>JAVTVJ010001159.1:0-497145 GCA_034509425.1 Eopsaltria australis | reverse complement strand
TATTAGTGGAGAAGGAACATTGGAACTGCATGGGAATGGTGCTGCAATCAAATCAGATACGTGTCAATTCAAAGGAAGATCTCTTTATCTCTTTAATAGCTTTTTTACCTGCCTGGGACTGCAGTTTATTCTCAAGGACGGGCTCTCGTATTAATATAACTTACAGCTGTTCTAAAATGTTTTCTATCTTTCACAGCTTGTTCTAAATATTTTAGCAAACGTAAAGTGGGCTTCTTCCTTTCATCCTCCCTTGAGATGAGGCAGAAGATGATAAAAACCCTAGTTTTCCCCACAGCAAATGTACCTTTTTATAGCTTATTGGGAATCAGGCAAAATGGATCAATTAGGTGATCGTGTGGAGCAGCTTCTTGTTTATGGGGTGATAACTCCAGGCAGAGAGGAACAAACTCTCTGGGTGTATGGCCACGGTGTTTATTTAGAAGATGCATTTGTACAAGGCTAATAGGAAGCACCATCAATTTATTATTTACACTAGATAAAGGTCAGCCTAACAAAGGACTTATTGGGAATGGGACTGAGGTACCAGATTTAGGGTCTTGTCCAAAACTGGTCCTCCCACTCGAGGCTTTCCCAGCTGCACAGTGACCTGTGGAGGTTCCCCCTGGGCTGGAGGAAGGAGGGAGGGGGGACAGGGGGGCACTGTCACCTCCCCTGAGATGGGACCTGGACCCTGGGCCATGATGGGGAACAGGGATGAGGATGCTGCATCTGTCCTGGGCACGCTGCTGCCTTGGGTCCCTTCAAGCTCTGGGGGCTTTTCCCTGATGCTCCAGGGTGTTTGTGACTAAGCCAGCTGCTGGCATTGCCTGTCTCCTCTCAGTTTGGGGGCCCTGTCTCAGGAGGACCCTGTCCTGGTGACGCTGTCCTGGTGACACTGTCCTGGTGACACCAACCACCCAGCAGAGACTCCCCATCACTCAGAAGATGCAGTATTCACGCCAGGGCATGGACTTCACACAAGATGGAGAAGTGTAAAGATTTTTATTGTGCAGTGAAAATTCCTTAAATACCAGTGCACAAACAGGATATAACCTCAT
Organism: Eopsaltria australis; assembly: GCA_034509425.1. Taxonomy (NCBI): domain Eukaryota; kingdom Metazoa; phylum Chordata; class Aves; order Passeriformes; family Petroicidae; genus Eopsaltria; species Eopsaltria australis. The sequence goes on along the minus strand of JAVTVJ010001159.1, from coordinate 496,087 downwards.
ATAAAGAGGAAAGATGCAGCCCAGAGTGTCCCCCAGTCACCTGCAGCATTGCCCAGATGTTCCCTGTTACGGTAACAGGTAAACAATCCCCTATAAGGTCACAAAGCACAATATTCTCACACAGTTGCTCAAGAAGATCACAAACCCATCATTCTTTTCCCCAGCCCATCTCAGGTGACCTGGATGTGTTTCCATGCTCACCTCCAGGCCTAGGGAAAAGGTTTATTTTGGGCCTTCCAGGCCTGCTTTTCTACAACACCCATGGTGTAACCCTACAAGAGGAGGTGTGCAGTGTTCCCTGAGTGCAAGGCTTTGCTTCCACCCTCGTGCTTTGCAGTGAGGAGACACCAAGGGGGAAGAAGGGCTCTGACCACAGGGAGATGTTAAAGAACGCAGCACCCCCAAGGACAGCTGAGCCAGAGCCCTTCTCTGGGGTGACAAACCTCCTCTGTGGCAGGTGACAAACCCACCTGTGCTCCTGGTTTGCACCCACACCGTGCAGGAGCCCCTCTAGAGGTTGGCATTGGGTCCCTATGAACTGGCCTGGAGTGTCTGGCCTTTTCCTGAGGCTCCCCAGCCCCAGACAGTGACGCAGCCGCTGAAAGCCGTCCTGTGCAGCCCCAAGCCATTCCCTGCTCTCGTCTCTATTTTCTCCCCGTCATCCGGAGTCGCACATCACGGGTGAAATATGAAAGAAACAAATTAGAATTACCTCGCTGGTGTGACAGCGAGGAGAGCTGCGCGTTGGGGAAGCTGAATGGAATGATAAATCCCATCGCTTAAACCGTGTAATGAATTTTCCTGGAGATTTGTCTCAGAGTAAAGAGAGGGAGAGGAGGGGAAAAGTATGAAATTCTCCTCGGATTTTGCAGAAGGGTTGCAGGCAGCTCTGACTGAAAAGTGTAAATCTGAAGAGTTCGTGCCTGCAGCGCATCCAAATAAGTTCCCCTTCCTTAATAGTCCTGGGTGCAATTTTCAGTGAAATGTCAAATCTTCTTTGCCTCCACTGGCATTCGGTCTAATAACATTATTTTGTCCAAGCAGCCTGGAGAACTAATGTGTTTCAGGGGTAATTCTGCAGCTAAATATAGGAAAGAGGATTTTTTGCGTTACAGGAAAATATTTTGTGCTATGAGGGTCTTTTGTGGGGGTTGGAACATCCTTTGCCACTGATTTGTTGGGTGACTTTGGATAAATCACTGTCCTCTCTGTGCCTGTCTCTCCTTCCTTCTCTGAACTCTCATGGATTTAGGTTTCAAGATTTTTGGGGTAGGGACTAATTTTTGTTGGATTTTTAGGATTTCCAGAAGAGTCCCTAGGAGTGAGAGGCATGTGTGAGCACAGGTCCAGCCAGGGAAGGAAAGACACCACATCACAGAGCCTTTCCTTGGAGGGTGTGCAGGGAAATAGGCAAGAACCATGAAAAAGTCAGAGTTTTCCTCAAAAGCAGAGTTCAGGAACACACACACCATGCCTGAAGCAACCTCCTTCCCAGTGAGCTCCAAAGAAACACAGAATTAGTGAATGGAAACCCCAAACATTGATACTGCTTCTCTAAAACACGTGTCCCAAGGCAGGAGTGACTGTCTGGGATGTGTTCTGAGGGCTGCACCCAGGACACCCAGAGCATTTCCACCGAGGCTGCTCCTGGAGCAGGAGGCTGGGAAATCAGCTGAGACCTCGCCAACCCTGGGGAGCTCCTGGCAGGATGAAGATCTCAGCTCACAACATCCAAACTCAGTAAGAACGGGGTCCCTGTGACATCCAGGCTGTTCCATCACTGCCAGCAGCTCCCACTCTCCTTTCCTCACTGGAATATTGAATTTATTATTTTTTTTAATCCTTATTTTTTCAAGAGAGGCCCAAAGGAAAAACCCTGCAAGCTGCCTCCTGTGGGAACAGAGCACAGAATATGAACAAGTAACAAATACGTGCCAGGAAAAATCCATAAAAAGTGATATTCCCTGAGGTAAAAGGAGAATATTCTCTGTGTTCAGACCAGGCTGTCTCACCTCACTGCTGCTCTCATTCAGAACAGGGTGTTGGCTGTCCTGGCCATTCCCAGCCTGTGGGGCTGTGCAGAGATGCAGCAGATTTTAAAGGAATTCTGAGGATTCTCTGCAAAAAGCACATTTTAATATTACAAAAGACCAGGTGATTCATGCAAATGAGCCCCTCGGGTGACAGGTGCAGCATCACCTGGCCCGGTGTCACCAAAGAAAGGAAAGGTTTTAATGAAGTTTCTGAGCACCATCCCCTCCTGCTGTCTCTGCACGAGGAATCTCCTCTCAGTCTGCTCCAGGAGAGGCTCAGGTTGGACATCAGAAGGAATTTCTTCATGGAAAGGGTGGTCAGGACTTGGAAGGGGCTGCCCAGGGACATTTGGAGTCCCCATCCCTGGAGGTCTCCAAGGAAGAACTGGAGGTGGCACTGAGTGCTCTGGGTTGGGGACAAGGTGGGCATCGGGCACGGGCACGGGTTGGTCTTGGAGGGCTTTTCCAACCTCAATAATTTTGGGATTCTGTGATTCCACCTCCCACCAGGCGCCATCTCCCTCTCTGCCCCTGCTCCCAGCCAACCCTCCAAGCCCATCCATCCCTCATCCATCCCTCCGTCATCCATCCATCCAACCAACCATCCATCCATCCAACCAACCATCCATCCATCCATCCATCCATCCATCCATCCATCCATCCATCCCCCATCCATCCATCCATCCAACCAACCATCCATCCATCCATGCATCCATCCATCCTTCCCTCCCTCCCTCCCTCCCTCCCTCCACCCACCCACCACTGGCCAATCATGGATTTGCTGCTTGAGGGACATTGGTCACACTGATTTGTCTCCGCAGCCCCGCTGAGCCCCCTCCAGTTGCAGGGAGCATTGATGGGATCAGCGGCCGTGGCACGCGGAGGCACCGGGCACTGCCAGCTGGGAAATGAACCTTGGCACTCACAGCAAGCAGGAGGTAATGAAGGAGGCAATGAAGAGTAATAGGAGTTTTAAGCAATTCATTTTCCCCCTCACTCCCCTTCTCACCATCTCTTTTTCCTTCACCCCTTTCCTTCAAGGGCAAAGGTGAAGCCGTGTGCCCATTCCCTGGTCAGTGCCCCAACACCCTTTGGGGGAAGGACCCGTCACTGACACCCAACCTGACCCTCCCCTGGCACAGCTCCAGCCGTTCCCTCAGGCCCCATAAGCTGGAAGCTGATGTTGGGTCCATCCCACTGCGGGATTTTCCAGAACCTTCTCACAGAAGTCACCCCTGGAGCACCCCCCACCCAAACTCTGCCACCCCCCCAGTGCAGCTCTCAACCACCCTCGTGTGATCCTGAGCAGAGTCTGTCTTCCCATTTCCTTCTGGAAAATGGGATCCACTGGTTTTGCGTGGCCTGAGCAACGAAACACAAGGGGGATTTGTTTGGATCCAGCTGGAATTTGCTCTCCCAGGAAAGAGGCAGTGTGGCACGAAGGACTGCAGTGCAAATTACACTTTCCTTTATTTAGGCTTCAGATTATGGAACTAAAATTAAATTTAAACTCTTTGCAGAAAGGTAATTTTTCCTAATCACTCACACTGCTGCATAGATCTCTACAACTTGATTACGTTCTAATTAGATTAATTGGATGGAGAATAATTTCTTTCTCCAAGAAGATCAACTACAAACCACAAGCAATTCTATAGACTCTGCGGGGGGGAAGAAACCCACAACAAAATAACCCCAGCACTCATTCAGAGCTTTAAAACCAAAGCACAGAATGCCCAGTAATTAAATTGTTAAAGAATTTATGAGGATATCTGGATGAGCTCGGGTGTTGTTTTTCATTCCTTTCCCTCTCTTTCATAATTTCCCCTTGTGCTCTCCCTCTTTTTCTCTGGGCCATAAAATGAGATGTGGAATTCCAATTCCTTCATTGATTTCTGAGATAAAAATTTAAGAAACTCGAGTAACAAAAGGTTGCACTCCCACGTTCTGCATGTGAAATGGATTGCCTTTGTTACAGGGGCAGCAAATATTGAACTGGGTAATGCTGCAAGGTCTTTGGCCTGAATACTAATGGTCATTATTTACCAGAAATGAACACGAGCCAGGGAGGTTCAGCACCTCCTGATTGGCTTTGGCATCCCAACAAAGGCACGGAGAGAAGGACAGGGGACATGAAAAGTGGATGCAGAGCTCAATTCCTGCGCCTGGCCCAGCTTTATGAGCTGAGCTGCCCGTGAATTAATGCCGAGCAGTTTTTTGCTGGAAGCATCTGGCCACAGCGCACGTGGCTGTTCACACAGGCTGGAATGTGCCCGGAGAACGCTGCATTCCCAATGTCCTTGCTGGATTCTTTCCTTTGCCCTCTCCTTGGGCAGTGCTGCCCTTTGCTGGGCACAGGTTGGAGCTGAGGTGGGAGAATTCGGGGCTGTAAATCCCTCCCGGCCGCGGGGCCGCGGTCGCTGTTCCGCGCGGGTGGAAGGTGCTGAGCTGGGCACCCACGGGGGCACCGGGGATGAGGCAGCTGCAAACTCAGCCTTGAAGCTCCTGATGGAGCTCTCTCAGCACCAGGATGAGGCGTCAGGGCCCGTTAACTTCTGGGAAGGACATGGAGGCCCCTGGATTGCTCTCCGTTGTCTCTTAAAAATCCAGAGGTGATTAGAGCAGAAAGGAAACTTTGCCACTTGACCTTCAGGGTGCCCGGGGAGGTTGGTTATAAGGGCACAAACTGGCCAGATTTGTTCTGGAGACTCTCAGATCAACACTATTCTCCAAACTGTCACGGGATCACTGAGGCTGGAAAAGCCCTCCAAGGTCACCCAGTCTGAGCTGTGCCTGATGCCCACCTTGTCCCCAGCCCAGAGCACTGAGTGACATATTCAGGCCTTCCATAGAGACCTCCATGGGGACTCCAAACCTCCCTGGGCAGTTCCAAGGCCTGACAACCCTTTTCACAGAGAAATTTTCCTTAAAATCCAACCCAAATTCCCCTGGCCCAGCCTGAGGCCGTTCCCTCTCCTCCTGTCCCTGTTCCCTGCGAGCAGAGCCCGACCCCCCCTGAGCCCCCTCCTGTCAGGGACTGTGCAGAGCCACAAGGTCCCCCCTGAGCCTCCTTTGCTCCAGGCTGAGCCCCTTTCCAGCTCCCTCAGCCTCTCCTGGGGCTCCAGACCCTTTCCAGCTCCGTTCCCTTCTCTGGACCCCTCCAGGTCTCGAGGTGCTGTTCCCAGGACTGTCCCACACGGATCCTGAGCAAATGCACCTTCCAACACTCAGTGAGCAGGAGAATTGTGCCAGCCTGGAGCTGTGTGGGAGGTTGTCACTGCCAAATCACCCTGGGCCCTCCTCCTTGTCTGCTCCAGCCCTTTGTTCCCCCATGGGATGGGTGGCAGATTTATGCCTCAGTGGTGTTTGGCTGCTTTGTGCTGAATGCAAAGACTGCTCAGAGTCTGAAATATGAAAAGTGTTTGCTTGGGGCAGATAGGCCACCTGCAGATATCATCCCCAGGAATGATGACAGAGCCTGGCAGAGCCACAGCAAGTGCTGAAATTAATAGCAAGAGATCTATTAAAGGGATTAGACACACGTTTGAACACTTACAACTTTATCTCTTGCTGCTTGTGGCAGGGACTATTTATTTCCCCAACCCAAATGTCTGAGGGGTGATTTATAGATTGGAGAAGGTGGAGAGAAATTTTGCACACTTGAATTCCCAAACCTCTGAACACTGGCTGGGGGTGAGGGATGGGGACTTGGCCCTCCAGGGCATCTCCATGGGTGTCTTAGTGGGGACTGAGATGTGTCCCCTTTGGTTTTGACCACGCTCTGGAGCCATCCTGGAGGGCTTGAACTGGCTCCTGTCCAGCTTGTGCATGAGAAGGTTCTCTGGGAGCGCCCCAGCCATGTCCAGAGCATGGGATAGGGCTGGGGTCACTCCAAAGCACCCTCCAAAACCCTGCTGACATTGTCAGTGCAGACAGAGCCCAAGACACAAATCCTGCCTTCATTTCCAAAGGGGAGCTGTGGTTTGAGGACCGTTTGTTTCTGGGGAGAAGGTTTTGGGGGAAGGCAGAGGGGTTGCTGCTTTCTGCACCAGCAGCACATCCACATTTTGTGTCTGGTTTATCCTGTGGGAAAAGCAGCAGCCACTCCGCAGGGTGAGGCCCTGGCATTTTGTCAGCACTAAGAGGACAGCTGGAGTGCAGGGACGTGCATGCATCTCTGTATCTGTGAGATTAGGACGGCAGATTGGAGCTGTCAGAGGTCTGAGCGCTGCACTTTGCAGCCTCCCCTGTTTTGGATGTGATTCTGCGTGTACCATTTGTAAGATTAAATGAAGAATAAAGCAGAAGATGGAAACCCTGTGTCCAGGGCCACCCAACAGGGGTGGAACACGCTCCAGGAGCTGCAGGTCTGTAATGTTTAACTGGATTCCTCCTCAGACCTGATTCAGGGGTAATGGCAAAGCTCTCCTGGGCTGCTGTGAGGGGGAAAAAACACATTCTAATTCTAAATGTCTCATTGGTACAGAGTAAATTCTGGGATGTTCACAGGCTCTTGAATCTCCTGGTTCACAGCACAGCCTAAGCAGGTCCTTTTATGTTCCCTGACACTTGTTAGGAAGTTTTAAGAGATTGAAGAGAATGGGAAAATCAGATTTAGTCATTTCTTTTACAATATGCCCCTAAAAGGAGCCTCATAAAATATGAATTCCACTGAATGTGCTTGTTTCTAAATTCAGAACATGTGTCCAAGTGAATTTGTAGCTCAGGAAATGAAGGACAAACTGCCTGGGACGGGAGCTGAGCAGACAGGCAGCTGCCCTTTCCCTGCCCTGCCGTGCCTGCCAGCCCCTCCTGCCTGCCAGGGCATTTCCTAAAATATTTTGCACCCCAGGCACCCCCCCCTCTGCTGTGCAGAGCTCCTGCCTCGTCCAGCTGAGAGCTCCCACCCTCATCCCCTCCTCCTCAGTTTGCAATATTGGTGTTAGATGTGGATCTGGGAGCAAGGGGATGCCTCAGCCCCTCCCTGGGGCTGCCCTGGGTTTGGTTTTTCTCCCCTCCACCTCCAGGGACTGCCCCTGACACACAGAAGGAGGGAAAATTTTCCTGCCCTGCCAAATGTTTTAGGTTCAGCAAACCTCCCCTGCCAACTGCGCTGGGCTGGGAAGAGGAGCTCTCAAAAACCATTTGCAACATAAAAGCTTGGCAGAGTAAATTGCTTTTGATCTGTGCAAATAATTCCCTCGGCAATTTTGGGGAGGTTTTTGTATCCGTTTCTACCGTGTTAACTTTCTGTTTGTAATAATTAATTTCACGATAATCAGCCCGGCATTGTGAAACGCAGAATCATTTCAAACCAGAAATGTCTTTTATTTTGCAAATATCAAGGCTGAAACACGAACAAAGACAAAAATGTCCCAGAGGCAGCCAGAAAGGAGGGAGTTGGATGCAGCCTCCTCTGTGCAGAAGTTCAGTTTTACCAGACATTTTCTAAAGCCTCATTCTTGTGCTGAGGACTTAAGTGGCCTCCAAGTCAGTATTTTTTCCCTTCTCCTTTCATTTTCTTGGTTTTTAAAGTGTGAAAAAGTCTGTCTGCAACCTTTTTGGGGCAGCAGCCCTCACTGAGCTCATTTCTCTCCAGTGTGGGAACAGGGAACCAGGGAGGGAAGAGCAATGGGAACGTTCTCAGCCATCCTGAACGACCCAACACGGCCCGAGGGAGAGGGGAGGGAGCTGGGGGTTAAATCAGCCCCACCTCCAGATGTCAGGTCCAAATCTCCAGCCCTTCCTCCCCCAGTGGAGGCTGCTTTTCCCCAGCAATGGATGAGCTGGTGCCATCCCAGTGGATGTGATCCACGCATGCCAGGGGAGCTGTGGGGCTTTTATGGGATTTTTTTGGGCTGGGTCCCTCATGCACCCCCAGCTGAACCCTGCCTGGCAGCTGGAATGCTGCTCATGCCTTCCTGGGGATGATTAACCCGACATTTAATTGGGGACAGCACCTGAGTATTTGGTCCTTCTCAGGCTCTGCTCCTCTCCATTAAAACCATAACAAACCCAAGGAGTGATGCAAGTAATTTTATGGTGCTAAGAAGGGTCAAACACATTTGCTCTTTGATGAGAGGAGCTGTAAAATCCTTAACTGGGAGCTGGATGGATCAGGCTTTCTGAGCATAAACAGGCAGAGGAAAAATGTGGAGATGGTCTGATGGGTCAGTCTGGGAGAAGAGAGAGATGGATGCATTAAATAAAGATCCACTCAGCCATCCATCCATCTCCTCTCAGTCTTCATCTGGGAGGAGAGCTCGCTGCCCTCGATGGGCAGTGCAGCGGGGTGGGGAGGCAGGATGGATGGGTGCAGGAGCAGATGGATGGCTGCACAGCGTTCCACCGATCCATCTCCATCTGTCCTTACACCTAAATCTTTATCTCATCTAGTGATGCACACAGATGAAGAGCTGGAGGCCTCAGTGGGGAGACAGACCTGAGCTTAGGCTGAGTTTAGGCTGCTGTGGAGAGAGAGAGAGGTTTTGTTCACCCCCAAAAGCTGCGTGTGGAGGGTGACAAGGACAGGATTGTTTTTGCAGCAGCCCTGCCCTTGCTCCCTGCGAGGCCACGGCTCTGCCCTGGCCACGCCGAGGGCTCCTGATAACCTTGCTGTGCCTCCCCGCTCGCCCAGGCTCTGCCTTCCGAGGGGAAACATTTCAGAGCAGGGAAAAAAAAGAGTAAAATTAAAAATATCTTTTCTTTTTTTGCCTCTCCAGCTGCTGATGTCCCCTTTCCTGGGGCCTGAATGCAGGATCATTCAACAGAAAGTTATTGTGAAAGTCACTGCATTGGCTTTTTCTGTGCAAATAACACCAGATTTCAGAGGCTCTGGAATTGCCACATGAATCAAGCTGGACAGCTGGAATCTGTGCATCCCAGCCCTCCCACAGGCACACAGGGCCCTGCTGTGCCCTGAGATCTCTGCAGCCACCCAAAGGTGACGAGGAGCTAGTTGCAAGGGGTGAGTTTCTCAGCTGTGCCCGGCTTCTGGGACGTGGGCAGCCCTGCTCTGTCCTGGAACAGTGATCCAGGAGCTTTGGAACAGCAGGTTCAGCAATTTTTTAGGGAGAAGGGTTGAATCATAGAATCATTTGGGTTGGAAAGGCTTTCTGAGATCACTGAGTCCAACCATCACCCAGCACTGCCAAGGTCACATCCACAAGGCTTTTGAACCCCCGCAGGGATGGGGACTCCACCACTGCCCTGGGCAGCTGAGCCAGTGCCTGTTAACCCTTTCCATGAAGAAATTTTCCTTAAAATCCAACCCGCCCCTCCCCTGGCCCAGCCTGAGGCCCTTCCCTCTCCTCCTGTCTCTGTTCCCTGCGAGCAGAGCCCGACCCCCCCTGAGCCCCCTCCTGTCAGGGACTGTGCAGAGCCACAAGGTCCCCCCTGAGCCTCCTTTGCTCCAGGCTGAGCCCCTTTCCCAGCTCCCTCAGCCCCTCCTGGTGCTCTGGCCCCTTCCCAGTTCTGTTCCCTTCCCTGGCCAGGCTCCAGCCCCTCAATGTCCTTCTTATCCTGAGGGACCCCAACCTGAACACACAAACTGATGCGAACGTGGGGACATTTGGGACCTGAGTGCTGTGCCAGGCATCTCCAGTGGGCACCCTCTTGGCTCAGCTCTCCAGCTCTCGTCTCTCTCCTGTTCCAGACCCTTTCCCAAACCCTGCAATTACCGAACTCCTGGCGCTTCCCTGTCAGAGCCGCTGTTCCACCCCTCAGCACCCCGAGCCTGTGATTCCAGGAAGAGCCTCTGCTCCCTGCCCATCAATGCCGGGGCTGCAGCCGAGCTGTGACTCCAGCCCAGCTCTGAGCCCCTGCTGCGTGTGCCAGGATCGATGGGGGGATCGTGAGTGATCCGTCAATAGTAACGATCCTGCTAATAAATACAGGGATGTGCTGCAGGCTGCGCTCGCCTGCCCGGCCATTCAAAGATCCTGACCCCAAGTGGCTGGATACCAGGAAATCTGCTCATTGATTTAATGACCCTTGGCTGGAGTTCTGAGAGCAGAGGTGGAGAGGAGGAGGCAGGTGGAGCAGAGGTGAAGCATCAAACACATGGTGTTTGTCCAGATTTATCTCACCCCACGCTTTCAGCCTCTTCCTCTCCACGCTGCAGTGCCAAGCCTGTCAGTCAGCAATCAGGGTGCCTTTGGGGCCCCTTCCTCATCTCCCATGGAATTTGTTCCAGGATAGGGCCCTCCCTGACAGTCACCAGCGTGGGCAGGAGGTGAGGTGGGAGCTGCAGTGGGGTCCTGGGGTGTCATCCTGCAGCTCCCACTGATTTTCCCAGCTGCAGGAAATCCCTGGGTATTTCCCCCACCCCACGGGCGCTGTCCCCTGATGTCCAGTGGCTGGAGCTGGTTTGCTGAGCCCGCTGTCCCTGGGCACAGCCCCTCAGCCAGAACCCCCCTCTGGTGAGACACAGCCCCGTGAGGAGCTCGGCGCGGATGGAAATCAACGGGGAGCCGAACGGGTGGAGGATTTTAACACTCATCCCTCAGCAAGTGCTCGGGGAAGGGAAGTTCATTGGCTGTCGATATTGCCCTGCTGTGATAAAAGCTCAAGGAGCTGCTTTGCAGCTGCCCACTGCGAGGAACACGCTGTAACTGTTTCCAGAGTGCTGCGATCCATCTCAGCTCCCGGCTCTTCCCACTGGGAGAGATCCCAGCTCCAGCACCTGCCAGGGACACCCTCGTGGAAGGCAATCTCCTGGCACCGGCACAATCAAACACCTATTGTTCCCAGGGACAGAACTCACCCCTCGATAGCGAGTGCTTTGCTCTCAGGTGGCTCTTCGTGTGTCAGCCTCAAAGGGAGTTAAAAGAAAAAGGGGTTGGAATCCTCAGCCCTGCTTTCCAGCAGGGAAACTGAGGCAGGGACAGCCCCACTCTCTGCTGTGCCTCTCCTGGTGACACCCTGCACACAGTTTGTAAATTGGAAACTTCCTGCAGGTGTTTTTTGTTTTCCAAAGAAAACTGAGCTCTAAAGAAACTCCACGCTGGGAGTACGGGGTGTGGGTCTCTGCTTTCTGCCACCCCCGTCATTTTTGAATGTTTTAGTTATTTTCCAGCAAATTTGACAGAGGAGTTGAGGTTCATGATGCTTCTGCCACTTTCTGTCAGCAGCAGCTGAGCAGAGGAGAAAGTCCCCAGGGGTGACCTGAGTGAAGCTCCATCAGATGCTGGAGCAGTGGCACAGGATGGGGGAGGAAAATGAGATTTAATGGCAGGAAAAGCCTCAACCAGAAGTCACCGTCCCCCATGAGACCCAAAGCTGCAGCAAACAGCCAATTTGGAGTCTGATACTCATGCTAATATTATTTTTTTCCTCCTGATTTTCTGAACTCCCATGGCTGTGTGTGTGTGGAGGGGTGTGGAGGGGAGACTCTGCTGCACTGGGCAAAACCCACGCAGGGAGGCTGGAAAAGGGGGTCAAGGCACCAGCCAAAATTAACATGAGGACAGCTGAGATGAGACAGGGACCCCTTTCCTCCCCACTGCCAGCCTGGAACTGTGCCCCTGAGCCTGGCCTGACACGATCTCACGTGGAATTGCATCAGTCTTTCTCTACAAAACAAGGATTTGGTGTAACCGTTCGAGTATATCTCAGCTCAGATGTTCGGGAGCTGCATATGAAAGCTCCAAAAAGTTATTTATTTCAGCCCATTTAAAGTGTTTTTGCTGATGTATTCTGCAGAGTGGGTTTAGCGTGTGAGCTCTTTAGTAAAATCAGTTCTGTATTAATGAGACCTAACCCAAAGCCATTAAACATGACTTTAAAGGAATATCTCAGTGAATCTCTCATATTGAGATGGATGGGAGCAGACAGAGAGTGTTTGTAAACTTACACGTCGTCAAATCAAACTGGAACTCATTAAATACAGCAAAAATAATTCACTGAATAATTCACTCGGGTTGAATATGAAAGATTTGGACAACCTTGGGTTGTTTGATTGAAAAACAGCTTATTCTTTATGCTCCTGTGTATGTGACAAAGTAAAAATATGAGCTGAAGGTGGGGAGCTCTGTCACCTTGGTGTCGAGGGCCTTCCTTGGAGGAGCGTTCATTAAAGCTGAATCCTGACAAATTCAGCCTGGAAGGAGGGTGGGCTTTGCTGGGGAGGGTCAGCCTGGCTGACTCCCAGGATTTTTAGGTATTTCTCATCTCTCATGCTCTGGTGGGGCTGCAGCAGCTCTGGGGCACAAAGTATTGGCTGAGGGTCCTGGGTCAGCCCCATGTCCATGGGAGGCTGTTCTGTGTCAGGCCAGGCTTTGAGGTGTTGGGGGGAGTGGGAACCAAGCATTCCACGGTTTTCCTTGTCCTCAAACTCCTCCCTGTCCCTCTCCTGTCCCAGCAGGAGCTGCCCCTGCCCTGTGGGGCCGTGTTCCCAGCACAGCTTCCGTGCAAAGCTTGGGGCTGTGCTGCACCTTTTCCTGCCTGCAGAGCCCGAGAGCAGCTCCAGGGGCAGCTGAGGTTTGTGAGGGGATCCATGGATCCAGCAGCCTCTGTGCCAGGAGTGCTGATCCTGCACTGTTCTCATCCTGCACTGTTCTCCTTCCCCAAGCAGGGAGAGCAGGCTGCTCCCAAAGCAGGAAAAAACCATTATCCCATTGTGTGTGTAGGCCAGAGAACTGATCTGGGCTGAAGTCCTGGGCCATCCCTTCGGCTTAGGAAGGGATCCCCTGGTTCCACACAGAGGAAACTCTGGCAGAAACTCAAGGAATGCCTCCTCCCTTGGTGCCCCCTCCTGCTTTAACCCCTGTCATGCCACCGGTGAGCTGACTCCACAATCCGCCCAGGAACCTCCCAGCAGAGGAGAAAGCTTTAAACAAAATACAATTTTACAGTTCATTTCAGGTAATCACAGAGTCTATGTTCCAAAATGATCCTCTCGGCATTGCCCATGGAGAGCAGCAATGGCTGATTGGCATTCCATTACTAAACAGCTAAGCCATTCATAATGCAAAAAAACAGACTTGATGGAAAGATTTGATTCAGTTTTCAAGCTAGACTAATTCAAAACCCAGGGCTCTATAAATCAGAGCAAATGTTCTTTATAAAAAAAATATAGCCAGAGCCCATGTGCAGTATCAGATCTATGATTTATGCCTGTATCCCATTAAAATGAAGGACAAGCGAGGGGAGCAGGGCAGTCCCTGCATCCTGGATTCCTGGCTGCCCCATAATAAACACGGTCAGCGACTGTGGAAACAGCTCCAGTGTCCCAGGGACATCTGGGGACATTGGGCTTTCCCTCGGGGAGGGGGCACAGCTGAACCGTGCCCTCCTGTTGTTACCAGCAGGGACAGGGACAGGGACAGGGACAGGGACAGCACAGGGGGGCAGAGGATGGGGCAGGGCAGATCTCGTGCCTGGCAGCACCACGGCCATGGGAATGAGCTCCCAGCAGGGCTCCCTCCAAGGCAGGCTGGTCCCAGCCAGGGGCACACCCTCTGTGCCCTGAGGGTGCCCCCCCTGCACCCCCAGAGCCCAGGCTGCCTCTGAGGACTGTGTGCTCTACACAGAACCACGGGGTGCCTGCGGTAGGAAGGGACCTTGTCCCACCCCTGCCATGGCAGGGACACCTCCCACTGTCCCAGGCTGCTCCCAGCCCCAATGTCCAGCCTGGCCTTGGCCACTGCCAGGGATCCAGGGGCAGCCATAGCTGCTCTGGGAACAACTTCTTGTCAGTGCAAGTCATTAACTCCTCCTCCTCCTCCTCCTCCTCTGCTGAAACCTGTGGTTTTTCGTTCCTCACTGCCCTACCTCATGTCCTGAGGAGTGTCCTGCTTGCAGAAATGTTGTGGTTTAACCCCAGCCAGACCCAGCCCCTCACAGCCCCTCGCTCACTCCCCACAGTGGGATCAGGGAGGGAACTGGGGGGGGGGGAACCTGGAGAGCTCGGGGATTGAGGTAAATCCAGTTAATAGGGAAAGCCAAAGCTGCACATACAAGCAAAGCAAACCAAGGGATTAATTCCCTGCTTCCCATGGACACGAGGGTGTTCAGCACCTCCAGGAGAGCAGGGCCCCATCCCATGGAATGGTGACTTGGCCTCATCCCCCAGAGCTGAACCACAGAGGTGCCCTCAGACCCGGGTGAGGTGTGTCAGAGAGGGAGGATCTGACCCAGGAACGCCCACCCTCGAACTGCAGGACAGAAAATTCCCCAGATTTATTTCCTTCCCCCTAAACCTCCCTGTCTGCTGGCAGCTCCAGCACTCTTTGAGAGCCCAGCTCCTCTTCCAGCCCTGGCACAGTGAGTGGTGCCCAGGCTACACCGAGTCCCCGAGCCTGGGCTTTGTCCCTGCTCCCCAGGTCAGAACTCATCCCCACACCTCACTGCCTGGACCCTGGGGCTTTTTATTCCCTCTCCAGCTCCTAAAGGAGCTGGTGCAGCCAGGGGCTGTTAACATCTGTTGGCAATCCAGAGCTCACAGGGAAAAGGGAATGCCATCGTTCAGGCACCGACACTGACATTTTAAAAGCTGTGTCTGAAATCCCCAAACAATTAAGAGGCATCTTTTTTACATTCCCTCCCCTATCTGAGGCATTGCACAGGCAAGGCACCAGCTGAGAAGTACATGTTGATCTTGACAGGAAAAGCTACGATTAATGAATAATGGAGCACCAGCAATATATAACTTTCAGGCGGAGCCATCGTAATTCAATCCAAACAGTAATATCAGGGTCTTTTCTTGGAGGAGTCTAAGCAGCAGTTAAATATTAAATAAAAAAGATGACATTTTATTTTATTTTCCTTTGGCAATTCTGCATCTCCTGATTCAAAGAAGCAGAAGGCAGAAAGTGCCGCCACAGAGGGGGAAGGAAAGTTTAAATGCAAATTCACCTGCCCCCAGCCTGGGCTATAAAAGTGCTTAATGAGGGAAAGGGAGGGCAGGGCTGCAGCACTGTGCTGCACTCTCCGGGCTGATTTACCACCTGGACTTGTGCCCCTCCGTCTTTTCATCATCACTCAGATCGCTGGGATTGTTCAAGGAAAAAGCTTCCAACTTTTGTCCCTGGTTTTGTGTGCCTGGGAAGATGTGTTCTCTAAAAACCCGATAATTCACCATCTGTACTGGAGCCTTGCTCAGTCATCCCGAGTAGACGCACATTTGATCACATTAATGCAATGGGTTCTGCTTGCTCTTGATGTGGCCTTTCCCCCCTTTTTCTCTCCCTTCTCTGGAGTTCTGCTGCTGTGCAGTGCCCCAGAGGCACCTCCCGCCTGCCCCCCAGCATTTCAGCTCTGCTTCCAACCTCCCCTCGCACCCCCTGGGCCGTGCCGGGGTCCTGGCCCCATCTCCCACCCCACGTTCTCCCCATTAGAGCAGAAACCTCCGCTGTGGCCTCTTTGCACCTCATTAAATCCTCATTTCTTTCCAAATCTCACATCAGCCCTTCCCTCTCCCCCCTTCCTGGTGCTAGGGCTGAACGATTCCATTAATTCCCCCCAAGCACTGCCCACTCCAGTGCTCCCACTAACGACTCCATCAAGCATCCTCCGACATCTGGTGTTTAACTCTCACACGTTCTGCACACCAGTGACTGCCCCGAGCAGGGCAGGGCTGCTCTCAAGGTGGAATTCCCCTCACCCACCACCCCCCTCCCATCAGGATTTATTAAACAACCGGCGGTGACTCCTCTGCCAGTGATCTCAGCTCTTCTCCGTGTTCCACAAAGCTGCTGCTCCCAGCAAGGAGCAGTGAGGAAAGAGAGAGCAGATGGGGAGGACGAGGACTGAGGGCGAAGCAGTGGGTGCCTGTGGGTGCAGGATGCTCACACTCAGCCCCTCTCCCTAAATCCCATCCCGTGAATGTTTGGCAAATGTATGGGATTAACTCTTGGTTGCTTTTCCACCTGGAAGGACAAAACCTGCGCTTCCTGTCCTGGCTCTGCTGTTCCCAGAGGAGCGGGGGGCAGGCTGAGGGCGTTCCTGGCGTGGCAAACAAAGCCTCAATTCACACTAAATCTGTTCTGCTGCAAGCTGAGCCCGGCTCACGAGTGTTCAAGGGAGAGAGCAGTGACCCGTGAGCTCCTCCAGGGATTTGTGCTCCTCACCCCTCACCGGGCTCGGGGCTCTCCCTGGAGCTGGGGGGGCGTCAGGCCTGGCAGAAACTCGGCTTTTTGTCCCAGTGAACCTGGAAGGAATGGAGAGAGGAGGTGCCTGAGCTGACCCTGCAGGTGAGGGCTGGCTGGGGAGCACAGGGTCCAGTGCTCCTGCAGAACTGGGAATGGTGGGAACAGGAGCAGGACTGACAGCACCTCTGTGTGCCCTGGCTGTGCTTCCCAGCTCCAGTCCCTGCAATAACAGAGCTCTCCCATCAGATAAGGCACAAAAACACCACCAGGACGAGGTTCAGATCCTAAACTCGGCCTGACTCTCGGGTTTATCCCTGAGCCAACAGAGCCACGCAGCAAAAACCCTCCCTGGAAAGGTCCCAAACAGAGGCTTGGGCAAACACCAGCCCAGCCAGGAGAGAGCTCGGTGCACGGGGCAAAGGCTCGTCCCCCACGGCGAGACAGAGCCCAGCACAAACCAAACACAGCTGACCTGGGAGCAGGGGTTCACAGACTTCCCAGCAGATCTGCCCTGGGAGCAGCTTTTATTTCCTTTCTCATTTCTTTGCCAGCCATCCGTGGAAGGTTTGTTTGCTTTCTGACCCTCTTCACAAAAACCCAATATTTTACCATCAGCTCTTTTTTTTTTCCCTCTTTTCTTAATTTTTCTTTAATTATACTTATTTAAAGTCTGTCGCATTTTTGGAGGAGTGAGGAGGAGGGATAGCAGGGTACAAACACCTTGAAAGGCCTTTAATTCTGCCCAGATAAGACAGCTTCACTAAATCATTTCTAAAAAGAGAGCAGAGGTTAAGATAAGAGTCTGTGCTTTCAAAAGTATCTCAGTAACTCCATTAGAGAGAACTGGTAAAAAGCAAGCAAGATGGAGCAAAACAGATCTTCCTGGGAGTATAATTTTTGTCTCAATGGAATTAGAAGGAACTTTCTTAACTTTGCTTCCCCAAGGAAAAGATTTTATTCCCTAGTAAGAAGTGATGGGATAAGAGGAAACGTCCTCAAGATGCACCAGGGGAGGATTAGACTGGATGTTTGGAGATATTTCTTCATGGAAAGGGTTTCTCAAGCTCTGACTCAGCTGCCCAGGGCACTGGTGGAGTCACCATCCCTGCAGGGGTTTAGAAAGATTGTGGAAGTGGCACTTGGGGACATGGGGCAGTGAAAGTTTAGAACTTGTGCTGAGTAGAAGCTGTGCCCACAGCAGCTGTGGCTGCCCCTGGAGCCCTGGCAGTGCCCAAGCACAGGCTGGACAGGGCTTGGAGCAGCCTGGGACAGTGGGAGGTGTCCCTGTGTTGGAACAAGATGATCTTTAATGTCCCTTCCTAAACTATTTTAGGATTCTGACTGGAGAGGGGAGGGTGGTCAGGAGGTTTCCCTACCAAGGATGGGATTTTTTAAGCTTTTGGCAGAATGATTTTTATCTTTTTTCCCCCATGAGTTCTGCCTGCTTCCTGCTGCAAATTTCAATATTTCATCAGGAAAACAAAAGCTTCTTGGCTTTCAGTCGATGTTTTATGTGTTTTGAGCAGGATGTTGTGACACTGTTGATGTGTTTCCAAGGGAAATGGAAGCTCCTCTTGGCCGAGCTCTCCGTGCTATCTCTGCTCCTTCCTTCACCAGCTCTGGCTGCTGAACCCGATTCGGGTCCCACCCTGAACCCCATTTCCTCAGAGCAAGAAAGGAAATAACTGCAGAGCCCAAGGCTATTTAAAACTCTCCAGGAGGCACAGATCCCCCACAGGATGTGCAGACAGCACACGCTGCTCTCTCACACCCCGAGGGAAAACAGGAGAGGCAGGGAGGGAGGAAGGGAAGGCAGGGAGAGAGGGATGGGGAGGCAGGGAGAGAGGGAAGGGAAGGCAGGGAGAGAGGGATGGGGAGGCAGGGAGAGAGAGATGGGAGGGGAGGCAGGGAGAGAGGGATGGGGAGGCAGGGAGAGAGGAAGGGAAGGGGAGGGGGAAGAGGAGGCAGGGAGAGAGGGAAGGGGAGGCAGAGAGAGGGGTGGGGAGGCAGAGGAAGGGGAGGCAGGGAGAGGGAAGGGGAGGCAGAGAGAGGGGTGGGAGGCAGGGAGAGAGGGAAGGGGAGGCAGGGAGAGAGGGAAGGGAAGGCAGGGAGAGAGGGGTGGGGAGGCAGGGAGAGAGGGAAGGGGAGGCAGGGAGAGAGGGAAGGGGAGGCAGGGAGAGAGGGAGAAGAAGGCAGGGAGGGAGGGAAGGGAAGCAGAGCCGGTCCCTCGGCGATCCTGCTTTGGGATGCTCCTGGGGAAGGAAGATATCCAGGACCTCGGGGCCCTGAGCCAAAGCCAGCGGGTGCCTCACCAAAACAACATCGCTCATCCGTGCAGCGCTCCCAGGGAATCAGGTGTTAATGGGGTGTCACATTTGTCTTGCTGACAGCTGGCATCACCGATAAGAATTAATCAGCTATAAATAAATAAATAAATAAGTAAAAGTGATAAAACCACTCCAATACCTACTAACAAGGCTATTTGTGATTTTTTTTTAGTGTTTCTCTTATCTTACACAGAGGAAGGGGGGGGGGAAAGCAGCGAGGCAGATAAAAATGTTGGGTAAATCCAGCACGGGTGGATTATGCTATTGGAGCCGAGGGCTCCGGTGCTGTGGAGCACACACCTGCTCCGTGCTCCTGCCTGATAGCGGGCACTGGCAGCTTTATCGCCACTCTGCTTTCCAGGCAAATGCTTTTCAAGTGCAAGCAGGGTCTTCCAAAGCCTTGCACGTTCACATGCACACCCAACACGCACCAGCGATGGGTTTCTGCAGGATTTGTGCTGGAATCAGGCTGGGCTGAAGGGAGGGATCTCCCAGGAACAGTTGTTAGCAAGCTGCAAGAGAATCAATAATCCTGATGGAGATGCAATGGGTTCCTGCAGTCTGGAGTTTATGATTTTGCCATAAATAGAAATAATTGATCGCCCTTAGCTGGGGAGGGTACTGAAAATTCTGTGGGTATTTGTCCTTCCAGGGAAATACCTTTGGTTACAGAGCCAGCCTGGATCACAGCAGGGTCCGTCCTTCCTGCTCTGGTCACACCAGGGTGGGGACTTTGGGATGACCAAGTCACAGCTGGTGCCTTGGAGAGTTCACAGGAGGGATTCTGTGTCCTGCCTGCTTCGAGGACCCTCTGCTCCCCCCGGGATGATCCAGCTCTGCTCCGACCCTCTCGCTCCCACGGTTTCCCGAAGCAAAGCCACATCTCTAAACAGTGCAGCCACTGTATCTTCCCAGAAATATCAATGGGATCTTGTCTGTTAAAATCCCATCTATTTGAGCATATAATTTTGCCTGAGTCAGAATCTATTAGTGAAATCTCAGCCCCGGTGACAAGATAACAGAATCCTCAAATTAAATAGGGTTTCCACAATTACAGCGACTCCCTTTCTTTCCCAGCATTAACACCATAAATGCTGCTGTCAGACAAGATAAAATCTGAATTCTATCCTGACAAGGCAAATGTTATCAGAGATCAGTTAATTACACACTGGATTTCAGCGGAGGCAAATAAACCCCCTGCGGGTTCATGTGAAAACTGCTGTCTTCCCACCAGCTCCTCCCTGGGCCACCAGGCACGATTCCCTCATCCCTCCCTCCCTCTCCAGCACGCTGAGGAAATGGGATCCACATTCTCTGCTGGTGTCAGACCTTGCCCCCAGCCCAGGGCAGGCTGCTGACAAGGGAGAGGTGCTGGAGGTTTAAAGTGTTTCCTGCAGGAAGGGACTTGCAAACGGGAGACAAAACCTGCTGTGTTTGTGAGGAGGCTCCGTGGCTCTGCAAAGAGCTCTTTCAACGCAGCCCATTCTGCGTTCCTCTGATTTATTTCATTAAAACAATTGTTTCCCTGCAGGAATTGTCAGAATGGTCACACATCTTCTCTTACCCTGTAGCTGCTTCCCTCCAGCTGGGAGTTTTTTCTTCCTGTTCTTTGTATTTGCAAATAACGTATTTAAGCCTTATTTTGAGTGGCAGCCTGTGTTGGAGGGGATGTTTTCCAGCTGCTGTGAGTTCACACGGAGCTGTATGCCAGCCATCTCCAGCAGCACTGCAGGTGGATGGGACATTCCCACTGCTGCATCCCAAGATGCTGATGGAGGCATGAGAAGGCTGCTGTTAAGAGCTGTCAGCCCCAGGTGTTGCACAGCCCAGGGCAAGAAACGAGGGCCAAATTCAGCAAATTATATGGAAAAGCAGAGCTTGTGGGTATCTCTGATTGCTGCATTTAAAAATCCTCTTCAGTCCTTCAGGGTGACCACTCCATTGCTGGTTTTTTGCTTAAACACAGACACCACGAGTCAAGGACATGGCCCAAACCACCTCGTGCTGCTTTGGTGACTCTGCCCTTGTCCCCCAGTCCTGCCTGTCTCTCCCAGCTCTGTGTTTTCCCTGTTTCTTCCTTCCTGCCCTGCAGTATTCAACGTAGGGTTGAGGACTTCTCTGACGAGGCTGTGATATTGTACAGAGTTCTTTATTATACAGACAGAGACTGAGACTGCTCCAGATCACTTTGGGACTGCTTGCTAAGACTGCTCCTATGACTCCTACTGTGGCCACTGCCATGGCTACTGCCCCATGGCCACTGCCATGGCTACTGCCCTATGGCCACTGCCCTATGGCCACTGCCCCTACCACGCAGTGAAAATTCCCTTTATCCCATCCCACCCCCAGGCTGTGCCATCCCATAAACAGCAAAGATAAACAATCCCCTAGAAGGTCACACCCTACAATCCTCTCACACAATGGGTGCAGAAGGCCCCAAACCCATGATCCTCTTTCCCATGCCCATCCCTGGTGCCCTGGATGTGCTTCCTGGGCACCTCTGGGCCTTCCAGGCCTGCTTTTCTATAACAGAGTGTAACCCTACACTGCCCACATTCCCTGTTCCTGGGGCTGGCAGCTCCAACCCAGCCAGGAGAGAAATGCACAGTGAGGTTTGTGTGCAAAGAGCTCTCACCACGTGTGGCTGGCACTCCGAGCAGGATAAATGTTCTTCCCATTAAGTGCCTCATCGAGGAGAGCTGATGATGCTCCATGAGGCTGAAGTGCTGGACTCCCCTCCCAGCCTGTCCATGGGGAGCAGGGTCTGGCAGAGCTCTCCTGAGATCCCCTCCACTCCAGACCAACCTGCTGCAGTTCTCTCCTTCTGCACAGGGAAGGTTTCTCATGGCCCCCCTCACCCTGCCTGGGGATCAGGGCTGGGCACCCAGCGCCTGCTTGGGCTTCCTGGAGGCCAGGAGCAGGTTGGGAAAGCCCCATCAGGGGTGGGAGCATGGCAATGACTCAGCTGCATGGTGGGACTGGGAGAAACTGGTGGGACTGGGAGAAACTGGTGGGATTGGGAGAAACTGGTGGGATTGGGAGAAACTGGTGGGATTGGGAGAATGTGGTGGGATTAGGAGAAACTGATGGGACTGGGAGAACGTGGTGGGATTGGGAAAACATGGGGGGATTGGGAGAATGTGGTGGGACTGGGAGAACATTGTGGGACTGGGAGAAGATGGTGGGACTGGGAGAATGTGGTGGGACTGGGAGAACGTGGTGGGATTGGGAAAACATGGTGGGGCTGGGAGAAACTGGTGGGATTGGGAGAACGTGGGGGGACTGGGAGAATGTGATGGCACTGGGAGAATGTGTTGGGACTGGGAGAACATGGTGGGACTGGCAGAAGCACAAAACTTGACTTGTTCCTTCCTCCCCCTCCTCCTCTACCTCCCTTCTCCCCTGTCCTTTTTCATTCCCCCCCAGATCAGCCTTTCCTGAGGACACTCTGAGGTTTGGATTGCCAGGATTTGTGTCACATGCTGGGCGTTGTTCAGACTCTGACAAAGAAACCCTACCCCCCATCCAGGTGTAATTAATGTTACCAACAGTCTGAGCTTGATGATGCAGCTTTTATTTAATTCAGGAGGAAAAGAGCAAGAAAAGTGAAGAAAGAAAAAGGACACGGATAATTTATGGATCCAGGGTGCAGAGAGGGGCCTGGTTGTGATTGTTTAGGAGCAGTCCCAGCTCTCCTCTCAAGGAACCAGTGACCCTGTGCTTAAGCCTAAGAAGGTCAGAGAATCATGGAATGATTTGGGTTGAAGGGACCTTAAATCCCATCTCATTCCTACCCCTGCCATGGGCAAGGAACTTCCTCCAGACCACGTTACTCCAAGCCCTGGTCCTGCATCTCTGTACTAGAAATAATTGCAGGGAAGCCCAGCCCAAGTCAAGGTAAAAACTGAGATTCTTGTTATTTAAATGGGAGCCAAGTGCCTGACAGTGAAAGGTGGTGGAACCCCCACTGTTCATTCCTTTGGTTCCATAGCTGGTGACAGGCGCTGCCATTCCTGCTGGGACACAGGATCCATCCAGCACAGTGGGGCCCACTGGGAAAGGCTCCACTGCCACCTGATTTCTCTTTCCCATTCCACACACCGAGCGCTTTCTCTCCCTTATTAAGCAGAGGAAAAGGGCAGAACAAATTGGAATATGTAAAGTGCTCGTTCCTTGCATTTCCCACCTGGCTGGTGTCTCCCACTGGGCTGTGTGGGAGTGTCCATCACTGTTATTCACCAAGGGCACCGTTATTATTTTTGTCACTTCCTCACTGAACACCAAGATATCAAATTTCCCCTGCCCTGGATGAAGTGGGGAGCCACTGCTTTCATGGTTACCCAGCCCCAGGCGTTGCCATACTGGTCTGACTGGTGTGACAGCCCCTGGGCTGGTTGGTGGCTCCCAGGGACGTCAGTGGAACCCTCATTCCTGCTTTGGGATGATGTATTTTACACCAAGGCACAGACACAGCCATGAAATAAAGCAGCACTTAATTGCAAAGAAAAACGCAGGGATGGGAATGTAGCAACAAATTCAGGATTTATTTGCTTGTGGGAAGCAGCAGAGGTGGGGGATTGGCAGTAATTGACTTGGAGCAGGCTGCAGATCCATTCCCTGAGAGAGCAGCTCCATTCCCTGCCCGGAATTTACACCAAGCCCTCTAAGCACATCCTCCACCAGGGCTTCCATCACGTCAGACTTGTCAAACGCGGGTAATGCAGATGAAACACTTTAAAAGAATCTCATTTTCAGGACAAGCTGATCACTCTTTCCTTGAAAATAAAGCCCTTGTAAAAGATCTTAATTTAAGCAGTCAAAGATTAAGCTGCCCAGAGTGATTGCCTGCTTTTGCTGCAGAATTTCCTGGTATTTAGCACGAGGCTGCTCATGGAGTGTCACGAGCTTTGAGCCCCATCCTGCTGAAAAACAGCAGCTGGGGGGGGGGCAAAAGGAGACCAAGGAGGGGCTGTGAAGCCCAAAGTGACTCTTGCAGAGAAACAGAGGCAGGTCCCAATTTTGGCCTTGTCTCCAGTCCCTCTGCAGCTCTCCTGGAGCCCCTTCAGGCCCTGCAAGGGGCTCTGAGCTCTCCCTGGAGTCTTCTCCTTCCCAGCTCTCCCAGCCTGGCTCCAGAGGGGCTCCAGCCCTGGAGCAGCTCCAGGGGGGTCAGTCTCCTGTAGGGAAAGACCTTGGTCCCTGGAGGTGACAGAGTCCCTGAAGGACCTTGGTGCAGCCTGTCACGCCCTCACCGTGCTCCCTGACCTCCTGTGATCCCAGAACTGAAGGCAAATTGAAGATTTTGTCTCCTAAACCGTGGCTTGGGAGAAATGTGAGCAAGAGCTGAGTCAGTGCTGGCCCAACTGGAGGGGGAGCTTTTTGTTCAGAGGGGCACAATGTCACAGCACACTGAGAGCTGGTGTAAAAGGGGAAAACTGGGATAAAAGGAGCAGTCAGAGGAAGAAATCAAGTGAACAAAGCTCATTTCCTTGAGGTATTTGAGCTTCTGATCAACTCTAGTATCTGCAAGCAGCAGGAAGCCTTATTTATATATTATTTATTTTTGGCTTAAAAAGAAGCATTCTCTTGTGTGACAGCTTCTGCCTGGATTTCTGTGCCATCTTCTTTTCTTTTCCCTGTGTTTGTTTTTTTTTTTCTTTTTTTCCTCTTCTTTTTCTTTTGGGGGATCTTAACAGAGCTGCTCTGCCTCCGTTTGCCTTTGTAGCCACAACTTCAAGGCCTGACCTTGGTGTAACTCCTGCCCATGGCCCCGGGCTCAGCCTTGGCCCTGCTTCCCCTCCTGCCCCGGCTCTGATCTTCCTGGAGCTTCCATCTCCTCATCCAGGGCTGCTTTGTGCTGCTGACTGGGGAGGGGTAGAGTGGAGCATGCTGCTGCCTGTCCCTGGAGGAAAACTCCTCGTCATTGATGTGGAAAGCGGTAAATAAAATAGACGATTGCACTCTTTATCTTCAGGGAACAGTTTTGTTCTCCCCATCCCCTCCCTGCAGATATGAAAGCATTTCAGTTCAGGGAAGCGCTCGGAGCACGGCGAGGGGAAGTCAGTGCCGAGAGCAGCAGGCACGTTTATTTACAGCACAGGTGACTTGTGGCCTGTCTCTGCCATGCGTGCTTTTATGGCTCCCTGACAGCCCCTCAGACAGGGCGCCTCGTGCCCGCGGTGCCACGGCTCTGCTGCTTTTTGCAGCCATTAAACCCAGCTTGGAAATCTTGAGAAAAACCCCAATTCCTCAAGTTCAGGGAGGGCTGCGGAAATGGCACCTTGGGGAAGGGAAACAGCATTCCTGGGATTGAACCAGACACACGGCAAAGGGCAGTGGGTGAAGGAAACTTTAAAAGATGTTCCTTCCAGGGCCTTGATGCCTGAAGGATTTTTCTGCTTTTCTCCTGAATACTTCTTACACAGTTCCCTATATTCACAAGTATCAGCATGCACACTTGTGATGCTTTAGGTGAGAGCTCAGCCCGGTTCCATGGTGTTTATAGGGCCAGGAGACCAAACACCCCTGAAACCACGGAGAGTTAGAGAGCAAACACTCTGTTTGCGTGGGCCCTCAAGGTCTCCCAGCAGGACAGATTCTGTAAACTAGAAGTTAGCCCACCCAAGCCCCTTATTGGGCCCTCCTGGTAGATCTGCTAATGAGTAGAGTCTTTAATTGTACCCTCGACTGGGGGGACGGGGCTTTGGCGCCGCGTTCTACCTGGACGGCAGAAGCCATGGAATGGGATCCTATTAAAATCCCAAGGGAAACGACCCCCAACCCTCTAACCCTGTCTGAGCCTTTATTTCCTAAGACCAGAAAAAGGCATCAGCCTCAGGAGCGCTCTGTGCCTGTCCCCCACCTCTGTGCCACAGCAGCATCCCTCTCTCTGCGGGGGGACAGCCCCTGCACATCTGGGCACAGCTGGAGGCAGCGGGGCTCGCCCTCAGCACGGCGCTGGCCAAGTGGAAAATGGGCATTTGTAGGTACAAGGCCTTTGATTTTCCACTGGGGAAAGAACACAGGCAGCCAGAGACGGGAGCGTAAATCAGAGCTCACTGATACGGATCCAAGAACGCTTCCAGATCAATATTTAAAAGAGTGAGGTAGGAAAGGCAACCACACTCCCTCTCCATCCATCAGCTCTGCACAGGGCTGCTTATCTCATCCATCTCCTATCTCCCATCTCCTCCCAGGCTTCTCTCTCCCCATATCTACAGCACCATCGAGCCCTCCAATAATTCCTCTGTGTTCCAGCCTCACCTCTACAAGGGAAGAATCCCAACACTGAGACCTCTTTTCACTCTTTACTCATGTACAGGAGGCTTGGGAGTGAAATTAGGGTCAGAGCTGCTGACACTGAGCTTTATCCTGCCCAGGCAGGTCCCTGCTGGTGGAGGTTGTTGTGATCCACTGGGAAAGACTTCGCGCCCTGGCAGCTCCAGGTAAGAAACTGCTGCTGTTTTCCTGTTTGCCTTGCTGGAGTCAGGAGCAGGAACATTTGGATGCTGTTGAGAGGGTCAATACATTGTAAATGTCAGGCTGTTTGAGCCTCTTGGGTCAGCCAGCCTTGGTGTCACAGCTGTCCCCTCATGCTGTGGGGTTGTTGGTGTGGTGGCATTACAGCACAGGAACAAAAGCCTGCAAAGGGTCTCAGAGCCAGGGGTTCCCTGATCTGAGGCAGCTTTCACCTCACACAGGTGGCTCTGCCCCCTGGGCCAGGGATTTGTAGCTGAAATGCCATCAGTGCTTTGTAGCCCTTTATCTCCCAGTGAGCTGAGACAGCTCCTGATTGCCACGGCATCCTCTGCCCTCTCTGGGGTCCTGTCCTCAGGGAGACTGGGGACAGGGACGTGCCATCATCTCCCTGCTGCAGATGGGAAGTGCCTCTCTACAGCCAAAATCCCCTCCTTCAGGTGCAAGATACACAGGGCAAGATTTATTTATTAAAAATGCAGTAGTTTGTGGTGGGTGGGCATGAAATTCACTCTGTATTACTGTCCCATAGGAGGTGAGAGTCCTCTGCTTGGAGGGGAAGCAGAACTCAAGGTGTGGATCATCCCAAGAGCAGGAATGACATCCTGGGAATGTCTGGGTGCCCACTGGCTGTGGAGGTCAGGCTGCCCTCTGCCTTAAAAACACACAAAGCTGGGTAAGATCAATGCCTCTGACATCCATGGGAATGAGACTTGGGGTTATTCCCGGGATTTTTGGGGTCTGACTGACTCAGAGGGGCCTCTGGGCAGTTTGGGAAGGAGCAGGTTGGTGAGCACTGCTGGCTCCTCACAGATCCCTCCCCACTGGCTGCCCTTCCTGCTCCCAGCACCTGCCCAGAGGGACAAACTGCCCTCTGCAAGTACCTTTTCATGCCATGGGCTTAACTCTAAAGCCTGACTTTAAGGTGGGAAATCTGCTTTAATTAGACAGGAAGTCCAACTGATGCACTCAGTTCTATCTCTCCATACCGGTGTTCCCAGCAGCATCTTCTTCCCAGAGCTTTTGGGAATTATTTCAAACCAGCAGAGTGGAAAGCAGGCACAGGAGTGTGGGTGGGAGGTTCCTGTGTGGGGAGGTGTGAGCTGAGTATTGATACAGAACCTTGGTGTGTTCAGACAAGTTTGTCCAGGCAGCAAAGTTCACATTTATGTGCAAATGAGGAGACAGTCACACTGAACTGGAGGGAGAGGGTGCTAATGAATGTTCTGCCAGGCTTTAAGGAGAAGATATTGCCCAATGCTGTGGAAAATTAAAATTTGTTTCTAATATGTATGGTAAATTTAATGCTAAAGACCAAAGATAAATGGGAAGGGAGTTTAATCCGAGCTGACCCCATTTTTGCTGGAATGTCATTTGCTGTGGTTTCTGCTCCCCCTCAGAAAGCCAGAGACACTCTAATTAGTTCTTGTGTTCTGCACGTAAATTATTGCTCCCAAACATTGAGAGGAGAAGGTGAGGGATGCTGGGAAAGGAGCAAGGGAACCATCCTGGATCCATGGTGCTTCCAGGAGATCACAAACACAGGGACTGGTGCTGCAGAGCCACTCCTGATGGGCAGCAGGAGGAGTTTTGGGTTCTGAGTGCTCTTGTGGAGGTCACTGCTGTGAGATGTGGTGGCCATGGCATGACTGGGATTAAATTCACTTTGGGATGAAAAGATCTGCCTGACTAAAGAGGATCTGGAGTGTGCAGGGCTTGGCTGGTCTGAGGTTCCTTGAGATGGATCCAACTTCCAGCTTTTTCAGAATTTAACATGCTGCCCACACTGCACACACAAATCCCAGGATCCTCCTTTGCATTAAACTGTGAATTCACATAAACTGATCCAGCCATCGAAAAGCTGATTTGCAAAAAATCCCTTGCCAGGCAAAAGATGAAACCAGAGGACCCCTTCTAGCCTTCATTCTTGGAGGAAAACATTCAGAAATAACATGATTTATGGAAATTCCCTAGAAATAGATCAGACTTGGAGCTTTATCTTCCTTAAATAGTTCCCTGTGAGGCTTAAGGAAGCTTTTCCTCCAGGGTGGGTTTTCAGCCATGGCCCAGGTTCCCCGCAAGGCACTGAACTTGCAGAGCTCAGGGAATGCAAAGAGTGGTTAAAGCTGAGGCTCAGAGCATCCCTGGCACAGTCTGAGCAGTGTGTCCAGCCTGACCCTGCTGTGCCAACCTTCCCCTGGAGCTCGAGCAGCTCGGCTCCCCCTTGGAAATGAGCTCAGCAAACCCAGCAGCAGCTGACAAAGCTTGCAGCTCTGATGGAAGGGCTGGGAACTCGTCTCGGGGAGGTTCAGGTCCCTCTGTGCCCTGCCAGTGGAATTTCATTGGCTTGTGGCTGTGACAGGTTATAATCAACCTGTCCAATTTTAATTTCAGCTACGGCTGTGTGGCAGATCTGTGTTTATTTTTTTAATGATCTGCTTTATTTGAATGGTGAAAGTGCCCTGATAAAAGAAAGGACTCCCAAAGCTGTTTCCTCCAGGCAACTGGAAAAGTTCCTCATGCAACTGATGTGTTGAAATGGCAGTGCCCAGGAGACAGATGCTGAGGGAGAGAGTCCAACAAAGAGTAATTAACCCTTTAGGAGGAACCACTCCAAGAGGAAATGGCATCAAACAGCCAACCCAACTACCTGTGTGGAGAGCTTCAAATGGAAAATATGATGGAGGATTTACCACTCCAGGACCTAGAAATGGGTCCCTTGTGCCTGGCAAGAAGGACTCAGTCCCAAGAGATCGTCCACACAAGGCCCTGCAGGGAAAGAACTGACTCCATTCAACAGGAGATGGGCTCCAAACGCTGCGCTGAGGTTACTGGGCAAAGCCACATCTCCTGTCTGGAGCTGAGCTGTCTCACTCTCCTTGTTAGCTCCTCCTGTCGCCCCTGATTGCCTGGCAAAAGGCACAGGGGAGCCTGAACACTCCAAAATCAGAAGTGAGAGGTCTTATTTGGGTCAAAAATTATTTTAGAAATAATTATAATTCCTTGCTCCTGTATGAATTATTGGGAAGGGGGACACAGACTGAGCATGTGGTCATCAAGTGTATTTTCAAGTGGCCACACGAGTGCAGGTGTAGCTGCCACAGGATTTTTCTCTCCCTGAAAAGAGAGGCCAGTTGAATCTGGAGCTTTGGTGATTGTCATCACTGGCCAGGGAGCCCCTGCCCTGTGAGGTGTGAGGGCAGCAGGAGGGCTGGGGCACGGGGCCAGCCCAGCTCCAGCTGCCCACGCCTCTCTGCGGGGTTTGCTCTGTGCCAAAAACCTCCCAGAGCCCGGTGGGGAGTGCCAGCTCTGGGATGAGGCTGTGCAGGGGAGGATCTGGAACTGTCTGTCATCTGCTGTCATCATTACAGCACCTGGCTTCCCAAACCCAGCCCTCAGGAGTGTATTGTCCTGGAGGGTGAGGACACAGCCCAAGAGGACCTTCCCTGGCCCCCTCCGGGCTCGGCCATCCCTGCCCATCCTGGGAACTGGGATTCTGCTCCACACCAGGGGGAATTCATAACCCAGCGTTTTCCCCGTCCTGGGTGGGAGCTGCTGTGGCTGTGGGAGGTGTGTGGGGTGGGCAGAGAGCGCCTGGGGTGTGCTGTGTCAGGGCACCACTTCAAACCACGGCGAGAACCAGCACGACCCTACGGAGTTTTATGCCGGTGTAATTACCTCTTCTGGGCACGGGGGATATTTTTAGCCTGCTTGCCTAAGGAAATTAAGCTTATATGATGATGGAATGAATGCGTGAGCGTTCCTGCATGTTTATTTTGACCTTAATAATTTTTGAAGCCATTGGCAGTTTCAAGCAGATTTGATGGGGGAGGAAAGCAGTCTCACGTACAATTAAGGTTTTATCCTCACTGTGAAAACACTGGTCAGGTAGAGGAGAGAAAGCCCATAAACGCTCCCAATCAGCATTTCTTGTCTGCACAACAGGCCAGAGCGTGGGCTTCTACCTCACCAGTCATCAAAGCCTCCACACCGGGGGAGAGAATTTAGCAAAACCCATTGGAACGGCAGGAAAGGATTTGATCGGAGCTCGCAATCAAGCATGAAATGCAGATCTTGGGGAAACAGGGCTTTGTTATTCCGTGTGCTGATGGGACTGCATATTAACTGCTGATTAGTTGTATCAGCACAAAGGCAAGAGTGGATTTAGTTGGAGGTATAAAGCCGTTCCTGGTAGCACAGCTTGTTCCTCTTCCCCACATAAGTGCATTTGTGTCAGTCAGGTTGTTTGCTGCACTCAGGGAGTTAATGCTGCTCTCACTTTGGGGCATAAACAGGGCTTAAAAGCCCAGAGTATTTCACATGGAGATTTCGGTGCTGGGGTAAACCCAACCAGCTGTCAGATTTGGTTCTCTGCTGTACTTAAAGTGACACGGATTAGGATTGGGGAAGGGAGTTCTTATGGCAAATCCTCTGCGTTGCTGCTCCTCAGGGGCTGTGCTGGGGAGAGCCTGGGGGGCTCAGCTTTGGGGCTTCAGGGAGACCCCTCCTTAACCCAGCCCTGAACCCCAGCATGACGCAGTGTGCAGAGCCACCATCCTTTCTGCCTTCCTCACAGCTTTCCAGGGTGGGAAAACCACATCCCTCTCCCTCATTTTGGAATGAGCAGCGGGCACACAATCCCCCCAACTCAGCAGCTTCTCCCCCTGGTTTTCCTCTGGGAAAATATCCATGATGATTACATGTTCCTCAAACACGCACGGGAGTCTTCTTAAAATTAACATCGTCTTCATTTCATTTAGCATAACTCACACTGGGGCTTAATACAGTTTAGCAAATCCACTGGAAATTTCAGCTTTTGCTTAACTCAGATTAATTTTGCAGAGAGTTCCTGCATGGACAAATCTCCTGAGGTGCCTGACTGCAGCCAAGCCTTGCCACGTGTGGCCACAGGGACAAACTGGTCAGAACTGGCCGAGATGTGTTTTGTTTACCCTCTTTCCTGCTCCCAGCTAAGTGAGGGACAGAGACCTTCCAGCTGCACCAATCTCTTCCAGCTGCATGAATCCCTTCCAGCCCCAGTTAAAGCTCCGGGCATCGCTGGAGACAATGGGGTTACACAGCTGAGCTCAGAGCAGCTGGGGGTGGGAAATGATGCTGCATCTCAGCCTGATGGCCTGCCAAAGCCACCAGAGCTCCAAGCTGAGAAAGCTGCCATAAAATCCAGTGCCAGAAGGGATTTCACGGGAATGCTCCAGATCCCAGGGTGGAAATCGTGGCACCTCCAAAGAAACAAGCCCCACTGCAGGGCAGGGCTGTTATTCCCGAGGTTCATCCCACTCCTGCCTGCAGGGTGTTGGGTGATGTGTTTGCAGAGTGACTTTAATTAAAGTCACTGGGAGCCCTGTGGGTCTGTGTCAGCTCTGCTCTGCACACCCCAGAAGAGAAACCCCATAAAAACATCCCCTGCCCTGCTCCTGCCAGCTCGGAGCAGCTGGAATTGCACTGATGCCAGCACAGCAACTCTGGGCTCATCAAAGCTTTCCCAGACTGTTCCTCAAGGCTCTGCTTGCCATAAACCAGCTGGGTGGAAACCACAGGGAATACTGAGGAATAACATCCTTGTTGGAGCACCCTGGGACAGTGGGAGGTGGAACGGGATGGGCTTTAAGGTCCCTCCCACCCAACCACCCAATAATTCTGTGATGGTTTAGGATGGGCAAACCCCTCTCTCTGCCGGTGCTGAGCTCTCTTGGATCAGAGCATCCCAGGAGGTGTCTATTCCAAACCAGCCTGACTCTCCAGGTGCTCTGAGCCCCCTGGACACCCAGCAGCTCCACTCTGGAGCTCCAGCTGCCACTTCAGGCTGCCCAAGGCACCGCTGCAGGGTCAAGGTGTTCCTCAATGGCTCCTTTGGTGCCCTGCAGGAAGGAGCTGCCTGCCCCCTGCACAGAGTGAATGAAAGCCACCCCGGAGCTCGTTCCATGTGCAGCCCCAGCGCTCATTAAAGCTCTGACTGGAGGGATGTAATGAGCCGGTTTTATGACAACAGTAATTCCTTCCTATCACATTTGGTGGCTGTGGATTCACGGGGGATGTGGGAAGAGGGAGGATCAGAGCAGTCTGGAGCTCTGGGATGTGCTGAGGGTGGAAAAGCTGACACGGGCACGTGTTGGTGACAGATAGGGCAGAGCTGAGGCGGGAGTGGAGTATCCCCAGGTCCCCCATAATGCTGTCACACTGACCTTTTAAAAATATGCATTTGACATTAAAGGAGACCCTCTGCTCCCAGATTCTGAACATCAGCAGCTCCGAGGGTGGTTTAATGCCCAGGGATCATTTGGAGCCTCAGAGCTGCTGCTCAGCAGTCAGGAATGCTGACCACGCTGTGGGGTGTCCCTGTGCAGCAAGGGGACACTGCTGGGACCCCTGGGCAGAGCTGGCAGTGTTGTGTCACTCTCCACGCTCACACCATGGCCTGAAGGAGGGCAGGAAGAGGGAAACCTCAGAGGATGGAGCCTGGAAGGGAGCCTGGTGCTCTCCCCAAAGTTTTAACCCTGGGCTTCTCTCCCTCTGTCTTTCAGGCTGGTCGTAACTCAAGTAGTTTTCTAAATTTGTGCAAAGGGATAATCCATGATGAACAGCCATTTTAATGAATGGCTAATCAATTTATATGGGTTGCTATAGAGTTTAATAAATCAAGGCCAGGTTGATTATAACCATGGCTTGTGGCCATCCTGTAATGCCTTCCTCTGATGTGCTTCTAATAGTCTGGAACCTGCACTGCTGCTGTCAGGAACTCATTTAAAACACCAGGCAGTGTTTTTTAACATGCTAAAAGCACAGGGTGAGTAAATATTCCTCTCTACTTGTAAGTCACATGACCCTTCCTGGTGGCAAATTTGGGACCAAACCAATGTCCATCAGGAGCCTTGGCAAGGAGGGGCTCCTGGAGCTTGGAAGAGAAGCTGGGAGAGAGATGTAACTGTAGGAAAGGTGATGCTGAGCTGGATTGGGGTCCTTTGGGGTCTGAGAGGGACCAGGAGACAGCTCCTGGGAGGGAGGGAGGGAGGGAGGGAAGAGGGAAGGGGACAGCCAGACCTCCTCCCTCGTCCGTCTGTCCACCCTGCAGCAATTCCTGCCCGGGCTCTGCAGGGAGCTGGTTGCCGTCCTTGGGCTCCACGTTCCAAAGTCATAAATGGATTCATCCTGCACTTCTCATGCCCTTCCTTCCACAGAGTCACAGGGCAGCTGGGGCTCCAGGGACCTCTGGAGGTCACCTGCTCCCCTTCGCTCAGGGTGTCACAGGGTCACCCTTTAATCTGCTTTTCCTGCAGCCCTGCAGCCACACGTTCTCCGTGCAGCCACAGGGCACGTGGCAGTCACACTGAGGGAACGTTTGTGTGGCTGGACACGGCAAAGAGATGGAAATCATCTCTCTGAAAGGTCTGAACTTTGCCCACAAACACCCGGGAGGGGCTGGGGGCCATTTCACAGCCTGGATGTCCCAGCTGCCACCTCCCTGTCCCCAGAAGGTCACCCTGGCTCTTCCTGAGGCCGTGCCCTGTCAGCCAGGGGGGACAGCGATTTTCCAAAGGAAAAGCAGGAGTTCAGCACTTGAACTGATCCCTCAGAGAGCCAGACTTTCTGCTGCTCTCCAGCCCCTGTGTTTTCAGAGCCATCAAGACAAAAGAGAAACACGGTACATTAAAAAAGCCAAGCAAACTGTGAGCCTGAATGTTTAAAGCCCCACAGCCAGTAGGGTTTGCTTTTTTTATATTCCAGTTTTTTTTTTTCTTTCCAACTTGATTCACACAACTCTCTGGAAGAAGCCCCATCTGCTAAATATAGTCTGAAACCTGTAGCTGCCTGGAAAGAGAAGTGTGGTGATTTCTGAAAAACTCCAGCCTATAAAAGCTGACACACAGCCCCTCGCACTCTCTAAAAACCATCTCCTGGTGGATTTATTAGTCTTAGGCAACAGCAGTTGGTCTGAAAAGAAAATGTATTTAACCTTTCTTTTTAATTGTCGCACTGTTAACCTGTCAGTTCTACACGGGGCTGTTAATAATTCCGCTTTAAATGTCTCAAAAGAACTTTCATGTTTAAATATTAAACACTAAAACTCGGGTACACTTAGCAGAGAATGGAGGCAGCGCTCGGAGCAGTAAATGTGGCTCAATGCAAAGTCCACTGGAGTGCCTGGGAATTGTCACTCGGAATCCAACAAGCCCAGACACAGCGTAGGCTGCGAATCCTGATCCCAGGGTCAAACCCTCGGAGCTTTAACCAGGCTGAACAGTGGGGTTTAGCCTGGGAAGGACCTGGTTAGACCTTTAGAGCTGGGCTTTACCTTCAGCTTAAGGTAAGATGCACATTGAGGGGCAGAATTCGTTAATTGGGCTGAGCTGACTACGCTTTAACTGCTCCTGCTGGAGGTGGACACAGATCACCTGGGCTTGGAGGAGCTGCCAGCTGGGAATCAACTCTCAGCTTGTTTAAACAGGAGTCCTGGGTCAAAAGCCACGGTTTGATACCATCTGCTGATGTAAAGCCTTCCTCCCGTGGAAGAAAGGTGTCCCAGCCTGGCTCACACCCCTGCTAGCTCTCGCCCTCCCCAGTGGGGAAATCTGGGGAGTTTTTTCCATCTGGGATATTCGTGGAGCCCTTCCCAGCAGGGATATCTGGGGATCCCTTTCCAGTGGGGATATCTGGGGAGCCCTTTCTGATGCCTTTTTCCTGCTCTTAGGAAATAAAAGCTCAGACACGGTGAGAGGGTTGGGGTCGTTTACCTCGGTATTTAATAGGATCCCATTCCATGCATGGCTTCACCCCGGTGACAGCGTCCCAATGTCCCCCCACCCCCAATCGAGTGTACAATTAAAGACCTTACTCATTAGCATATCTAACAAGAGGGCCCAATAAGGGGCTGGGCTGGGCTCACTTCTTGTTTACAGAATCTGTCCTGCTCGGGGACCTTGAGTGCTTACAGCAATAGAGTGTTTGGTCTCTAACTCTCTGTGGTTCCAGGGGTGTTTGGTCTCCCAGCCTGCAGGACACCATGAAACCAGGCTGAGTTATCACCTAAAGCATCACAAGTGTGCATGCTGATACCTGTGGATATAGGGAACTGTGTAAGAAGTATTTAGGAAAAAGCAAAAAATCCTTCAGGCATCATTTCCAGCAGGGATATTTGGGGAGCCCTTTCCAGCAGGGATATTTGAGGAGCCCACCTTGCTGTGATGGTGCAGCCTTGGTGACACCTCCACTCTTCCCTTGGTAGAAGCCCTGCAAGAGCCTCCAAACCCAGGGACAAACTCCCAGAGGCTTTCTGAGCCTGGCCAGGACATCGTGGACCATTCAAACGAGTCAGGAGAGCAGGGCAGGGGTGACACCACATCCATATCCTGCCTTGGCCCTTCCAGTCAGGATGCTTGCATCCCTGGGATGCCACGGGGCAAATTCAACATTGCTGGTGAAGGTGGCACCATTTAGAGCCTCTCAGGTTTGCTGAGGCTCCCTGAGCACTTCTTACCTCTGGTTGCTGATGCAGAAAGCAATCTAAATAAGTGTAATTTATGCACCAAAGGAAAGGTGTGAGTTAAAATAACTCGCAGCCTAAAATAACCTCTATGTGGGGAAAGGGAGAGGGAAGGGGAGACAGAAATTTGTGCCACGTAGAGCGTCAGCTCTGAATTTGGCCCTGGGCCTCAAAGCTTTTAAAACTAAGGAGTAAGTTTAGTTTGGAGGAGGTCACACGTGGCTCTGCTCCCCTCTCCCGGCCTTTGGCCAAGGGAAGTGAGGCTGAGCAGGCTGAGGAGCAGAGCTGGCAGGGACGGTGCTGAGCTGCTGGATCTCCCAGTGCTGCTCCCTCCCTGCCTGCTCACACCTCTGCCAGGCAGGGAGAGCCAGGGCCATCCTCTCGGCACCAGGAATGCCCATTCCAGCCACGGAGCAGCAGCCCCCTCCCAGCTCAGCTCTGAACTGACTTTCCCCCCTGTTGATGCTCCCTTCCCGCACAGCACACGCGGTTTCCCAGCCAGGTGGCTCCTGCAGCATCAGGGATTTATTGCTATCGATACTTTGCAGTGACCTGAATATTCCCCACGCTGGTGTCATCCTGCCTGATGCCCACTTAGTGTTTAATTGTCCCTGGAGGCAGCGCTGCCATCGATGTCTGTGACCTGCTGCCACCCCTGTCAGTGACACGGGGACAGGGCTGGAGTGCTCGGTGCCACTGCCAGTGCCGAGCTGCTGACACTCCGTGCCTGTGACATGTGCATCAACCCCAGGGTACAGAGCTCATTTGGAATATAATGAATAAATATCCCCGGGTTTGAACAGGGGAGGCTGTCAAAGGCTTTCTAAATATAGTTGGTAATTGGCTTTGTATCAGGCTGATTATTGTCTGTGACGGTCTCTCAGAAGTCTGGAAGTCACAGCTCCCTCCCGGTGCATCCCTGCGCTCCTGAGCTGGGCTCCAGGGGAAGAGGCACCGCCCGTCCCAGCTGCAGACACCCAGCAGAGGATTTTCCTCAGCACGGGGCAGTGCCCTGCTCCACACGGGATGGGAACACAGCTCCTCCAGTGCTGTTCTGGAAGTGCTGTCCCTTGGGGGGCTGGGGACAGCTCAGAAGGGTCCAGACCAGGAATCCCAGGGCGTTTACTGACCCTGACACTGGTCCCTATGAATCGGCTGTGCTGGCTCCCACCATGAGCCCCTCAACTCCAGAACTTTTCCTCTTTTCAACTCCAGACCTTTTCCTACTAAGCAGCTTTGGTTCAGGGAAAAAAAAAACCAACCCGAGTTTCCTGGTTGAAGTGTTTGTGCCAAGGGCAGAATGTGATCACAGGAATCAGTGGAAGAGGCCTGATGGAGACCCTGGTGAGTGGGTGGGAGTGGGAGAGCTCAGCCTGCTCCTGCCCCATCAATCCATGGAGACCCCAGGGCCCCCCAGCCCCACTCCAGGGCTCATTCCTCCTGTTGGATTCATCCCATGGGATGGAACAGCTGGACTGTGGGCTCAGAGTGCAGCAGCACTGCCTGCCTTGTACCAGCTGGGAATTTTGGAGGAGAATTCCAAATCACCTTGGACCTTCTGGATGTCCTGGTCTGGGCAGACATTTCCAGCCTGGCCCCAAATGTGAGGGTGACAAGGACCCCTCCTTTCCCCACCCAAAGCCACTCTGCTCCTCTCTGCTCCATGATCAAACTCCTCCTGCCTTTGACAGGATTTGGATGAGGTGTTTCCTCCTTGGGCTCTTGCATTAAAGTTCACACACATCTTTAAGCAAATGTGGAGGAAAGCCTTGAGCACTGCAATTCACCCAAATCATCAAAATTCCTTTTATTTTTACATTAAATGTTTTTCTTTATGAAAGGAATAAAAGAACTCTAACAATCACGATGAAATAAGAAAAGGAATGCCTAGAGCTAACTACAATATAAAATCATATTCATCATATCATAATATTTTATATTTTGCTCGTTGTTTTATGTGGATTAAAACCCACTTGAACCAGAATGTAACAACAGCAAGGAAAGCTGCAGAGGAGGAAGAGGAGAAGGAAGGTGCAGCCCAGGGGGCTGGGACAGTGAGAAGTGACCTCAGACAGGCACAGGAGCCAGAATTGCAGAGAATTCCAGATTGGTTTGGGTTGGAAGGGACCCTAAATCCCATCCAGTGCCACCCCTGCCAATGCAGGGACACCTGCCACTGTCCCGGGCTGCTCCCAGCCCCAATGTCCAGCCTGGCCTTGGCCACTGCCAGGGATCCAGGGGCACAAACAGCAAATCTGGCAATTCCATCCCAGCCCCTCCCCAGCCTCCCAGGGAACAATTCCTTCCCAATCTCCCATCCATCCCTGCCCTCTGCCACTGGGAAGCCATTCCCTGCCTCCTGTCCCTCCAGGCCTTGTCCCCAGTCCCTCTGCAGCTCTCCTGGAGCCCCTTCAGGCCCTGCAAGGGGCTCTGAGCTCTCCCTGGAGCCTTCTCCTCTCCAGGTGAGCACCCCCAGCTCTCCCAGCTGTGTCTCCCCTCCCTGCCCAGCCCCAGCCCCAGCCCCTGCAGCGGGTGGTCCCCAGCCCAGGCTGGGTGTTGGATTGAAGAGAGGAGGTGGAATAAAGGACTTGGGGAAGCAGGAGATCCTTCCTGTCCCGAGAGGCTTCAGCCCAAGATGAAACACCTCTGGGGCTGTGTTAACAGGGGCAGAGCAGAGCCTGGGCTGCATTAACCAACCCCCACCAAGGGCTGGCCCAGCCCCTCCAGGGCCTGAGCATCTCCCGGTGCAGCAGCACGGAGTGGGAAACGCTCTTTGCTGGCATCCCCGCAGCTCCCAAGGTGTCTGCCCCCAAATTACTGCTCAAATACCAACTTCTGTGAGGGATTTGATTGTGAGCACCAAGGGCTTCCTGATCGTTCTTCCTCCTGCAGCTGGTGCTGAGCAGTGCTGGAGCCCAGGGAGCCGGGCTGCCTGTTTGGGAAACTCTGCACTCACTCTGAGCTGAGGAAAGCAAGGCCCAGCCCTGGCAGGTTGCACATCCTTTCCTGCATAAAATCCAACATGACATTTACTGCTCTCCTAAAATGCTTTGCAATATATTTCCAGATGCTTCCAAAGAACACTTTAAATTATCCATATGCCATTTTCCACATGTGGCACAAAGGCCCTGCACTATTTTTGTTTCCTGGAGGGCGAGTCAGAACGACTCTTGGTGGGGTTGGTTGGTGTGAAACGAGTCTGTGTGGCAGAAACTCTGCTGGTGCCACTGCGCTCCTGCAGCCAGAGCTGTGCCAGGCCAGTCTGTGAACCTGGGCTGGCATTAATTAGTCATTAACACTTCCTGCTGGGCAAGCATGAACATAAACACACCGTGAGCTGCATGTGGAACGGGCAGGACGATCTTGAGGCTGTGTTTTTCCATGCCACTGAACTCTGCTCGGAGCAAACCGAAGCAGGCAGGTGCAGTGTGAGCCTCTCATCCTCAGCCCTGGGCTGTGCTGGAGGCCCCGCTGCTGCTCTGCCAAGCCAGCACCCCTGCCAGGGCATGGACTGCACTTCCTGACCTTTCCAGACACAGCCCGGGTTCTATCACCTCTTCCTGCTCCTGAGGAGCCCAGGGAGGGTCAGGGCTCCACCAGGCATTGTAACCACACAGGGATTTGCCCATGTGCCAGGGTGGGCACGAAGAGCAGGGAAAGGAGACAGAGTGAGAGCTGGAAATGAAGTTATTCTTCATCCTTGAGATGATTGCCGAGGAGGAGACTGGAGCAACAAGCCCGAGGTGCTTCTGCCTTCCCTCCTCTCCATCTCAGTCCCACACACGGAAGATGAATATGCAGCATTTTCTGTTTGTGCTGCTAAAACGCCCATTAACTGCCAGCGGGGAAAAACCAGACATAAATACCCACTCCCCTTCATGCCTGAGAGATGGGAGGAGCATCCCTCCTTCTGGAGAGGGAGCTGCTTCCAGCTGGGAAGGGCTGGGAAGGGGCCAAGCTCCCAGCCCTGCCCAGCACAAGACAAGAGGGGCCAGTTTGGTTTTGTCTCTGCAGACTTGGTAAGGGACCCACGGCGTGTCTGAGACCCCTGTCCCACCAGAAGCTGCTGGAAAGGATTTTCCTTCATGTCCAAAGCCCTCCTGAGCTGTTACAGAACCAGAGGTGTCGTAGGTGTCTCACCAACCTGGGCTCAGGCAGCCTTCAGCTGGGGGCAGCAAACCTGAGCCTGCAGGGAAGGTACCTGCATTGCCATCCCTGCCAAAGAGATGGGATGGGATCCATGGGATGGGATGGGATCCATGGGATGGGATGGGATGGGATGGGATGGGATGGGATGGGATGGGATGGGATGGGATCCATGGGATGGGATGGGATCCATGGGATGGGATGGGATGGGGATGGGGATGGGGATGGGGATAGGGATGGGGATGGGATGGGGATGGGGATGGGATGGGATGGGATCCTCTGGGATGTCATGGATCCCAGGAGGGGCAGGCACAGCAAACATGTCCTGCCCGTGATGCAGGACTGTCACAGCACTGCTCCAACACCAGGATCCAGGGGAGATTTGGGGAAAGGAAAAAAACAAACAACCGAAAAAAACCAAAACCCTTGTGGCTTCTCAGGGCCCTGAAGGGGGTCCTGAACAAGTGTTATCCCACCTGGATGGGATGAGATGGATTCTCTTGGAGGCTGTGGTGGGAGACAATCCCCCTCTGGGAATCACCCAGGATGCTGCACTTGGAGGCACTTTGGGGATCCAGCCTTGGCTGTCCCACCCTGTTCCCTGTTATAAAGCCCTGGAGAGCACCAGCAGCTGGCAGGAGCTGTCTCCAGCCCCTGTTCCTGAGGGTTTCCAGCCCCAGTTCCCAGGATCTCCAGCCCAAATTCCCGAGGATCTCCAGCCCCAGTTCCCGAGGATCTCCAGCCCCAGTTCCCGAGGATCTCCAGCCCCAGTTCCCGAGGATCTCCAGCCCCAGTTCCCGAGGATGCCCAGCCCCACTTCCCGAGGATGCCCAGCCCCAGTTCCCGAGGATGCCCAGCCCCACACCTGGGGGCTGTTCCAGCGGCAGCAGAGCTCGTTCACAGCCACTCTAACCCGGGCAATGTCTCACTGAAGGAGTGGGGAGAGCTCGGGAGGAGCCGCCGGGATCAGATAAGCCGGGATCAGATAAGCCGGGCTCTGTAATGCCAGGTTTCCAGCGCCGGGCTGGGGGGCAGATTAGGATCATTGTGTTATCTGCTGTTATCTAATTCAAGGAAATAACCGTGTGCATGGCACATGTTATCAAACGCACAGCACTCCTCCGAAAATGATATTAAGGCAGGAACTTCACAGTTCCAGCTGCCACTTCATCTTTAATTCACTTCCCCACCCCTAGAGCTCCTGCGCTGCTGAAAGCTCGGAGCAGTGGGTGGCCGGGATGCCGGGCGTGCTCCATAAAGCCAGGTGAGTTCCAGGGATAACAGCCTTTAATTCCGCATCCCAGGCTTTCGCCTGTTTGAGCAACAAGCTGTGTTATTTTAACAACTTGGGCTGTGTTTGTTTGGTTTTCT
The DNA here is from genome assembly GCA_034509425.1 of Eopsaltria australis. Lineage (NCBI taxonomy): Eukaryota > Metazoa > Chordata > Aves > Passeriformes > Petroicidae > Eopsaltria > Eopsaltria australis. The sequence goes on along the minus strand of JAVTVJ010001159.1, from coordinate 455,151 downwards.
GTGCTGCCCACAGAGGGGAGGGAGGCCGGGCACAGCTGTGTGATGCGGATTTTGGAACGCTCTGGAATCGCTGGTGTTGTGCTGGGGATCAGTCCTTGCTCGGGGACATTTATCATTTCCACAAACAGGGGAGGGAAGTGGGGCACGGGAGGAGGGACAGGAGGAGTTGCTGGAGGTGGCCCTGGAGCAGGGGGGTGGCAGGGAGGGGACAGGGAGATCCCCCGCCTTCCCTTCCCATCCTTGCTGGATGCACAGCACGTGCTGATTTTAATCTGCCAGTTGTGATCCAGCAGGGAAGGATTTTCGGCTGGCTGGGGACTGGAGGAGGTGTTTAAGCACCATCTTGAGCGACTTTTCAGCCTGACACAGCAAAGATTTAACGCTGCACCAGACCCCCTCTGGGGGAACCCATAAAACGCCTGCACAGCCAGTTCGTCATCAGAAAAAAGGGATGAAATCTTTAATGGGGGAGATGTTTCTGTTCATCCTCACTAGAGACTGAAGCCTTATCTGGGAAGCTGCTCTTTAACTGGAGATGTAAATTTTAGGTTTATATCCAGCACGAAGAGATGAATCCCTCTGGGAACTGGCTGCTGGAGGCAGGGCCTGGCTCCACAGAACACCTCAGCTCAGTGCAGGGCTTAGTCAGGGCTCTCGCTGTTTGGATGCAGGCGCTGGAATAACCTGGGAATCACGGATGGCTCAGCTGAGGCAGGGGGACACCAGCTCCCAGCACTCAGCTCGGGCACATCCTATTGCCAGCCTTAGCCTGTGCTGTGCAGTGATCCAGGGCCAGGTGGGACTGGGGTGGATTTCACAGCATCACAGAATATCCTCGGCTGGAAGGGACCCGCCAGGATCATCGAGTCCAGCTCTTAGGGGAATGGCCCACACAGGGATCAAAGCCACACCCTTGGTGCCATCAGCCCCTGCTCTGACCAGACAAAGCCCAGGGTTACGCTTTTCTACCCCACAGCACTCAAACCCTAAAGCTGAACCCCTAACCCAGCCTTGGCTTCCCTGGGCAGTGGCAGCCAAAGGACCCCGGCACAGCCCCCCAGGGACCCTCCCTCACGGCTCGACTCCACCAGGGTGGCACAGCCAGAGCCAGGAGCAACCCCTGGGCAGCATTTCCAGGATCTCTTTAGGATCCTTCCCTAGAGATGGCCCTTGTGGAAGTTCCCAGCTCCTCAGCAGATGCCCAAAGCGCTGCTGCCCCTTGGACCCCGCTCACCCTCAGCTCAGGCTGCTCCAGGACAGCAGAGCTGGGCTCACATTCCTCCACTAAACCTTGGGAAGTTGCTGGTGCCAGTTTAAGGTCAGGGTCGTCATTCCCAGTGCAGATCATGGCTCAGACCTCAGCTCCTATCACGGGGTGGAGTTTGATCCCTGAATAATGCAAGGCAGGTCCTGGAGCCAGGAGGGGAAGGTGGCACAGCTGGGCACAGAGAGCTCTGCTGAGGGGACCTGGAAGTCTTCCCAAAGCACTGAGGGGATCCAAAGGGCCATCTGCAAGCAGGAAAACTGCAAAGCCTTTCTCTTGGAAAACGTGAGCGACACCCAGCACCAGCACTCCTCACTTCAGTTCAAAACCCCACAGAATATTCACAGGCATGGGCCCAAAGGATGGGAACAAAGTAATGAATCACTCCAGGGCTCCCTGCCCTGGCCATGGGGTGTTTGCACCATCTCTGGATGTGGAGTTTTGCCAGCTGGATCAGCTCTGCACAGATTAGAGGCACCATCCCCAGGGAAATCCAAAGGGAAACAACTCCATCCCTCCCTCCCAGCTGGATCAGCACAGAGCTCCCATCTCTCTGCACCAGAGGTGACCCTTTGGATGTCACCCATCCTGCCTTCTCTCTCTTTTCTACCCAAACACCTAAATGGAAACGAATGCTCCCCTTCAGAGGGAATATTTTCACTTCAAAAAGTTTCAAAGGGGTTATTTCAAACATTTCCCATTTCCCTGCTTTAGAAGGGGGGGATCAGCAGAGATCAGCCCTTTGCTGTGGCTGTGTCTGATGCTGGAAATGCAGCAGCTCTGCAGGGAGGGAAGGAATGATCAGCTACAAACTCCCTGAATTCCCCCAAACCCCACTGTTCCCCCTGCCTGAATTCCCCCAAACCCCCTGCTCCAGCTCCCTCATTCCCACGGCTGCTCCAACCTGGAACGGGGCACGTGGCAGTGAGGCCAATCCCAAATCCAGCAGCAGAGCTGAGGAAGGGCTGCAGAGCACAGAGGGTGGAGAATCAGCTGCACATTTCCCTGGCAGTGATGAAGTGGCTGAAGAGAGGCCAGACCTGGCACACCTGGGACGGCTGAAACCAGGGAACATCATTAAACCTAAATTACCCCAGCTTTTATTTATTATTTGTGGACTGCAACACACACAAATGATAAAAAATGCAGCCTTTCAGCCAAAGTGCTTTCTGACCAGAATAATGGCTTTTTTTTTTTGTCCCCTTGGACTATTTACAAGCCATGAGTAAAATCTGGGAAGCCCAGTTTGCAGCAGGACACAGAGAGGGGCAGCACTCAGAGAGCCACAGGGATGTCTGGCAGCAGAGTCCCACAGATTTAGCAAAATCCTCCACGTTGTTCCCCTACTCCTCCCTTCTCCCTCCCTCCCCAAACACAAACTGGTTCCATGCACCTCCTTTGAGTCCTCAGAGCTGCACATTTAATCACTCGTGGCCCTTTAAACTTCTGGAGTTTGCATCCAGCATGAATCAGGCACCCTCAAACTTGCTGCCAACTTCCTACTCTGCCCCTCAAATATGGACCCAGAAAGTGATGTGAAAACAAACATTAATTCCTAATACTGACTGGGATGTCTCATCACTGAGAAAGGAACAGTTTTACAAAAAAAAGATTGGAAAAATCACCAAAAGAGAAGAAGCTGGAGCTACTGAAAACCAGGCTTTACTTACGAACGTCTGAAAATTGTCCAAACCATGACAAAAAGGAGGTAGACCAGAGCAGGTGTTTGCTCTTGCTAAACAATCACTCCCGCACAAGGATCGTTTTTATGATTAATTACAAGATGTTGCTTCTGTATAGGAATTTTCCCCAGTCTTTGTTCAAATATCGATTTTTGGATGTGGGGAGAAGCAATCAATGTTCCTTCCCTTCCCTGCCTTGAGGACACCACAGTTAGGGAGGGTTTTTCAGGAAGAGCAAATGTGAAACAGGCAGTGAGAGGGTGCTGGGGAGGTCCTGCTTGTTGGCACCTCCTCACTCGGCCATTTGGGTTTGGGATGGGACAGATCCCCTCCTTCCATCCCACCTGGGATGAGCCTGGAAATAACCCTGGAGCTGGAGAGTTCTCCTGCATCCTCCTCCTCCTCACTGATGGTGCAGAGACAGCAGCAGATGCAGCTCTGTGCATGCCCTGGGTCCCATTCCCATGGGAATAATGGGTTTGCTCCTGCTGGAGCAGAATATCCCGGAGTGAGGGACAGAGGGAATCCTGGCCAGGAGCTGCCATTTGTGGTCACCCTGCCCTGATCCCCACACTGCTGGATCAGGGAATGGCTGCCAGCAGGAATGGCACAGCTGGGGGAGGGATTGAAAACATTTGGGCTAAAAGATGAAACAAGGGAATGAAGGAAGCAGAAAATTGGATGTACAGGGGAAGGAACAACGTGACACCGCCCTTGTACGATGGATACGGCCCTGTTAACCCTTATCAATAATTGATGGCCAAGAACATGGATTTTCTATTATTCTGATGAGACCAGCTCTCTTGCTGATATGTTCCTTGGCACCAAAAATTACTCAAGCATTAAAAATTACTAAAACGCTTTTTTCATCGCTTTTAATGACAGACTCTCTGCATTTTCCTCTCCCTCATCCCACTGAAGCATCCCAGAGCTGCTGAATTTTCAGGCAAATGTGCACGAAAGGCAACCTGGAGAAAGCCTTGAGTGTTCCTGGCATGGGGAGGTTCCTTCCAGAGAGCTCTGAGGGACCTGAGAGCTCACCCAGTGCCACCCCTGCCATGGCAGGGACACCTGCCACTGTCCCAGGCTGCTCCCAGCCCCAATGTCCAGCCTGGCCTTGGCCACTGCCAGGGATCCAGGGGCAGCCACAGCAAATCTGGCAATTCCATCCCAGCCCCTCCCCAGCCTCCCAGGGAACAATTCCTTCCCAATCTCCCATCCATCCCTGCCCTCTGGCACTGGGAAGCCATTCCCTGCTGGGTCACTGGGATAGTGGAGAAATGGCACCGCCTGGGGATGATCATCCCCAAAGACCCAAGGAGGGAGAACACCAGGGCTCCTATAAACAAAAAATGCATCAGCAGAGCCTGAAACAATAAATTTCACCTCCAGCAGGAGTGGAGGAGCTCCAGTGCTCAAGATTCATGGCTGTGACCAACCTGCACCAACTCTCCCACCTGGAGGAGCCAGGATAGGCCCCAGGATGTGCTCTGGGAGCTGGGACTGGCCCCATTCCACCTCTGGGTCTAAGGGGGTCCATCCAGAGCTAAGGGAGCTCCAGGATCTGCCAGGGTCTCTGAAACCCCAGCCATGCATGGCCTGCGTGGAAATAAATCAACGCTGAGGCAACTTTGCCACCTTCCAAAGGCTCATCTTGGTTGGGTTTTCTGTCAGGAGTGTAACCACTTGAATTTATGCAGATTATGCACTCCTGCCAGGTGTTTATTTTATATGGTTCTCTTCCCCCCTGCTACACTGGGAAAGAAAAATTGGGCAATATTTGCTAATGAGGCAAGTGGGATCTTTCCAGGCCCCTTTAACTTACTCGGAATAAAATATATTTTGTAAAAATTGCTGACCCTTTAAACCTCAACTGTAAGCTTATCTTGGGGACACGTTTCTTAGTCAGCAAAAGGCCTTTCCTGCAGGAGTTATTTGTAATTCATTAGTACTGGAGTAATGGCCACACTCTTAAATAATTCCTGTGCTTATAAAAGACCATCTGGCACATGTGCTAAGAGCCCTACACTCCTCTGGTGTAAATCAGGAGAGATCCACGGAGCTGAAGGAGTTCTGGAGGCTTTACACCCTCCTGCCAGGCTGGCCCACAGCTCCTCTCCAAGGCCTTGTGTTCCCAGTTTTATGGGATCAGCTCCTCCATCCCAGCTCATGGCAAAAGCTCCAGGCTGGTCCTGGGGCAGCAGGGATGAGCTGGGCCCAGGGCAGGTGCAGCTCCTCGGGCTGTATTTGTGTATTGTGCTGCTTCTGTGCCCCAACAAGCACCAGACCCCCTGTGCTGAGCCTAAAACCCACCAGGAAATTCCCACTGTAAGGAGGGGGAAGGGAAAGCTCTGACTTTGAAGCCACTCTAACTTGAGCTTCAGGTTTTTGCTTAAGCACAGGGCTGGATTTACATCTGCTAAAGGAGATTTGCTGGGGTTATATCCATCCCACTCTTTTTTTCCCCCCTTAAAAATAAGAAAAATGTGGTGAGAGGCAAGAGAGATTTGCAGGACACAGGCAGGGAGGAAACGCAGAGTTCTTGTAATCAACCCCAATTAAAAACATTTCCCACTCACAAATCCTGCCTGTAAAATTTCAGAACTGCTTTCAAGCTTTATAAGGGGCAGATCCAGGGATCCAAAGGGATGGACCCACAGCAGCCAGCAGCAGGTGTGGATGTGGGAACAGCTCCTTCCCCTGCCCTGTGATGCCAAACCACCCCAAGAGCCTTCACAGGGAACAAATGCCTGCAACCCCCTCCCAGCTCCAGCCCCGGGCTCGTTGTTCACCAGCTGCTCTGGGAAGGTGAGAACAGTCCTCATCTTCCTGGGGCTTCTCCATTTCCACGGGAGACTCTGTGGAGCTGGGCCCCAGGAAAAGCAAATCTCCTGTGCTTTCGGCAGGGATAACATTTCAGCAAAGCAGAGCGCGATTTCATCAGGGCTTTTGTCTGTAACAAAACCCCAGCGCCAGCAAGAGCTCAGTGCCCTGGAAACTCAGCAAGGACGGCACATTATGGCCCCAGCCTTGGGTAGAACCAGGTCCTTTTCACTTTTTTTTTGCAGGTATCTGATATCCCAACCCCATTTGTTTAATCTGCCTCCAGCCCTCCTCTGGGATCAGAGCACCACCACAGCTCTGGGTGATTTGTGTGCTCCCCAGAACACTGTCCCACGCATCTCCCCGAGTGAAACAAAGGCTTCCAAATGAATCGTTTCCAATCGGATTTTTGGTCTGGATCCAGCTCTGGAGGAGCTGACCCCATCCCCAGCCATGTAACATCTGAGAGCCCTGCAGAGGCAGCTCAGCCTTCCCAGCTGTGGCTTCAGGGGCTTTTGGAGCTGTGCATTTTCCTTCCTGTTGTGCAGTTCCTGGGTTTCAGTTCCTGCTGGGTCTCAGCATTCCCTGGAGGGCCAGGCTGTTTCATCCAGGAGCAATCACCATCCCCGGGCTGGCTGAACTCCCTCCCTGCTTCCCGGCAGTGCTGGAGGACTCCCACCATCACAGCTTTCAGAACTATTTTTGGGAAGGCATTTTCTCTTTCACTCCTGTGCTTACTTGAAATTTTTAAGACTCAGAAAATGGCCAGGATGAACGGGAGCCCCTGCAGACTGTTCTGCACAGCTGAGTGCTGAGCTGGCCTCGTTTGGCACTTGTGAAACCCTCGGCCACCTCCTGCTGCCCAGATCCAGCCCCGAGCTGCCCCGTTCCCAAATCATGGCTCTGCCCTGGCCCCAGGTGAGGGCATCTCCCATGGCTGGGCACATCCAGGCAGCCCCTGGGCTCAGGACAAGGAACCTCGAAGTGGGGCAGGACCCTGAGAGGGAATCTGGGAAGGAAGGCAATGACAGAGGGAAGGAAGAAGGAGGAAACACAGATGAAACTCTGAATTTCTGCAGCACCAAGTTCGAGTGGATTCTGATCCAAATTAATAATTGTTAATGGCAATAACAGCTAAGAGTGGGAACAGGGCACTGGGAAGGTGAGCAGAAAGCAAGCCAGGGGATTTGAGCAGCAGGAGGAAAACAAAGGCCTGGCAGGCGCTGTTGTCAGTGGCAATAAAGGCTCCCAGTCCCGGTGATTTATCGGGGCTCTCTCTCTCTCTCTGTGCTGTCTCCGTGGTGTTTCAGGACGTTGGTGTTTGCAGAAGGTGCAGTGCAGCCTCTGGATAAGGGAGGAGAATGAATCCATCACAGCTTCCCCCTCAGCACCTGGCAGCTCCGAGCCATGGCCCCAGGGGCAGGTGCTTCTCCCGGGAGGCTGCAGGTGTGGGGCAGCTCCCTTCAGCCTCCTGCCCCTCGAGCCCAGCTCAGCGCAGGGTGCCAGCCCTGCAGAGCTCCCCTGACAGGAATCAGACTCCCATTCTCCCTGCAGTTCCCATCTGGGCCGCTCCTGCCTCCAGGCTGGCCCCGGCTCCATCCAGCCTGGCTTTCCCAGGACACGGTGCCTGCTCTGCCTCCCCAGCTGGCTCCCCCTTGGGCAGGGGCTCCTCTCTCACCCAGCCCTGCTCCACACAAATGCCAGCTTTCCACATAAATCCCAGGCTTCCACAAAAATCCCAGGCTTCCACAAAAATCCCAGGTTTCCACGCAAATCCCAAGCTTCCACATAAATCCCAGACTTCCACACAAATCCCAGGTTTCCACACAAATTCCAGGTTTCCACACAAATCCCAGGTTTCCACACAAATCCCAGGTTTCCACATAAATCCCAGGTTTCCACACAAATTTCAGACTTCCACACAAATCCTAGGCTTCCACACAAATCCCAGACTTCCACACAAATCGCAGGTTTCCACACAAATCCCAGGTTTCCACACAAATCCCAGGTTTCCACACAAATCCCAGCTTTCCACACAAATCCCAGGTTTCCACACAAGATCCCTTCACAGAGTTGGAGATCACTTGGCCATGAGACTGCAAGGTCAGAGGTGCAGAGGAAGCTCTGTGAGAGCAGCAGGAAAGGACCCCAGAGGGTCATTCCACCTCTGTCACCCAGGATGAAAGCCTGGCTGAGCTGCACAGAGTGGTTCATTTCAGGCTGCTCGTGATGCACTTTCCTGTGTACAAACAGCTCCAAACACAGAATTCCCCCAAAAGCCCTTGTACAATTGTCCTCCCAGTGACAAAGAGGCTTTTACAGCAATAATGTAAACAGATATTGGAGAAGTGAGACTTCTTTTTAGCTCCATTTCTGGCCTTCTCTGAGGTTCTGGGCCTCGTTTGGCCATTCCTTTGTTCCCCTACAGAAGCTGGGCTGGGCTGGGCTGCTCTCCCCAGCCTGGGGAACTCAAGTGTGCCCAGTGGGGTTGGTGGGGTTGGAAAGGAGTACAAAAGCCCCATGGAAGAGCTGTGCACGTTTGCCAGCTTTATCCCTGCACCTCTCCTGCTCCTCGCTTCCCTGTATTTCATACAAACATTTCAGAATGACAGACAGTTAAAAAAGGAAACTGCAGATGGAAGTGTGAAATTTTGCACTTTGGGGCCGTAATGAATCTTGCCTGGCTTCCCACTCCTTGCAATATCCTTGCTGGAAAGTGCAAAGACCTTAATTTTCCCTGCACACAACTTAAAATGTCTCAGCTCCTGGTTGAAATGTCAGGGCTCCATCACGTCCCTAATCCAGAACAAAACCTGAGGGCAGCCAATGCATCTCTGTTTGCTGTGCTGGGAAGGGCTGGGCTGTCCAGGCACCTTCTGTTTGGGAGGTGATCCCTGCAGTGCCCGAGAGGGAGCAGGATCACCCCATGGAGAGATGGGATCAGCTCAGAGCAGTGGAGCCAGCCCAGAGCCAGCACCGACCTCTGGGACAGGGACAGGAGCCAGGGAATGGCTGGAGCTGGGCCAGGGCAGGCTCAGGCTGCAGATCAGGGCAAGGTTCTTCCCCCAGAGGGTGCTGGGCACTGCCCAGGCTCCCCAGGGAATGGGCACGGCCCCGAGGCTGCCAGAGCTCCAGGAGCGTTTGGACAGCGCTGCCAGGGATGCCCAGGCTGGGGTTGTTGGGGTGTCTGGGCAGGGATTGGAGCTGGGCTGGATGATCCCTGTGGGCCCCTTCAGCTCAGGACATTCCGGGATTCTAAGTGAACACAAACTCCTCTTTTGGAGGAACATCCCACATTCTGCTTGGAAAAGTGGGAAAAAATAAAATAATGCAGCATTTTTATAATGAGGTTTCCACAATGCTGCTTATTCTCTGTGCAATAATGAGCCATGCTCTGGATCAGGCAGTTTGGGCATGCAGGAGTGCAGCTGCACCACCCCACGGCTCCACTCAGTGCCAGGGGGTGCCTGCTGAGGTTTGGGGGCAGCAGGGTGGAAGGGATGGCTCCTTCTCCTCCGTGTGCTACTGCCAGTGATTTCTAGTTTTTTTCCAAGCCTGTCCCTGCAGGGATGGAAACACCTTGTCACAAAAGCTCTGGTCCCTCCCTGCTGTCACACCAAAGCCAAACCATCCAAACCCCAAAACCCCACACCACAAAGCACCAAACCAAATGATCAAACCCCACGATCCCACACCACCAAACCCAAACCATCACACAATCTCGCAAACAAAGGAGAGCCTTGACCAAGGTGTCCAGAAGTCCTGAGAAATCTGGGATCCAGCCCCAGCTCTGCACATCCAGGCAGAACTTGGGACAGGCCTAAGCAGAACCAGCTGGGAATGTGAGTGTCAGCATTCTGGACTAGTTCTGTTCTTTAAGAAGGTGAGAGACAAGATCTTCCTGAAGGAGGAAAATAAATCAAAGTGGAAATGAGGCCTTTGTTTCCCAACCTTTGCATTGCAGCCACACATTTTACACTGACACCGTTCTGCACATCAGAGCATCACCCCAGTCCTGTATGAAACTGCCTCTTTTAGCACCAGAAGCATCCACGGGGCCACTTCCCTCTCCTGGTGTGTAATCAGCCTGTTCCAAACCCTGCAGCAGCTTTTGGGAACGGTGCCCATTATTTACAGTAGGTGCAATTCAGGTGTCACTGGATTATTAACCTTGGCTGGGGAGCCCTAAATGTCTGCATTAGAGATGAGTTTGTTTCCTCCACTTCAGGCTGAAAAAGAGAGCAGCAATGGGAGATCAGGCAGTGCTCTGCCACCACCTTGCAACCAGAAAAGCCACGGAAGGGAAGGGCTGGCAGCAGGAGCTGTGCTATTCCAAGGGGCTGGAATATGGGAGCTCCAGCCCCAAAGGTGAGAGGTGCTCTGGAAGAACAGCATGAGAACAAGGCTCTGCTTTCAACAGGGAAAATTCAAATTGAAGTTGAGGGTGAACCCTGGAGCAGCCTGGGCTGTCCCCAGGCACCACCTCCTGCTGGTTCTCATCCCCCACAGCTCCAGGGGGATCCCAGCCCTGCCTCATTCATTTTGGGATTTTGGGAAAGCCACCCCTGCTCAGCCTCTCTCCATCACTTGGCAAACAGGAGACTGGGCTGTGCTGAACATGATGGGACACGATGCTGAACTGGTGACAAATCTCTGCTGCTCTGGAGGCAGCGGGGCTGTGACACGGAGCTGTCACCCCAGGAGGTGGCACAGACCATCTCCAGAGGCTGTGACATGGAGCTGTCACCCCAGGAGGTGGCACAGACCATCTCCCTGTGACATGGAGCTGTCACCCCAGGAGGTGTGAGGCTGTGACGGAGCTGTCACCCCAGGAGGTGGCACAGACCATCTCCAAAGGCTGTGACATGGAGCTGTCACCCCAGGAGGTGGCACAGATGACCCCCCAGCCCTCTGCTCCTTCTCCAAGGGCTGGACATGTCCCTCCCCACTCCAGGCAGCATCCCAGGGGCTGGGCATGTCCCCTGCAGCAGGCCTGGCCAGAGCCAGCTGGGCTCCCTCAGCACAGAAGAATTTTGTGTCCCTTTGCCACCATCTGAGCCATTGATTCCCACAGAAGAGGCGCCAGACTGATCTCCAGGAGGAGCTCTGGGCTGGCCTGAGGGAGCACAGCTGCTCCCATCCCATCTCAGGATGGTTATCAGAGGATTCCCGTGGGTCAGGAGGGCACCAGTGCTGGAGCTGCCTCCAGGGTGGTGCTGCAGAGGGGGGCACAGAGCCCAACCTGCAGCTCTGGGTGCCCCGGGTGTGTGGAGCTGTTACAGAAACACAAATACCAGACTGACTCCAAAGAGAGCCATTCCCAAGGCACTGGAAATGCCAGAACCCACCCTGTGCCATCACAGGAAGATTCCCCTTAGACTTTGATCCCTTTCAGGCAGCTGCTTCCACAGTGAGATGGAGGGAAATGTGGAAGTGGAAAGCTGCTCTGCATGAAGCCTCCCCAAGGTTTCCAGCTCTGCATGGGCTCCTCTGTTTATTTTTGGGTTGTTTTGCAGAGCTAACCCAAATACACAGGCCTGTTCTGGCACTGCTGCTCCATGGCTTTCCTGACAGTAATCCATCTTATCCCAGCGAGGAGCAGCAGGAAGAGCTCCTGTCACTACCATGGGAGAGAAAATAAAATCAGCTGAAAATTTTCTCTGAGTCGCAGGAAACCCAGTTCAGCTCCAAACATGGTGAACAAAATGCCATCAGTGATTTTCCCTTTGTAATTAGGTTTGCAAAGGTTGACTGGCAAGGAATTAAAACATGGAAGCATTTAAAATATCAGTGAGTTCTGGCATTCTAAGTAATGTGACATTTATATGATAATTTGGCAATTAAATATGCAAGCAAGGATGCTTTTTCTTTTCAAACATGAAGGTACAACACTTCCACAAAACCCTTTCCAGCATTTTACAGCTTCAACTTCTTGCTCCAGTGGAAAAATATTATTTTCAACGTGTGGGCAGGGGGACACTTGCAGCAAAACAGAGCCAGCAGTGCATCCCCCAAAGCACCCATGGGGACCTGGGAGCACTCATGGACAGGGCAGGTCCTGCTCCCACCTGGGGGATCACTCCTGGCTCAAACCCAAGGTGCTGCAGAAATAAAATCTCTCTCCAGGTTGCACAAATGAGGCTGGGAAAGCAGGGGCTGCTCAGCCTAGAGAAGAGAAGGTTCTGTGGATACCTCAGAGTCTCTTCCAGGATCTGAAGGGGCTCCAGGGAAGCTGGAGAGGGAATGTTCATCAGGAACTGGAGTGACAGGACAGGGGGGACATTCACTTCAGACTGACAGGGGAAGTTTAGGTGTGAAATTCTTCCCTGTGAGGATGGGCAGGCCCTGGCACAGGGTGCCCAGAGAAGCTGTGGCTGCCCCTGGATCCCTGGAAGTGTCCAAGGCCAGGCTGGACATTGGGGCTGGGAGCAGCCTGGGACAGTGGGAGGTGTCCCTGCCATGGCAGGGGTGGGATGGGTTGGGATTTACGATCTCTTCCCACCCAAACCCATTCCCTGATTAGACCCCCAGAAAGAGGAGTTCAGCCTGGGCTGGGAAGGGGAATGAGGTGAAAGTCAAAAGTCTCTCTCCCCCCAGACACTGACTGACCCCCCCACCCATCACATCCTTCCCAAGCACCTCAGCAGCTCCCTTCCTGAGCTGATGAATAATTTGGAGTGCCTCAGCCATTATTAAATAATAACGATTCTTTTCCTTGCAGAAATAATTGAAGCATCAGAGCTGAGAAATTGAGGTCGCCCTGAGCTCTGCCCCCTCGGCTGCTCCCACCAGAGCCCGGGCCCTGCTTGGCTCCAGGGGACAGGGGGGTGCTGGAGCCACAGGGGCAGGGACATTGCAGAGCTGGCACTGAGGCTGTGGTGGCCCATGGGTGTAACTGGAGTTCACGGCTCCATGGCCCAGCTGGGAATGTGCTGCTGCCAGCTCTGCACATCCATCAGCTCCTCCTTGATGGGATGAGAACAAAGCCTCTCCTGGGTGCAGAGGTGAGCAAACTCTGCTGCCAGGGACTCCTCAAAATCACTGAGTGGTACAAAAGCTCTTCCTCATGAGCAGAAACCTTCCTCCTCTCTAAAGGTAAAAGTTCTGCCTCAACACCCCACTGTCACCCTGGGTCTTGGTTTTGGCAGCACTGAGAGGCCTGGGGAATCTTGAATTCAAAAGTGCCAGCAGCAACACATCCAGGGGAAGGCTGCTGCTTCCAGCCCTCCCTGCTCCCGTGGCTCCTCGGTGTTGCCATGCCCTCAGTTTTTGCTCCAGGTGGGTTCCAGTGGATGGAAAGCTGTGGCTGAGATCTGTCCCATCATCTCCACACTTGTTATCCATGGGAGGAAAAGCCAACAGGAAAACCCCAGCAAAACAAGTCCCCTTTAACCCAGAGATGTTTTTCTCCCCTTTTCCTCCCTTGACTTTTCTCCAGACCAGGAAGGAAACAGCAAAGGTGTCACAGTTTTCTGTCTTCACACTCCTGTGCTGATAAATAAAATGAGCCTTGACCAGTCCATGATGAATAACTGCTCCTCCCAGGAGGAAAAACCCTCATGCAAAAACCTTCATGGAGTGATGTGGGTTTAGAGCAGCTCCACAAACACAATTAAATGTGGAATGAGATCCCTTCTGCAGGATTTTCATGAGCCACTCTGATGGCACCAGCAGAAAGAGCTTTAAGTGACAGTGAAAGGTGTCCCAGCCTGCCCAGTACGGGACTGGGAGTGCAAACACTCACTGGGGGAAGGTTTCATTCACTGCAGCACCAGAAATGTGAGAGGTGCCAGACCCCCAAGTTAGAGACCTCAAGGGGAAATCAGCTTGTCCTGAACCCTGCAATTAAATAACAATGAAGACATTTGGGGAGACTTTCCCCTGCCTGGGGACTCCCTGTACTAATCAGGGACAATTAACACTGCTTGAGGAGCAGGGATGAGTTTGCTGAGCACCGGGAAGTGCACTCTCCTCACGAACACCTCAGGCCGGTGTTTGTGAGCAGGGGGACAAGGGAGAGAGAGCTTCCTGAGCCCTGAACCGAGCATCCTGCAGCAGGCAAAGCCCTGCTCCATCACCGGCAATTCCCCTGCCTTCCATCCCCTGGGAATGACTGAGGTGAGGAGTCTTTGCTTCTCAAAGTCCCGGGACTCTTCCTGAGGGTGTCACTGGGCTGGACAGGCTGGGCCTGGGGGGCTTTGGAGGGGGAGGAGAGGGGACTGTACAAGGAATTTCTATTCCATGAGATAAAAGCGCGAATCCCAAATTCTGCTCTCTGTTACCTTTGGGAAGTGTATGTGCAGAAACCTCGGAGTTCTCAGGGCAAAAAAAGAGTTAATTTTCCAGATGTCCATCCGGATATTTTTTAATTAGGCCTAATTTATACTCGTTAATTGCCCCTTGCACAAGATGGACGATGGAGGAGTTCAGGTGTCTCAACACAGAGCTCCAAGAGCCCTCCTTGGCCAACTCGTCAAAGGCTGAGCAGGTGCATTTGTTAATTCTTAGTAAGATAATCCAGAATTACAAGTAAAGCCCAAACTGAAGGTCTGAGATGTTTTTGAACTTTCCCCAAACTGCATTTCTACAACAGAATAGTTTTGTTTACATGAGGTTTTGTTCCAGCTAGTGTGACCTTGTGGACAAAGGAGAGAGAAAAATAGGAGAAAAAACCGTGTACATGCATGGGGAAAGGATCTTCCTCCCCTCGTGGAAAAGGCACAACAAAAGCAGAATTGTTCTGGGGCTTGTTTGAACTTCGTCTGAAAATTGATTTCAGCTCTGAGGAGCCTGAGCTCGCCCCGCTCCTCAGCTCCACCTGCCAACAGGCAGCACTTTTGTCTCTGTTGATAAGGGACTTTTTAATTATTGCCATTATCATTTGAAAATTGGGTTCCTGCCACAAACAATTGAAATTAGATTCGGTGTTACTTTTAATCTTGGGTAATGTCTTTTAATCGGGGGTTTCATTTCCTATCAGCAATAAAATGTGTGGATGTCTGCACACACGTGCTGGGTTAGAGGGCACACAGGAAGATCTGAGCACTCCCAAAATGTGAGGGCTTCACACAGCCTGACCAGGAGTGTGTTATACAGCCTGAACAGGAGTGTTATACACAGGTTGAACAGGAGTGTTTCACTCAGAATGAACAGGAGTGTTTTATACAGGTTGAACAGGAGTGTTTCACTCAGAATGAACAGGAGTGTTATACACAGGTTGAACAGGAGTGTTTCACTCAGAATGAACAGGAGTGTTTCACACAGCCTGACCAGGAGTGTTTTATACAACCTGACCAGGAATGTTTCACTCAGGTTGAACAGGAGTGTTTTATACAGCCTGACCAGTTTCATACAGCCTGACCAGG
Organism: Eopsaltria australis; assembly: GCA_034509425.1. Lineage (NCBI taxonomy): Eukaryota > Metazoa > Chordata > Aves > Passeriformes > Petroicidae > Eopsaltria > Eopsaltria australis. The sequence goes on along the minus strand of JAVTVJ010001159.1, from coordinate 440,017 downwards.
AGTGTTTTACACAGGCTGAACAGGAGTGTTTATACAGCCTGAACAGGAGTGTTTATACAGCCTGAACAGGAGTGTTTATACAGCCTGAACAGCAGTGTTTTATACAGCCTGAACAGCAGTGTTTTACACAGGCTGAACAGGAGTGTTTATACAGCCTGAACTGGAGTGTTTATACAGGCTGAACAGGAGTGTTTTATACAGGCTGAACAGGAGTGTTTTATACAGCCTGAACAGGAGTGTTTTATACAGCCTGAACAGGAGTGTTTCACTCAGGATGAACAGGAATATTTTATACAGGCTGAACACGAGTGCTTCACTCAGGCTTGGCAGGTTTTACAGCAGAAAGGACTCCTTGCCATCTATTATGGACAATGGCCCTGTGACTTCACCCTGTAAGTTCTGCCTGTTCCAGAGGAGCCCCAGCCCTGCCCGAAGGGTCTGTGCAGCACAGCTCACCCTGGGACAGGATTTGCAGCGCTGACTCCTGATCCAGGACTCCTGATCTGCATTAGCAGCTTGCAGGGGACACACTCAGGTGAAGAAGGTTGGAAAAGGTTTCTGATCCCAGGAGGGGCAGCCTTTGGTCCTTTTCTGCTGGCAGATACTGAGATCTTTTTATAGGAACAGGACTGAGACCTCATGAACCCGTGTGACCCAGAGGGCTGTGCTGGATATATATTTATACATCTCTCATCTCTCTCTCACCCACCTGGCAGTAGGTGAGACCCAGCTGCCCGAGCTGCACAGACCCAGTGACCTTGGCAGGAAGGTGGGGACAGCAGTCATGGGGGTGCTGTCACCCCCCTGCATCACAATCCTCCTTTTCATGTCATTTTTCAGCTAAAAACCAACATTGCTGGCAGGTTTCAGTGCCCAGGAGATGGGATCTGTCCCCAGCTCTCCAGGCCACTCTAAATCCACCACAGGCTGTTTTGTTTGGGCAGAAACTCAGCTGGCAGCTCAGCCCAGGGCAGGCAAAGCCTTTCCTCTCCAGTGCACCAAGAAAACAGCTCCAACTACTGATTTTTTCTTTTTTCTTTTGTTTTTTGTCCTCTCCAACTGCCCACATTGCTCTGGGTCATTCCACCATCCCTCCGAGCTGGCTGTGACCATCATTCACTGCAGAGAGGCACTGGGCACAGGGACACAGCAGCTCCAGGGCAGGAGTAGCTCTGAGGGATTCTCCTCTGTGGGGAGGAGATCTGCAGGACATGGTTTAGCCTGTGCAGAGCTGGCACAGGGCTTGCAAAAGGCTTCTGCTCCCAGGTAAGGGTGGGTTTAGGGGGTGACCCCTCCTGACCAGACCTGGGCTGATCAAACCTGGACTCCACATTCCTGGGCCAAGGCAGAGGAAACTGCAGATCAGAGGATCCTGGAATGGTTTGGGGTGGGAGGGACTTAAAGATAATGGAATTCCCACCCCTGCCATGGGCAGGGACACCTGCCACTGTCCCAGGCTGCTCCAAGCCCCAATGTCCAGCCTGGTCTTGGGCCAGGGATCCAGGGGCAGCCACAGCTTCTCTGGGCACCCTGTGCCAGGACTTCCCCACCCTCACAGGGAACAATTCCTTCTCAATATCTGCTCTAACCCTGCCCAGAGTGGTGCAGAGACCAAATTCCAGAGGCAGCACCACAGCCTGTCAGCTAGGCTGAGATTACAGAGATCTGAGATTACAGACATCAGCCTGGTTCTAAAATATCCTGAATACCTTTAATGGACTTGAAGCCATTCCTGTCATTAAGGGGAGGTGTCAGGGAGACTTTGCTGCTATTTCTGAGCCTCTTTACCAACCCACCCTCCTGTTTCGGGTAGGATGGGACAGAAAAGCCTTCTGGGATGAGAGCAAAGAGCCTTAAAAGATAAGAAATGAGCTTTGGAACAATAGTCCTTCATAAGTGCACCTGTGCTCTGCTTTATAGGAACTGTTTAAATCCAAGGAATAATCAAGGAGGAAGATGGTTGAAAAATAAAGTTGTGGGTGTGTTGGCTTTAGGTTTTTTTTGTTGTTCTTGTGTGGTTTTTGTCCTTTTTTATTTAAATGAGAAAAGAAACTGAAGAATTTTATTTGTTATATTCCATATTATGAACTTCATTCAAAGCAGCCCCTCGCTCTTAGAAGCTGTGCAATAAACCCTCCTGGTTTAATCTGCCTGCTCGGGAAGGGAAATAATCAGATCCTGCCTTTTGCATAGGCAGAGTTTTAATTACCTCTGCAGCTCGCCTGGTCCCATCTGAGCAGCTTTTCAAAAGCAATCTATTAGCAAACAATAACCCTGCAGCTCCCTGCCTGCTGCTCAGCAGATGCTATCGCTGCCTTCCCCGCTCTGCCCCAGCCTGGAGCAGGGAGCCAGCCCCAAACCCTGCTCCTGGCATGGGCAGAGAGGGGAGAGGGGCTGGGAGCGGGATGGGACAGCAGGACAAACACAGCCCTGAGCTCTGAGTCCCACACGGATCATTTGGGGCAGAAGATGAATTCCCACAGGAGGAGGATGCCGTGGGCAGCTCCAGGATGGCCAATCTTGTTTATAATGGGATAATAAAGCCGTGAGTCCCTGTCCTCCAGTGCTGGGGATCAGACTCGTGTTTGGGTCCCAGACCCTCTCCCCCTGTAGAGAAGGGCCAGGAGGGTTTTAGCCCTGCCAGGGCCACTCTTTTATCTCTGGCAGAACTAAAAGGCCATCGGAGCCCTGGGCTTGGTGTGAGACCCTGAGTGGCCAGACCTGCACACAACAGCCACAGGAGGTGTCCAAGCACTGCCCAGGTGCCAGGGACAGGGTCAGAACAGCCTGGAAAGGTGAGTCCTGCCCCTCACAGAGGAAAAGGGACACCTGTTCCACCTCACAGGTCTTCCTGAGCCTCCATTTCTTCAGGCTGAACAACTCCAGTTCCCCCAGCTGCTCCTCACTTTTGGACTCTCCCTGTAACATTTCTTTCCACTGAGTTTCTGCTCTGGAAGGATTCAAACCCAGCTTTTTTTTTCCCAGCAAGGAAGAAACCTTTCAGTCACCAGCCTTTCCTGGTGGCTGCACACCTGCCCCAGAGCTGCTGCTGTCACATGCATCACTTCAGCTGCAGCGTGTAAAGTCCCTCAAATGAAGTTCCCTCATTGCACCATTAACCTCCTTATGGAGCTGCTGTTCCCAACCAAGCACCAGTGAACCTTTCCCAGGCTGCATTTCCTGAGCTCCAAATCCTTGAATTCCCCCTGCAAACCAGCCTGGACAACACCAGGAATATTTATTCACCACACCATGCACCTTTCCCTGCAGTATTGAATGCAGGGTCAAGGACTTCTCTGACGAGACTGTGCTGTTGTGCAGAGTTCTTTATTATATAGATAGAGACTGAAACTACTACAGATCACTCTGGGACTGCTGCTAGGACTGCTCCTATGACTGCTGCTGTGGCTACTGCCATGGCCACTGCCCCATGGCCACTGCCCCATGGCCACTGCCCCATGGCCACTGTGCTATGGCCACTGCCCCATGGCTACTGCCCCATGGCCACAGCCCCATGGCCACTGCCCTATGGCCACAGCCCCATGGCCACTGCCCTATGGCCACTGCCCCATGGCTACTGCCCTATGGCCACTGCCCCATGGCCACTGCCCCATGGCCACCGCCCCATGGCCACTGCCCTATGGCCACAGCCCCATGGCCACTGCCCTATGGCCACTGCCCCATGGCTACTGCCCCATGGCCACCGCCCCATGGCCACTGCCCCATGGCCACCGCCCCATGGCCACTGCCCCATAGCCACTGCCTTGGCCACTGCCCTATGGCCACTGCCCCATGGCTACTGCCCCATGGCCACTGCCCTCTACTACGCAGTGAAAATTCCCTTTATCCCATCCCACCCCAGGCTGTGCCATCCCATAAACAGCAAAGATAAACAATCCCCTAGAAGGTCACACCCTACAATCCTCTCACACAATGGGTGCAGAAGGCCACAAAGCCATGATCCTCTTTCCCATGTCCATCCCTGGTGCCCTGGATGTGCTTCCTGGGCACCTCTGGGCCAGGGAAGAGGCTCCCTCTGGGCATTCCAGGCTGCTTTTCTATAACACAGACAGTGTAACCCAACATTTCCCCACTCCCATCTTTCCTACCTGGAAATTAAAAGTCCAGGAGTGGCCTCCAGTCTCCCTGCAGAGCCTGGACCCTCATCTCCTGCACCAGCAGCTGCCTCTGCCTCTTTCCCAGGGCATCCTGGAGCCCAGCAGGGCTTTGTTTGGGCTGGGCAGGGAGGAAAAACAAGGCACAGATGGAGCAGGACAGCTCCTGGCCTGGGTTGGGCTGCTCCTGGTGCTCCTGGCCCTGGAAGGATGGGATGCAGAGCTCCATCATTCCCAGCTCTGCTGCAGGAGCAACCAACGGGGCTGCAGGAGCCAGGACTGCTTGGCTGCCTCCCTGGACATGGAAATGCTCAAAATGTTCTGCAAAACTCAGGCTGCACCCTGGGGGGGTGGTGGTGATCCCTGGATTGTCCCTTGCCTGGGAGTGCTGGATCAGCAGGAGATACTGGGGTGTGTGTTTGCTCCATCTCTGCAGGAAAACCCGACCTAGGAGGTTCTTTTTGATGAAAAAGAAGAACATTGCCCCATGACAGTGACCTTAACACCTCTCACCTCCAGGATCCAACATTCCCCACTCAAATGAGCAAAGAGCCAAGGAATCCCTCATTCAGCACCTCTGCAGTGGCCCCGTGCTCCTTATCAGTGATCAAACGTGGGAGGCCAGGCTGGAGCGGGGGCTCTTCCTTTGCTACTGAGAACTGAGGGATCAGACCAGAAAACAAAGCAGGAAACAGAAGGGAAGGAACAGCTGGATCCATCCCGAACAGGAGCTGTGCTGTGGGGATGTCAGGGATCCCTGTCCCGAGGGGCTGTGGGGATCCTGGTGACAGGTGACAGGCTCAGGGCCGTGCTGGCTGTCACCCACAGGCAGTCTGGGGGGTGTCTGCCACGCTGCTGCTGTGCTCAGGCTGGCATTTCTGAGCTCCCCCAGGTTTTTGTGGCCCTCCCCCTGCACAAACCCTTCTCTGGATGCAGGGACAGTCAGCAGCACTTGGAGGTGCCTGGAGCAGCTGCATCCTCCCCACAGCTTTGCTCCTGCTTCCTTTGATCCCAAAGGGCCAAACTTTGAGCTGAGCCAAAGGCACTGGAAGCCTTTGCTGGATTCCCAGCTTAGGAAAAGCTGCAGCCCCTCTCCAGCAGCTCTGTGGCCCTGCAGGAGCAGAGCCAGGACTGAGGAATGGGGAAGGAGAGAGGAGGCCTGGGCAGGTGTTAATGAGAAAGAGATTTGTCTCTCCAGGATGTCCTTGTGCTTCCCAGGAAAGTCACTGAGCAGAATTTCTGAATATTTAATACAGCTTCTTAATTAAGAAAAGGGTAAAAACCTGAGGGACGCCTTCCCCTCCTGCAAGGTCAGGGACAGAGCTTTAAATACAGGATAATTGTTTGTTAGGAAGCAGGAGGAAGCTGGTGGAGAGGGGTGGTCTCATGGTTTGGACCAGAGAAAGCCCCTTCTGCACCCTCTGCTGCTGTCACACAACCTTTGCCCTGTGGACTGAAAGTTTTCAGGACATTATAAATGTTTTTCCTCTCTCCTGCCCTGCAAAAGCTGAAAATCTAAAATAAGGCTCAAAAAATGAAGATTCTGACAAAGTAATTAAGAAAAAAATCCCTGTCTGGTTTCACAGAAACATCTCAGTTTGGTAATTTCCAAAGGTTTCATTTCCATTTCAATCTTTCTTTTTGTCCTGTAGCTGAACTTATATTTCAAAGCAAAGAGCAAATTCGAAGCAAAATAGGATAGTTCCATTTCTGGGAGTCACGGTGACCTGCGGATGATTCCAAAAACTTTTCTCCATTTTCCCCCAAAATGTAAAATCTACTGAAATTGGTCCTTTCCTCTGCAATATTCTGGCTTTGATGAATCAACATGTTATGATGAGAATTTTTTTTTGGCAAATGACTCTCAGGCACACTCATTTCTCCATTAACATCCTGCTCGGTGCAGGGCACGGTCTGGGACTGGCTCGGATTTCAGGGGTGCGGCTGCTTTCCTGTTCCTGCCCATTTTCCATGCGGATTTTCTCCTGTCTTGGAGAAGGGAGTGAGGCAGGGAATGGGAGCTGTCAGCTCCATCCCCGGCCATCCTGGGGATGGATCTGTGTCCCCAGCTCCCTGTGTGCACCCCTGACCTGCATCCTGGGGATGGATCAGTGTCCCCAGCTCTCTGTGTGCACCCCTGACCCGCATCCCGGGGATGGATCTGTGTCCCCAGCTCCCTTTGTGCACCCCTGACCTGCATCCCGGGGATGGATCTGTGTCCACAGCTCCCTGTGTGCACCCCTGACCTGCATCCAGGGGATGGATCTGTGTCCACAGCTCCCTGTGTGCACCCCTGACCTGCATCCCGGGGATGGATCAGTGTCCACAGCTCCCTGTGTGCACCCTTGACCTGCATCCTGGGGATGGATCTGTGTCTCCAGTTCCCCGCTCCATCCCTGGCCATGTGCACCCCTGACCTGCATCCAGGGGATGGATCTGTGTCCACAGCTCCCTGTCCCTGGTGAGCCCTGCGTGTGGAGCTCCGTGTGCCACAGCACGCGCGGTGCCATCGCTGCTCCGGCTGGCAGGTGGCACTTCCCACGCGGCCAAACGCTCGTGCCGGGACCGCATCCACTCTGTTTTCTCCCTTCCCCCTTTTCCCACGTGTGCTGCAAATTCCTCGGGCCAAAAATACTGCAGGCGCAGGAAATCAGGCTGCAAAGCACCGGGAATGAAGTGGTGCCTCAAATAACCAACCTGTGCCTGTGCACGGGGCCCACCTGAGCAGTCAGGAGTGCTGGGAAAGGGACGGAAAATCCACGTTTGGATCAGTTCGTGTGAGGAGCTGTCGAAAGTGAATGCGGGGTACACTGAGGGAATCAGGAGGGGCTTGGAGAGAGCCTTTGGCCAAGGGATGGAGAGGCAGGGCACAGGGAATGGGTTCTCACTGGCAGGGTGTGTTTGCAGCCCTGCTTCAACACCTGAGCAGACACAGCTGGTGAGTGCCAGGTGAGGTGAGGCGGTACCAGCTGCTCCAGCGGCTCCTCCGAGGCAGCACCTCCTGGAAAGGGACTTTTCCTGCCCAAAGCTGCTCCTGCTGGGATGGCAGAGCCCGTGGGCCAGGCTGTGCTGCCTTGGGATGCCGTTCATGGACTCAGCAAAGTCATTTCCCCCGAGCTTCGATCTGAGCGCCCGGTGCTGAGCAAACAGGAGGAGACTCCTGAAGTCCTCAATTACATCTCCCTTCTCCTCTTCAATTCCAGCCCAGACAAGAGGTGATAATACTGAATCTTTCAAATATTTGATATACAAAGAGAAGAGCTTGTTAAAATGAGACCAATTAATGCATTTTTAATCCACATTTAAACACATGCAAAGATTCTGAATACTAATGCTGTCATTTAAATTCTGGGCAGGGAGGGCTGGAGCACAAGCCTGCATATCTTTCCATCTTTCCATCATTCTTTCCATCCTTCCACCTTCCCACCTTCCCATCTTCCCATCTTTCCACCTTCCCATCTTTCCATCCGTCCACTTTTCCATCCTTCCCCCTTTCCATCTCTCCATGTTTCCATCCCTGCTTTGCTGCCTCACCTGGATCAGGTAAGGTCGGCTCAGCACCGCTGCTTTAACCAAATGTTGCACTGGGCTCTCTCCAGGATTTTTAACCACCTGGTCATGTTCTCCCAGCTGCTGCTTCGCTTGTTTGGAGATTTTTTTCCCTCCTAATTCTTCTGACTTTTATTCCTGAAGCTCAAGGACATTTTGAATCCTCTGGCTGTGCCCACTGCTGGAGAAAACAACCACAAAAAGCTGTCTGAATCATGGAATCCTGGAAATGATGGGATTGAGAGGGACCTTAAAGATCATCTCATCCCATCCCTGCCATGGCAGGGACACCTGCCACTGTCCCAGGCTGCTCCCAGCCCCAATGTCCAGCCTGGCCTTGGCCACTGCCAGGGATCCAGGGGCAGCCACAGCAAATCTGGCAATTCCATCCCAGCCCCTCCCCAGCCTCCCAGGGAACAATTCCTTCCCAATCTCCAATCCATCCCTGCCCTCTGGCACTGGGAACCACCAGGAATCCTCATGTAGAGGGACCATGGCCATGAGAGGTTGTTACAGAAGTTTTGCATCAGCAGTGCTTTGACTGTTTGTGCAACTCGGAGTTAAAACCTGAATTAAGAAATAGTCTGTGCCTGTAAACCTGAGCTTCCCCCAATGAGCAGAGGCCTCCTAGCAGGGCTGTCAATCCTGTGCTGAAGTTTGCTCATTAGGAAATTCCAGAGCATCCAGCCCTGCGCTGGATCTGCTCAGAGGACAGGGCTGGCAATCAGCATAAAACCCTGCTGCCCTGGAATTTGCATGTTGATGGCTTTTCCTGAGCCACAGGAACACACTCCAGATAATCTCTGCTTCCTAGGAGGCAGGAAAAAAATAAATTATAAACCCCTCCAAATGCACAAGCTCAAAGCCCATTGCCATCCCTGGTGGAGGCACTGCCGTGTCCAGCTCGTTCCTGTGCTGGTTCCAGCAGGGCTTTGGGGGTGTCAGAGGCTCGGCAGGGGCTTGGCCAGGTGTGGGGGCTGATAACGCTCCCTTATCACCAGCATCTCTGTGCCCAGTGCTGATTACAATTCCTGGGAACGGAGCTGCTCCTCCCCGGCAGCTCCGGGAAATCTCAGCCTGGATGGGATTTGAGTCACCCAGGTTTGGTACCTTTGCAGAGTTTGATTTTCAGCTGCAGGCTGGAATAATTCCAGGCAAACTCGATGTAAAATTCACTCCAAGTCCCACACGGGAATCCAGGCTCGTATAAAATGCTGCAAACTTTTTGCTGCCTCTGAAGCTGGAGACCTTTTTTTCCCTTTCCAAACGGAGAAACAGCTGGGGTTTGCATTTTCTCCCCATTTTATCTATTTACAAACCCGGTTTGTCCCACCATCCAAGCCCCCCAGACACCCCTTGTGAGACTGGAGAGTCTGTAAAACCTGTCCTGTAGGTGGGAATTGCAGCACAAACTCACGGATTTCAGCTTTTCTGGGAAGAGCAGAGATTTCAGGGCCGCTTTCCTGAGCCAAAGGTTCACAGGGATGTGGTTTGCAGGGAACAGCGTGAGTTGGAGGCTGTGCACAGATTGGATCAGCCCTGCTGCAGCCTGGTGACCCCTGAGGACACCACTCTTCCCCTGGAAATATTCACCTGCCTTCCAAAAGTGCTAAAAAAATGCACCGATGGGAAAAGTGGGCAAAGGGGAGTGAAGGTTTTTTATTTATTTGGGTTTTTTATTAAACGTGACAGACTGCAGTGAAGTTGGGAGCATTTTCCAGACTGGGTGTTAATCCTGAGCATGCCGGGAAGTGGAGAAGACACTCAGGGTCTCAGAAAACGAGGATGTGTCTCGGAGTGAGTGCAAACCCCGCAGGAGGTGGAATCATAATAACAAACACTTCTTTACTTTGAAACCCCATCAATAATAAGAGATGTGCACCTGAACCCCTGGGCTCGTCTCACACACACTGCAAAACGAAATGAATGTTAAGGAAAAAAACCCCAAAATAGAAACGTGTGTGAGCAGGTGGGGAAGCACAAAGTGCAAACCAAGGGAATAAATTACCTGGCTTCCCTTAGAGCTCCCTCGAGGGTATTGGCCACTGTCAGCACTCAGTCACAGAAATGGGGATTTGTTATTTGTCACCCCTGTTCCAAGGATGGCAATGCTGAGGCAGGAGCGGGGCTGATCCAGCAGGATCCACGCTGGAACCGAGGCATTGGGGACCCAAATCCCTGCCCCAGCTCCCACCTGCTGCATTCCCTCCTGGCATCACCTCAGCTGGACAGATCCCTGCAGGATTCTGTCCCTGGGAGGTTTCTGGGGGTGATGATGGCCAAGGGGGGACAGGAGCCACGGCTTCCCCTCCTGTCCCGAGAGGCACAGCCTGGATCCTCCACCCTGGATTCCACCTCCCCCTGCCTCTGATTTACACCATTCCCCACATCCCAGGGGATTTCTGTGGGGACTTTTATTTTCCGGAGAACCTTTGGAGCACAAATTCAGATCAGTCATCAACTTCCCACTGAGTTCCAACCAGCTCTTTCCCCATTTTAAATGGTTTTTAAATGCATGTGATGCACTCCATCTTCCTGCTGAAATAACTTCTGTATTATCCTGCGAGCCTGAATTCCTCTCACCCCTCGCTCCCTGCTCACTTCAGATAATTCAGTGGGAATTTATTTGAGGAGAGGTGGTGGGTCACAAATGAACTAAAACGCTGACAGCAGGAGTTCCTTCCCATCCTCTGCTCAGGGAAAGGCAGGGAGCCAGGCTTTGGGAATTCAGGGATAGTCATCATTAGGATGCTTGAAACCACCTCAACAGAGGGGTATTTTTCCTTTTTTTCTCAGGAGAAGAGATTTTCTTTTGATTAAATGTTATTTGGACAAAATGTGTCCCCCCTCGCCTTGCTGGAAAAGCTGAGATTCCTGAGAAACAAAACCCTGAGCAGCCGAAGGCAGGGCCTGCCCGAGGCAGTGCTGGGGAAAAGCCCTGAGGGAAGTGCAGTTGGATTTAGGGGATCAGAGGGGCTTCGGGGAGGGTGGAGGCACCCGGGGCAGGGCAGCATCTCCCAGTGCAGCTGCTCCAGCTGGGGTTGAGGAGAGGAGCGGCTCCTGCATCCCAGGGAGGCTCTGCTGGGTGAAGGAGGTGCAGGCTGAGATTCCAGGTCTGTTCCTGCTGGGGTTTCCTGCTGATTCTCACTCCTCATCCCAGAAAATGCATTGTGGGGATGAGCCCCAGGCTGGGCAGGGCAGGGCAGGAGCCCCCTGGTGCCTTTGGGGGAACTGTTGAGGGAGCTGCTGTGAGAGAGAAGGGTGGATGCAGCAACCTTGGGGTGAGGAGCCAAAGCAGAACTGCCTGAGCCCCAACACGGGTGTGAAAGTGGATTTCAGAGCTGGGGCTTATGAGAGAGGTGGGGACAGACCTTTCAGCAGGGCCTGTGCCAGGACAGGGGCAATGGTTTGAGACTAAAACAGGGTTGGTCCCGACTGATCTACAGAGGAAATTCCTCCCTGGGAGGGTGGGGAGACCTTGGCACAGGGTGCCCAGAGAAGCTGTGGCTGCCCCTGGATCCCTGGCAGTGTCCAAGGCCAGGCTGGACAGGGCTTGGAGCAGCCTGGGGCAGTGGGAGGTGTCCCTGCCCATGTCAGGGGTGGCACTGGATGGGATTTATGGTCCCTTCCATCCCAGACCATTCCAGGATTCTTTTTGTGGGACCATCTCTTTCCCAGCCCCTGTGCACAGACAGTGCTCACCGTGAGTGCAGTGGTGGAAGCTCCTGTTGGTGACTCCTGCTGGGAGCAGGGGATGCTCTGGGTGAATCCCGTGCTCTCAGGGGGTTCTGTGCCACCCTCAGGGTCACTTCAACCCTTCAGAGACTTGGCCTGGCTGGGGCAGTCCCTGAGCTGGGACAGTTCAGATCCAAAGCAGTTTTGGGTCTGTGCCACCTGCATGAGCTGGGCTGACCCTGCCCTCCACTGCAGATATTTCCTCCTCTCAACCCTTGAGGTCTCTTCCAGCCTCTCGGCTCCCTGATCACGTGCTGGCTGCTCTGTTCATCACTTGTCATCATCAGAAGCTCCAAGAGATGCCTTATTTTAATTAACCCAGAGGAACACCACCCTGCCATGGTGCTGCCACAGCTCAGGGCAGCAGAACCTGACCCCTGGAGCTTTTTAAATGGCATTAATTAAGCAGAGCTCATCGGCTGGAGTGGTTCCAGTCCCACCTTGCAGCGATGGCTCCTCTCCTGAGTTTGTCAAAGCCCTTTTGGATCTACTCCACCCAAACCTCTGCCTGGATCCTGCCCCTCAGCCAGGCCAGTGATGTCTTCCCAGACCCTGTTGCCAAATTTTATTTACCCTACTTGAAAGTCAGCTTGAAAATGCTGGGAGAGGGAAGGTGTTTGGGAGATGGACACCAGTGATGGCCCAGCAGAGCCCCCAGAGGCACAGCCCTGTCTCCTTCCAGCTGAGGGTGTCACAGCACACACCTGGCACACCCCGCCCAGGGTCACCCCAGGCCTGGCAGAAAGGGGTTAAACTGACTGGAAAGGGTTAAATGTACAGAGAACAGGAGTTTTCATGGGGAAAAAGAAGTTCTGTGGCTCCCTCTCTAGATGGAAGAGGGAAAATAAAGTTGTGTCCCTGTTGTCTGTTTAAGGGCTTGCTTACATGGGGAAATTAATCCAAAATTAACTAGTGGTGTGAATTGCAAGTGGATTAGTTAAATTATATTAAACCTAGGCCTGGATACTTTCATTTAAAATTGAAGTGGCCTTAATTCAATTTGGCTCAAGTCACTTCAAAAGTGAATTAAGAAAAACTTAATTACGGACCCCTTAATTCCAAATGAGTGTGTCTACATAGGTTGCTTAATGTGCTTTCATTTATCCTTTTAAAGAATTAATCTTGATGAGCTTTTCTGAATCTCCCCTTGGTGGAGAGATCCAGATGTGAGAGCAAAAACCCTCTGATTCCCTGGAAAAAGTAGTGGAAAAAAGAAAGAACAGGACGGGTGACCTCTGCCTGCAGCCAGCTCCAATAACGCTGCTGGGTTTGTCCTGCCCCGGTGCTTGGGGCCTGGGGGCCTGGGGGATTTTCCCCTCCCAGCTCTTTTCCTGGCAGTATTCCTCCCTGCCAGCTCCCAGCAGCATTTCCAGGAACTCTCAGTGCTATTTTTTCCCAGAACCACGGAAAACCTGCAAAGTCTCCACCTGCTGCACCAGGAGACGCAGGGAGGGTTTTGCAGGGGATCTGTGCAGTTATTTCTGGGCACCGAGTGTGGGGAGCTGCCAGAGCCCTGCCAAGGGATTGAATTCCCCTCCCTCCGCTGCCCCCTTAGCGATGGAGAGTTCTCCCTGTGGGAATTGTTCCTTCTCCATTGTTTTGGGGGACCTGCCTGGTGTGAATTTGCCTTTCTAACTGGGAGCCAAATGTTTCTGGTCAGGAAGCCCCCACGGAGCCCCCAGGACCAAGCCCCAGTGACAGCAGGAGCTCGGTGCTATTGAGATGCTGTGAAGAAGCAGCAATGAACTCTTGATGCCAAAACCTCCCCAAAATGAGATGAGACAAGGGCAAAGGTTCTGATTTTTCTCCCAGAAAATGATGTGAACACTGGAGTCTTTCCTGCAAAGTGCTGGGAATTGGACAGAAGTGTATTTTGGACCCCAAACTATGGCTTGGAAGCGTTTTCCTGGCCAGCCACAAGGACCTGCCACTGCTGGGATGCTCAGTGTTCTCTCATTCTTTGTCTCTTTGGACGTTGGTGATCCCTGGGGTCCTTTCCAGGATATTCTATAATTCCATTTGCATGCATAATGGAGAAAAGGAACAATTCCTCCCCTGAGTAGCACAATTTAACCTTCAGCATGATTCCCCTAAGAAAGTCTCCTCGCTGTGGGGCTCCTGGATCCAGGCTGGAGACGAGCCAGGCCAACGGGCAGAGCATCCTCAGCTCACCCCAGCTCCCAGCCCAGCCACTGCTCCAGAGCTGCTCCCTCAGCCAGATCATTTACCACTCCAAAAAGACTTGTTTCAGTTATTCCAAGGTGTGTTCAAAGCTGCTGAACACTCCCAAAGATTGGTGGGAGCCCCTCCCAGTTCCCGCTGCACATGGGGGCTCTGCTGCCTCTCGTTCTCTTTGGGGCTGCAATGGCTTTTCCTAAAACACTTCCTGCTGTTTCCAGGCTGGCTTCCCAAAGAAATGGAATTCTGTGGGGTCACCCTATTTTTGGGTGTCTCTTTGCTTTTTCAGCCCCCTGACCATGTTTAAAGGAATTTGGCAGAACCAGAGAATGGTGGAGGGGGATGCAGGAAATGTTGAGGGAGGGTAAGAAGTAGGGGAGCCATGGACTCACAGAATGCACTGAGTTGAAAGGACCCACAGGGATCATCCAGCCCAGCCCCAATCCCTGCCCAGACACCCCAACAACCCCAGCCTGGGCATCCCTGGCAGCGCTGTCCAAACGCTCCTGGAGCTCTGGCAGCCTCGGGGCCGTGCCCATTCCCTGGGGAGCCTGGGCAGTGCCCAGCACCCTCTGGGGGAAGAACCTTGCCCTGATCTGCAGCCTGAGCCTGCCCTGGCCCAGCTCCAGCTGTCAATAACAACCAAATAATAACACCAATAAATAAGAAGTGATGTCCCTATTGTTATTTAATACAAATAATTGCCCCAGTCCTGTGTTCAGGTACTGGGAGAAGGATCTTGGCAGATGTGGGGGCTGCCCGAGATACAGGAGAGGACTCCCTGAAAGTTCTGGGATCTGTGTCCCCTCCCAAGGTGTCACATGGGGTTAAGGGCTTTGCCCTCCCTCCCCTGAGGAGGAGCTCATTAAAGCGGTGCCAGAGGGGCTGCCGCAGCGAGAGGCAGAGTTTCTTCTGTTCCAGAGTTCTGGTAGATATTAATCACTTTGCATCCTCAAAAGGTGTCTGAGGAACTTAATTTGTCATGGAAATGTCAGGTAAGAGAGATGCTGCGTCTCCAGCCGGGAATAGACAGTGAATTCTGTGGAATGTTGTGCTAAAATGACCTTTTCCTTTCGATTAAAGCAAACAGGTGAAAATCAAAGTCGAATTCCCAGCAGAGGCCCCAGTGAGGTCTGTGTCTGCACACGGTGCCAGGGGTGTTCCTTCTCCTCGGAGCACACTTGGCACAGGGATCAGCTCAGGTGGCCTGGGACTGTCCCTGCTCTGGGAGGACAAGGAGGGACGCTGAGGTGTCTCAGAAATTCTGTCTAGAAATAAAAAAATATGGGACTCTGCTGCATATAAAACATATTGGTTTATATTACTTTCTATGTGGCTCTTTATCTAAATATATTTCTATGATTATATGTGCATTATCAATATTTCACAGAATCAGGATCACAGGTGGCAGGAGAGGCTCAGTGCAGCCCTGGGGAGCAGCTCCTCACCCTCCTGTCCCTGTGTGAGGAGGCTCCATCCCCATCCCAGCCTTTTCACTGGGGCCTCCTTTGCTTCTGCAGCATTTGCTGGGAATGTGTCACAAACTGCCAGTGGAGGGGGAGAGTTTGGACAGGAGGGCAGAGGGAGCTGCCTGCACTCAGAGCAGCAGCTCTGGGGTCACTCAGCAGCTTTGTCTTGGTGCTAAAGAGATTTTGTGTGCTTTGTCAATAGCTCAGAAAATGCCTTTAATTCCCTCTGCTATGTCTTTGTTTCCCTGCCCCACCAACATGCACAGGTTTTTAGGAGATGGAGATGACCGAGGGAGTTTGGTGGCAAAAGTCAAGGCTGGGGTTTGGAAATGAACCCTGGCTGGATCCAAACCCAGCTGTTCTGGAATCCCAGCTCCCTGCTGGAAGATCTCAGCTCCAGCAGGACCTGGGGTGTGCTGCTGGTCCTAAAGGCTGCTGAGCCATGGGGGTGGCACAGGCAGCACCAGCACCTCCCAGTGACCCCTCCCCATGCCAGGGAGGGACAAGAGCATGGGGGCACTGGAGAAAAAGGGAATTACTGTGGAAGCTTTGCTCCAAGGTGCAGCTCTGGAGGAGCAGTGGGGCTGAGGAGAGGGATCAGAGCCTGCTGGGGGCAGGAGCTGTGGCAATGACTCAGTTCATGACTCAGGTTGGGAAATAACAGAGAAAAACAAGAGCATTTTCAGGTTTGGTTGATGATCTACAAGAGCAGCTATTCTGGGTCACAGCAAAAGCCAAGGTAACCCAGGTTTCCATCTCCAGAGTGGTTAATGGGACACCAGAAGCTTGTGTGGAGGAACAATGGGGTGCTTTGCTTTGTTATTTTTCCCAATCTTTTCCAGCTTGCAGTTGCCTGTTGATGATTTTGTACTTAACAGCCCTTCATGGATTCATTCCCCGCTGCTCTGCCCACTTGCCTTTGAAACCTGCAATATTCTGTGGCAAAATTTCAGGGGGCAAATACAGTTAATTCTCAGTCTTATCCCAAACAGCTCTTCCCTTGCATGAATCAGCACCTCCTCCAGCCACTCTGCAGCCTCCCAGAGGTTAAAGCTGCCTGTCAGCATTTGCCTGGCACAAAACAAAACCTCTTTATTTTAGCCTGAATTGTGTGATTATTTTTACTCTTCACACAGCTAAATCCATTTTGAAATAAAAACAGTGTATTTTGAAACAGTCAGAATGTTCTGGTTTAGAAAATGGCAGGGTAAGAGCTCTTGCTCTTTTGGGTTCTTTTATTTTATTTCTATTTTCTGTCCAAAATCGTTTAGAGAAGTTCACCCAGCAGCTTCCATCCTCCGCAGGTCTGTGTAATTCCACAGGCTTGCCAGGAGAAGCAGAGCCTGTCCCTGCTCGGGGCTGTGTGTTCAGGAAACCTCAGAACCCCAGTGCTGGCAGCTCCCCTGCCCAGCGCTGCTTCTCTGCATTTCCTCTGTTCATGGAGCTCCGTCCTTGCCCCAGCCCATCCCTCACCCCAGAGAGCCCATCCTGAGGGCTGTGCTCAGCTGTGAGTGCTGCTGTCCTGCTGACCGCTCTGTCCCCAACACCACAGCAGTTATTGACTGTCCTGCTGACCGCTCTGTCCCCAACACCACAGCAGTTATTGACTGTCCTGCTGACCGCTCTGTCCCCAACACCACAGCAGGGATTGACTGTCCTGCTGACCGCTCTGTCCCCAACACCACAGCAGGGATTCACTGTCCTGCTGACTGCTCTGTCCCCAACACCACAGCAGTTATTGACTGTCCTGCCGAAGGCCAGTGCAGCCTCTTAGGTGAGCCCTTCCCCTCACACGTGCATGGCTTCCCTGCCCTCCTGCTGCCCCTCTCCACAGTGCCAGGGCCCTCTTGGCAAAGAGAGCACCCTGCCTCGAATCTCTGAGTCCTGGCTGGGATTTCCTTGAGGAACAGCAGGACCCAAGCCCCTCTCAGGCAGCTCCAGGCCCTGCAGGGCCATCGAGCCCCTCTCAGGAAGCTCCAGAGCCATCAAGCCCCTGGCTGGCAGCTCCAGAGCCATCGAGCCCCTGGCAGGCAGCTCCAGAGCCATTGAGCCCCTCACAGGCAGCTCCAGAGCCATCGAGCCCCTGGCTGGCAGCTCCAGAGCCATTGAGCCCATCAAAGGCAGCTCCAGAGCCATCAAGCCCCTCACAGGCAGCTCCGGAGCCATCGAGCTCCTCACAGGCAGCTCCAGAGCCATCGAGCCCCTGGCAGGCAGCTCCAGAGCCATCGAGCCCCTCACAGGCAGCTCCAGAGCCATCGAGTCCCTCACAGGCAGCTCCAGAGCCATCGAGCCCCTGGCTGGCAGCTCCAGAGCCATTGAGCCCCTGGCTGGCAGCTCCAGAGCCATTGAGCCCCTCGAAGGCAGCTCCAGGCCCATCGTGCCCGGGGCTGTGTCTGAGGGAGAGCAGGGCAGCTCCTCCCTGCTGCTGCTCCTGGTGTTCCAAGCACTCCCTTTGCACGGTCATTGCTCCTTTCCACAGTTCTCCACGTCCATTAATCCCTCCCTACCACCCCCACATTTTTTAGGCACTGATTGCAAGCCTTGAGCAGTTCCAGGGTGTTCCAGCCCCGGCACAAGGAGCAGCTCTGCCAGGCCGTGGATCCTTTTGGCATCCCTGGAGAGAGAGACATCCCTGGGCCTCAGCTGCCCATGAGATAAAGGCCCAGGTGCAGCAGTGCAAGGGAGGCCTGGAGGTCTCTTACCCAGCCTTTGGGACTGGCACCAACTCAGGAAGGTCTTGGGAACCTCCAAGGACTTCTAATCCCTGGATTTCGTGCTGGCTGTTCCCCAGTGCCCTCCCCATCCCTGCATGGGAGGCTCCCACAGAGCCCAAACTGCGACCCTGGGATTTCTCTTTGGCTACAACTCAGTGGAAGAGGAAAGGATGGCAAAGCCAAACCTTTGCTAACAAGGAAACTTCGTCTCCAGATCTCGGGTTCCTTCCCCAAACAGCAGGAGCTGCTTAAACCAACCACAGTAGACATTTTTATGAAGCAGGAAACCAATTTACTCTCCTCTGACTCCCTTCTCAGACACAGTCAAATCACTTTGTAGTCTGATTACAGTTTGTTTCTCTTTGAAAAAAAAAAGAAAAAAAAACAAACCAGGAGAATGTAAGCCCAAAGATGTCAGATTTTCCTGTGCTCTAACAAATTATGCAAAGCAGGATTTTCTAATGAGCGATCTCCAGGAACCAAAGGGGAAAGCAACATCTCCAGTTCTCACTGCCTTGTGCTCACCCAGCAGCTGAGGGGAGAAACAGCTTTTCATGGCTGGAAGCGAGCAAACAATTCCTGCTGTTTTAGGGGAAATTTCCATCGTGGCCAAAGTGTTGTTCCTGTGGGCGAAATCCAGAGGGAAAACCCGGCTGAAAATGCACATGAAAGGTGCTAATCAGTGCAGTTCTTGCAGGTGCTCCCTCTTTGGCTGTTTCTCTCATCTTCAAAGCTTCACCTTTCTGCCTGTGCCTTTCAGTGCCTGTGTGTCTGACTGCTCCTCTGGCCATCTCCCCTTGCTTTAATTAGCTCCAGCATTCCTGAAGGCATCTCCCAGGGCTCCCTGATCCTCTCCATGTGCTGACTAACCTAACCCCAGATCCTTGCCAGAGAAAAACTGCAGGATAAAAGCAAATGATTCCAGGCTTCTGGTTTCTCAATGGGGGCCTGTACAGCCAAAGTCCAGGGAAGAACTGTCAGGCAGGGAGACTTTGTGTCCTGAAAAGAAGGCAAGGTTAGGTGGGATCTTGGGAAGGAATTGTTCCCTGGGAGGCTGGGGAGGGGCTGGGATGGAATTGCCAGATTTGCTGTGGCTGCCCCTGGATCCCTGGCAGTGGCCAAGGCCAGGCTGGACACTGGGGCTGGGAGCAGCCTGGGACAGTGGCAGGTGTCCCTGCCGTGGCAGGGGTGGAATGAGGGATCTTTAAGGTCCCTTCTAACCCAAATCCATTCTGGGATTCTGTTTCCAGAAGTGATGCAAACCTTTGGAGTTACACACAGAGGTATCAGGACACTCAACTCTCCATCCCACAAGGGGCACGTCGGATAGAACTGCACAGAACAATAACTACAAATCTCCTTTGACTTCAAAGGGACCCCCACAAATTGCCAAGAAACGACACTTAAATTCCAGATGATTGAAATGAGGTAAAATGCAGCCCCAAAACAAGTGCCTGGATTGCCTTTAAAACAGATCCTTGTTTAGGTCTCTCTGTGAGGTCAGATGCCTGCATCTGCCAGCCACATCTGGGAAGGAAATTGGGTATCTAGGATGTAAATTGGCACTTGCAGACTTTGAAATGATGACTGGAGCCTCTCTGCTGCCTTGGGCATCAGAATACCTTGGAATATCTGCAGTCACTTTTAGCTGGGGGACTTTTAACGGGCAATTTAAGGCAATCTGTCAGACTCTGCTCAGAGGGGCTGAGTCAGAGCAGGGCCCAGCTGAGGCAGCTGCAGCTGAGGGCTGAGCAGGGAATGTCTGAAACGCCTCCAAGGGTAGGGCAGGAACCCCTCTGCCTGTGCCCTCTCTGCCACTGGGGTCAAACCCATCAGGGGCTTTGGAAAGTCTCAAGTGTGCCCCAAACTGGGCAGGGAATCATCGCTGGGGCTGTGGATGCTCTGATTTAATTTACAGGAGCTTTGCACTGCAAAAGGCATCCAGATTGCCAGGCTCTTGTTAATATGGATTAAAACTGCGTGCTGCTCCTTGGCCCAAGTGCAGCTCCTGGAAATCTGCACATCCTGCATTGGAACTGGCAATAAAACATAAAAATTGTCAGGAATAAACACAGGCAGAGCTTTCTGTACTTCACCCTCACTTCAAATTCACACAGAGCCATTCCAAGGCTGTTGGAGAGAAGCAGTTTGGAGTGATGGACACGAGGTTCTCTCTCTGCTTTCAAGGCCAGCTCTGTCTGAGCCCAAGGCAGCCCCTGGGCATGCTCAAGGTCCTGGCAGCTCAAGGAGCACCAGGATCACCCCAGCATCACCTGAGTTGTCCAGTTGTCTGCTGTGGTGGAGGAATAACGTGCAAAGTTCAGGGTGTGTGAAATTCTGGGTGAGCCTCAGGCAGCTCAGGGAGCTGCTGCCCTAGACGAGGTGCTCATGCTCTGAAATGGGACTTCTGAGATCCATCAAACACCCTGGAAAGCTCATAAAGCTGGATTTTCAGTACTTTCTGCTTCTCTGCAGTGTGCACACCACGAGGAGACCTTTCCTCAGCAGGCCTAGGCCAAAGGGAGATGCAAAGATGCAGAAGAAGGTGGATTCTGAGGCAGGAAGGGAGCCCAGGATTTCCTGTCCCTGAAGGGCTCCGGGCTGGGAGCTGCTTGGTTTGGGCCAAAGGGATCAGATTTCACTTTGCTTTGTCCCTTCTCACCTCGAGGTGCTCTGAGAGTATGAAAATGACTTGAAAAATCTCCAAAGCTGTTGCCCTTCTTAAGATGAAGTATCAGCTTTCCATGTGAGAACGGCTCTGTGATCGAGGTTTTCCCTTTTTCACTTGGATTATTTTTTCACGGATGTCAAATCAGCTGCTCCTCTTCGTGACTATAAAGAATAAAAAATAGTGGCAGATCCTGCCCTTCCCAGCTAAGTGCTTTTGATCACTGGTCAGTGCAGTGATGGATGTTTTTCCATTGCATCCTTCATCCCAGGCTTTTTCAGGGCTGGTTAGGAGTTGGAAGGCAAGACCAAAGGATGCTGTTCTCTGACGGAATTCAATTTCCTGGGAAAAAAAAATAATTTTTTTTTTTTCCCTGTGACCTAAATGGAAAACATATTGTTCTGAAAGCGCTGTTCAAACAGAATTACCCAAACCTTTCATCAACAAAGAGACCATCGTCTATCAGACATCTGGTGTGGATGTCAATTATAATAATTAATTAGACATCTCCCCAGATGCCTGACACTACATTCTGTCAGCAGATTTTTTTGACTTCAATCAAAAGTGCTGCTGCATTATGCATGAAACTCCTGGAGGAGCTGGGAGTGGAGGGGAGCAGCCACAAATCCCAGGCAGGCACGGGAAGGGCTCCTGGTTCTGAGGCTTCTCCTCCTGTGGAGCTGCTGAGGGAAGGTCACACTCAATTTCTCTGCCTCCCAAAACCACATTGGCAAATGTTTCACATTGCTTCATGCGGGACTTCAGACAAGAAGGATGAGAGGGGAAGGATAATAACATATAAAATACATAAAAACAGGTGATTGCTGCTGGATCCTCAGGGTGGAGAGAAGGGAACTGCTCGGTTGTGGAGCGTCAGCCTGGAGCACAACCACGGGCAGCTTCTGCATCCATCCCTCACCAGCAACACCCTCAGGAACGACCCTCAAAGGCCAGAAAGGATCCCTAAATATACAGGAATTATCCTCAAAAGTCCAGAAATTATACTCAAAAGTCCAGAAATTATCCTAAAATATCCAGAAATGACCCTTAAATGTCCAGAAATGATCCTCAAAGGTCCAGAAATTATACTCAAAAGTCCAGAAATGACCCTTAAACATCCAGGAATGATCCTCAAAGGCAACTGAAAAAGACAGAAGAAGACACCCTTCCTTCCTTTCCCTTTACTTTCTTCCTTTTTGTGTGTATATTTTTAAATTAAATTGAAAATAAATTAATTCCTGGAACATGTAATTCAAACAAACTAATCATTTTTTTGTTGTTGTTTTCAGTTTTTCAAAAAGGTTTTCAGTTTTCCCAGTAATCCAATTAATTCTCCTCAATTGAGGAAATCGCTGCAGTCAACCTCAAGAAATTCTTTTTTTTCTTTTCAGCGAGGAAGAGCTCAACAAATATATCAGCAACTTTATCAGTATTAGCAGGGATAGGAACTGCTCCATGCTTCAGACTAAGGATTGCTCCTGCAATCGGATCGGATTCCCTCAGATGGGAATTGGCTGGGATTCAGCTCAAGGCTGGAATTGCTCTGTGGCAGGGACAGAATGAGATCCTGCTTTAAATCCCTGGGTTTTTCCTGTTCTCACTGGGGCAAGCATCTTTTATTTGCTCCGTGGAGTGTCTGGCTGAGGCTGGAGCAGTGTGCAGTGATGGATGAACGTGGAACCCCCAAACGCTCCCCTTGCCGGGGCTGGCAGTGCCTTTGGTTTGAAGGATTTGCCCATGAAAAACAGAATTACACACACTCCATGCATTTGGAGAAAGAAAAATATTTGTAGTAATCCAGGTGTTTCAATATTTCATAAAAGTGCCCGGGTTAGTTTCAGTTTCAATGCAAACAAAAAGAAAATACATTTCGATTGAAGTGGATTTGCACTGAAATAAAACAAAGATTTTTTTGAGGTTTCTATTTCCTTCCTCTGTTTTTCCTCTCTCTTCACCAGCGGAGTCTGAGGCTAAATGAGAAGGGAGGCAAAAAGTAATTTTTTTAAAATTCAAACAGTTGAGCTTTGTGTGGTATCAAAATGAAAAATGAGGATTAAATTACGAGTGTATTGTTCACGTCTACGTTTTTGAGAGAAATAATGATTATTTTGTAAGTCGTGGTGACAGCTAACGACGCCCTGGAACCAGCAGAGAGATGGGAGCTCTTATTAAACCCGAGGATGTTTTCCTGGAGTGGGAACAAGGCTGGACTGCTGTCACCAGGAACAGCAGCAGGGTCTGAGGTGTGAGGGCAGCTAATTGCTGCTAATGAGTGACGAGAGGGGATTAGCTAGCCCGAGGAGCAGCACACGGAAAGCTGCAGGAGCAGGAAAAGCTCAGGGCAGGGGCTGCAAAGCCCCGCCTGCAGCAGATTTGGGGGGACCTTTGGCCACCCCCTGCCCAAAGCCAGGTCTGGCGTTTGCAGGACAAAGAGGACACACAGGAAGACTTTTCATGGAGAGCTCGTCTCCACAGGGGAGGCTGAGAAGTTTAATCCCCTCTGTAATAATTGCAATTAACGAAGGTTGGGGATTTAAGGCGGATTAGCCCAAGTGCACTAAAGCAGTGTGTAAACACTCCTGCTTGGGGCACAGCAGCTCAGAGCTCTGCCCCCTGCCTTGGGCTGGCTCAGCCTGAGGGGCTGAGCTCACACTGCCCCTCTTTCCATGGGCTGGGTTGGATGTTTAGATGATCTTTGATGGGTTTGATGTGTTTCAGAGGCACTTTTGGCTGTTTACTCTTCTGTGAAAGCACAGAAGTTGCCCTGACTCTGGGGAGAGCCTGCAGGGAAGGTAATGTGCCAGAAATTCCTGCCTTTTGCTGCAATTTCATGGGGTGATTCTGGAGATTGGCCTGTGCAGGGCCAGGAGCTGAACCTGATGATCCTTGTGGGTCCAACTCCAATTATTCTCCAATTCTATGATCATTTCACTGGGAAGAGAAAACCTCCAGAGCTGGAGGGTCCTGCCCTGATTGATGTCACTGCAGCTCAGAATCAAAGGGCTGCTCCAGAAGAGTTTAGAAGAGTCTGAACCAGCTCAAGTGGAGCATTTGGCATTAATGCAGCTCCATTTCCCTGAATGTCTCCATCCTGAGTGCTGGGGGTGCTCCCTGGGAGGCACAGGCACTAACCGGGATGTGCAGTGGGACTGGGTGAATATTTCCCTTTTCCTCTGAAAATGGAGTGTGGAGCAGAATTCCCTGTTCAGGGCCCAAAAGGATCACTTCTACTTGGAAAAATAAGGCAGAAATCGAAGAAATGCATTCTAAGAAGGGGACGATCAAGAGAAGACCTCAGAAGACTTTCCAGGTGTCTGAAACAGGCTTCATTTATCTCCTGGAGTTATTAATTACTGAGAATTTCTAATCTTGCTTTATGTTTAGATATAGAGCAGGAGCATTACAGAAACACCAAACACATGAATAAAATAATAGAAAAACTGCAAGGAAGAGAAATTACTTGGGATCCACGGAACAGTGAATTAACACTGAGGAAGAGGCAACACCAGCAATCACTGCACATTGCCACTGATAAGAGAACCAGATATATTTCTTTCTTCGCTTAAAAAAAAAAAGAGATAATTCCCCAGGAGCTTGTAGCCAAAAATCTCCCCAGTCAATTAATGACCTTTGCCTCTGCCGTGCCTCCCTCCAAGCTTTGCATGGTTATTATTTTCAGTGCTTAATCTGTGAGAGTGATTTGTGTCTCCTAATAACTGACTGATTGTTTTGCTATCAGTCAGCTCCAGGACTGCCACAGCCTCTGCACAGCTCAAATCTCGCTTCATTCACCTTGTGACTTCAAACACAGCTCTGTCTCAAGCGGAAGGAAAGGAAAAAAGCCCCCAAATCCCATCTTGCTCCTTACAGTTTTATTACTTAGGAAACTGAAGGCAGAAAATAAAGGTCACAAGAACTTTAAAACAACAGTAAAGTCTCGGGGACAGAAGAGTTTTGAAGGAAGTTACAAGCTGGAAATGACAGGCATGTTTTTTAGGATTTGCCAAGACATGTCCAAAAAAGCAGAACCCCCATTATTCCTTCCCTCCCTCATTTCCTGTGGGAAGTTCCTCAGGATTCTCTCTCTGAGCCAAGGGAGAGCAGATGATGAAATGTCAAATATTCCCAAGGTGAGAATGAGACAGTCCCTGAGGAGCCCACAGGGTCCTTGACCTGACACAGAAGGAGCTCCAGAGCCACTGGATGTTTCAGGAACCCTTCCCTCATCCCTTTGTTTATAAACATCTCCCAGGTGTCACAGGACAACCTTCCCCGGGTGTGGGCACAGGGTCTCACCTGAGCTGCTCACCCTGGGCTGCATCCCAAGCCCAGTTTAGGGGGTTAGGTTTAGAGGAGACCAGAATTCACCAGGGGGAGTCCAGAGGAAGATGCAGCCCTTTTGGGATGTGCTTTCTGCACCAGGGGGGCTGCCCTGTCCCTGCTGCACAGCCCCAGGAGCCCAGGCTGCAGCAGGACAGCCCAGGCAGGGCTGAGCTTCTGGGACAAAGCTGCTCTGCTTTGCCTGGAAAAGTGGCTCAGGAGACCTGACAGAGCTGCAGGGGATGGTGTGGAGTGTTCTCCAGAGCACCCCAGGGACCCAGGATCTGTTCTGCTTCACAAATGGCATTCCCTGTCCTTAGAGCACCTCATGATTAAGCCACTTCTGAAAATAGGATGGCCTTGGATGGCTCCTGGGCACATCCCGTGTTTTCTGCTCTGCAAGGAGCGCTGGGACCCTGATTACACAAGGACAAGCTCTGGGGGGCTTTTCTGTGCACACACCTTGAGGAAGCTGCAAAGCTGCCCAGTCCCAAGAGAAATCAAAACCCAGACCTTGGCCTTGATTGAAACCCCCAGGCTTCAGGCTGTGCAATTTTTGTGATGTATCATAAACAGGGAGGGGAGGATCTGAAACCCTCAGAGCTCCTCCCTTTGCTGCCTCCGTGCAAGTGCACATCCATCACTTCCCTACAGGCTCCTTCTCCTTCCCACCTGCCTTTTCAACAGGGAACCTCAATTCCCAGCTCCCCTAACCCAGCAGAGCTCCCTGAACATCCCTCTGTGCTCCCACTGCTGGCATCAGCCAGGCTTCAGAGTGAAGCTGCTGATTGATCACCAGCTCCAGCCAGTGGAGTGTTCCATTAATTATCAGAATTGATATCAATAGCAGGTGTCAGAGCTAATGAGGGAGGAAAGCCATTGTCAGGAGGGGCTGCAGGGGGGTTGTGCTCCAGCCCTGGGTATTGGAGGTGTTTTCTGTGGGTGTTGATGTCTGCCTGCCCAACGTCACTCAGAGAAGTTGGATGGCTTGGAGAGACACTGGGGGAAGTGACAGCACCTCCCACCCTCCTGGAGCCGAGGGGGATCTGCGTGGTGGGAGACATTTTAACATCTTGGGGGGTTTGCTTGTTGAATTTCTATCCCTGCCAAGGCTGTTCCTAAAATGAGAAGATTTGATAGAAGTCTTCAGCCATTGAAGCAGCGCACAGCAGAGGGAGAAATACGTGTCTCAGCAAACTGCTTTTGAACTTTCCTGAGCAAAAAGTCACATGATAAACACAGAATTGGAATTTTTTGGGGTGAGTTTTGCTGCATCTTTCTCTGGGCCAAATGATTTGACAACAGATTCTCCCTTGCTTTGGTCAGTTATTCTGGTTTTCCTCCTGGCATAAAAGTCTCTCCTGAGCATCCCTCCAGGTTCCCCCTCCTGCAGAACACACGCAGGATAACCCTGGAACAAGGAGGAGATGGATGCATGGCAAACATCATTAACAAAATAAATCCTCATCTAAAATCTTACCAGAGCTGGAGCAACCAGGGCACTTGATCTACTGTCCTGGGCAGCTCTGAAGCCTTTCATTACTGGGCTCACTGGACCAGAGAGGCTCCAAGGCTGTGCCTCTGGATGAGGTGATGAACAATTTATGGGGCCGTGGCCTCCTCACTTAACCCAAGGCACTGGCCCGTGGTGGGGTTTGCCAACCTCGCTGTTCCCAGCAGGGACAAACATTTTATCTGCTGCCAATTTAGCAAATCCATTCCCCCTGGCCCCCTGCATCGCCTGTGCTCATTAATCAAGTCCCACTCTCTCCCTGGTGAGATGTGTTAATTTTTACAGGCCTGGCTCAGCAAATTCCAAGCCCCAGTGCATTCCCCGGACACTGGAGCGGGGCTGAGCTGCTGAACCAGGGGAGGGTTTGTCCAAAGAAAGGCTCCTCCATGGCCTTGGGGACCTCTGAGGCTCCTGTGGCCTTGAACAAGTTCAGGAAACCTTCCCTGAGTGGCAGGCAGAGAAGGCATCCCACAGACAGCAGCACTTTGGGGCTTCCTTAGCTCAGATATTCACTTTTTGGTAGAGTTTGCAGCTTTCTGGCAGTGAAAATGGTGTTGCAGATCAACACAAGCTGGTGGATTTGTGTCCATGGCCTTCTCCATGCTCTGAGATGGCTTTGGGCAGTCTGCTCCCATAACTTGATATCAAGAAGCTGATTTCTGAGGATTGCATCCATCAGGATTCATGTGAGCTGATCCCACAGGAGTTACACTGTGCTTAAAATTAGGGAAAAAGGGAATGCTGTGTTGTGGCAGGGAAGAGAGACACAGAGGAGGAGAAGATAATGGAAGTCCTGCCAAGCAAATCCATGGATTCTGAGACTGTCAGTGCAAGAGCCACAGAGCAACCAGGAAAGCGAGGTTTCCTTCCATGGGGATCCCTGCCATCACCTGGAGAGCAGCTCCAGCTGCTGGAATGCAGGCCCAGGTCTGAGCTGGCTCTCTGGGAAATCCAGACACGCCAAGGGCAGTTCAGTAACACCTTGGTTAGGAAAGGATCAGTCACTCCCTGGAGGGATGAGGGACTCACCCCTTGCTGCACTGCCCCCAGAGGGAGCCCAGCCAGCCTGACCTCGGCCCTGCAGGAGCAGGAGCTGGGATTATCTGGGGCTGGTGGGAGGCACTGACAGCCTCACTCAGGAGTGATGGAGTGCCTGGATTCTGAGTCACTGGAGGGCTGGAGCCAAACTGGCAAAGCAATTGGGAGTCTGTGTGTGCGAGTGAGGCAATAACTCTCCTCGCCTGGGTGACTGGGATTGATGGGCCTCTGCTCTCCCCATCTTGGGAGGATGCACGGGTCGATATTCCCTGCCTTGTGCCCTGCCATGCCATCACTGCAGTCTGGCACCAGCCCCTGGGGGTGTAAATAAGGCTCATTCCTCAGCTGCCAGCCCCTCTGCTGGAAAACACGAGGCTCATTTTGGCTCCTGACATCCAGCTGGATCCTCCTCCCTTCTTCCGCAGCCCCTCAGTGCTTCCTTCCTTGCTGCCCTTCTCCTGGGCACGTTTCCATGGAGCAGCAGGTGGCTGAGCTGGGCAATGGGTGCAGGATGGGCTCATCCTGCCCTGCAAACGCCTGGAGAGCCCCCCAGGAGCCAGCCCTGTGTTAACCTCAGCCCTGTGTGTCCATGGGGTCAGCAGGATGCTCCAGGTCCCTCTCCCACCCAGGGCAGTGTAGCTCTGCAGTTCAACCCTGGGAACACATTCCCAGTGCATCCCTCCCGGCTGGCCCTGCTGGTGTCACATCCACACCAAAGGACTTTTTCTCCCCCTGGCATCTCTCAAATCAGCTGTGACTTTGCTGGGGGAGCCATCGCTGTGTGCTGAACATGAACCTCCCTGAGCCCAGCAGTGCCCAGGGCAGGGACACCTCTGCTGCTGCTCCAACATCCAACCCTCCTTCCCTGTCCCTCTGCAGCTGGGGAGGACAGGAGGCTGCAGGCTCTGTTCTGTTCCTCCCAGACCAGGGCACTGCAGATCTGCATTTCTCTGCACCTTTTGCTGAGCACTTTTTTTTTCCTGTTTGGATTCTGTTGCCTTTCAGCAAAGCTAGAGGAATTTTCAGCTCCACCTCTGTTGCTTTGTCAGTAAACTCTGGGAGTTCCTGAATACATGAAACCTGAAATACTTTTTGTGTCCCTGTCCCCTGGCATTTTGAATAAACAAGGGGACCCCAACGAACAGAATCTCGTGGGGTTTTCTCTTCTACCTCTCACTGCCCATGGGCTGAGCTGGGCTGGGAAAAGAAGGCACCATCTGTGGGCTGCTCCTTCCCTGGCAATGGGGACAGAGAGGGAGGAAGGAGGAGGCATTTTGGCCACAGATGTCCCATTCGGGTGAATTTCTGAGGGCTGTGGAGGGTGATCCAAAAGGACCAAGATATTTTACCTAGAGCTGTGGGGAATCAGTTGTGGGGCTGGGAGAAGGTTCACACAGGCTGGGAAACAGCCCCCTGGAAAGCTGGTGGTGCAGGGAAGGAAAGGTCAGGCTGGACAAGGCAGATTAATTGAGCTGAGTGGTGATGGGAGAGAAACAGGAGGATTCTCAGCACTGTCCTCATCTCCCTGAGGGCCTGCACAGCATCCCAGCACTGCTGCCTCAGACTGCACGAGCACAAACCCAAACTCCTCAGGCAGGTGAGCCCTGCGAGTGCAGCCTTAATGCAGGCACTTAACTCCATAATCATATTCCTGTTATTGTTATAGCCCTGCTGTGCCTGCTGCAGCTCTGCAGCTTTGATTCCAATTGCCACTGACATTTGGAAAAGTGCTGATTCAATGGAACTGCATCTCCCTCACTCCTCCGGAGAGCTGGGAAGAGCTGCAGCTCTCCTGGGAGGGCTGGAGACTCGCCAGGAAGCTCCTGGTGCCCCTGGCTCTGACGTGGGGTGGCCTCTGATAGTCCTGCCTGTTCATTTTGGGCACAGGTGGTGTCTGCTGGGGAACAGGCAGCTCCTTCCTGGGGTTCCCAGGCTGCTCCCCCACATCTCCCGGAGCCCCTCTGCTCCCTGCAGCTCTGCCCCTGCCCCTGAGCCCACACAGGAGCTCCCACAGTTCAATCCACACCCGAGGCGCAGATGGCAAACGTGGCTCAGGCCAAAGCCCGGAGCACTGGGGCCATGAGCTGAGCACTGAGAACATTGCACCACCCACGTCCAGGTTCTGGGAGCAGCCAGCTCTGGGAATGGCTCTCAGCACTGAAAATGCTTTGTTTTGCCTTGAGCTGCAATCTCATGCCAAAATTGTGTAAATAATTCCAGAACCAGGCACGCTGGGCTGGCAGGCAGAGCCTGCTCTCCTCCCTGGTTCCCTGGGCACAGACAGAGCCAGCACAGGAGTGTCAGGGATGGGGACAGGGTCAGGTGCACCAGGCTGGAGCCCACCGTGGTCCCACTGGCTCTGGGGAGAGCAGGAGGGCACTGCCTCATCTTCCCTCTCTTGCTGTCTGTGCTCCCCTGGTTAGAGAATGCTGGAGAAGATGCCCCACTGCACACACACATTCTCCTTTCCACCATTTCATCCATGTATCCACCCATTTTTACATTAAACGTTCATTATTCTATATTCTATATTATTCTATAATCTATACTATTCTTACTCTATATTATTCTATAATCTATACTATTCTATAATCCGTTATTCTATACTCTATATGATTCTATATTCTATATTCTATATTTACCTCATTATTCTATCAATTCTATCTTTTATTAATCTACCAACCCTCCAACAATCCCCCAGCCAAACCCCAGCCCTCTCCCACTTGCTTCCTTGCAGATTTTCATGCCTTTTACTTGATTATTTTCCCCATCTCAAACCTTCCTATTTTCTTCCCTTCCCTCTCCCGAAGTGCCTCTGTGTGGGGGCGAGTTATGTGAGGCTCATTTGGGAACCAAAGCCACGAGCAGGATTGTGGTAATTGTCTGTTACACTGCTCCTCGTATTTACCTCATTCAGCAATTCCTGACTTGATTTGACAATGGAAGTTAATGCTCTGATTTATATATATATATAAATATATATATATATATATGCACATCTCTAAGTATTTTCCCTTTTATTCCTTGATTAGAACTGTGAAAATTTTCAAAGATTAAAGTAAAGTGCCTGGCTGGGATCTTTCTGCTGGCTGCAACATTAGCTTTAATTGCCTGCTAATAGCTCCAAGCATCTTCCCATGCACAGCCAGAAATGGCTTTCCGGGAGAGTCCTGTGGGATAACATCCCCCATCCTTGGCACTCTCATGGGAAGCAGCCACGCTGGTGGCAGGGGGATGCTCCTGGGTGTGCAGAGCTCCCAGAACCTTCTCTGCCATCTTGGGAGATGCTGGAGATGGATTTTTGCCCAGCCTGGTCCCTTCCTGATGTCTGGAACCTCTGACCTTCCCTTCCTGTGTCCCAGCTCTGTCTGGCCCTCGCTGTCTCCCCAAGTTGGATCTCTGCTGCATTAGACAGACAGAATGAATTGTCCCAAGTTGTGTCACCCCTCAAGGGCCAACCTGTCACAACATCTCAGAGTTTGTGTTGGTCTGAAGAGCTTTGGTGGAGAATCCCATAAAATCCTAAAAGGGTTTGGGTTGGAATGACCTTAAACCCCATCCCAATCCCACCCCTGGGATAGGGACACCTTCCACTGTCCCAGGTTGCTCCATGCCCCTTCCAACCTGGCCTTTTTAAAGCAGTTTCATCACTTTTGCCATCATTAAACCTTCCAGGGGACTGCCCTGTCACAGGCACATCCTCGGTGCACAGAATTTTGGGGCCATTTGTTTCCGTGTTCTCATTTTGTTTCAAAGATGTCCAAGTGCTTTGATAAGTCGAGAGAGGCTCATTACAACTTTCGGGGTTTGTTTCATTTCCTTTTACAGCTTCCCTTCTCCAGGACCCCTTTATTGTTGGAGACACGTGGAATTTCAGATGTGAAGCCTCTGTCAGGGGCTCAGTGAGAAGGGTTTTGACTTCATCAAACCAAAATGACTCAACAGAGGTGGAGTGAGCAGCTTCAACAACTTCCACAGAACGGGGTCAGGATTTTCTTCACTTCGGAGCCTTCCAGTTTGAGTTGTTATTGTGCATGTGGACTTCTCTTATTTTGAGGTTTGATGGCCAGAGGAAAAGATTAAGGCAGAACTAGCAGAGTGTCCCATGGATCTCAAATCTTAAACCCCAGGTGATCCTACAGAATTCACCCAGTGCTGTTGGGGTGGGGTTTGGTGATATTGTAACAGAGGTTAAAACCTGGCGTTCCCAGAGTTTGTTCAGGAGTTTGAGGGTCTAAATATCAAGATCTGGAGCAGATTTTTATCTTCTCTGGATCCTGTGAACACATTCCTGCTTTCCATTTTTTGTATTTCTATAGGAGAGGGGCAGTGAGGACCTGAGAGAGAGGCAGATCCCACCCGGAATTCCACAGGCCTCCCGGACTGGGAGCAGTTCTGGAGCTGGCAGTGCTCCTACCTTTGGCCACGTTATTTTCAATGATCTGCAGCTGAGTTAGGAACTGAAAAGAGTGAATGAAGCTC
The DNA here is from genome assembly GCA_034509425.1 of Eopsaltria australis. Lineage (NCBI taxonomy): Eukaryota > Metazoa > Chordata > Aves > Passeriformes > Petroicidae > Eopsaltria > Eopsaltria australis. The sequence continues at coordinate 408,236 of JAVTVJ010001159.1, read as the reverse complement.
TCTGTGTGTTAAAGAGATGTCAAAAAATCCCCAAAGCAAAACGAAACTCCTTCTCCTGTCCCCAAAGGGCTGAGTAGCTCAGGAGTGAGGTGCAGCTCCCTCGTGCCCAGGTCAGCTCTCCTGGGCGTTTATCCTGACTGAACCTGGATAACTGTGAGCACCAGGGCTCACAGTTCCAACAGAGCCTCTCCCCCGGGCTGGTGACAGCAGGGACAGATGCATTTATGGCAGTTTGTACCCAAAATGAACCCGTATTTAAGGCTCGGGTGTTTCAGGCACTGGGAAACGACCCTGAAATGCTGAGTGTGCTCTGATAAACAGGGGAAGAGCTGGATTTGTCCAGAAGCTTTGTCCAGGACTCCCGGGAGAGCTGGGAAACATCAGAACTGAAACTGCACAAAAAGGAAAGGGGCAGGAAAGGCTCTGGGGGTCAGGGGGTCTTTCTCTGCCTCAAGCCAGGAAATGCTGGCAAACCCACCCTGACAGGGCTTGGAGTCACCTCCCTGAGAGCTCTGCCCCTCCCTGCACCATCAGCTCAGCACTCCCAGTAACAGCTTCAAACAGGCCTGGCTGATGGTGCACCTGAATCGTTTCTGCTGCAATTTAAGCCCATTTCTTCTTCACTTTTCACCAGTGGCACGAAGAATAAATTCCTCTCTTTTTCTTTTCCTTTCTCCTGTTTGAAGGTTGTTATCTCACCATCTCCTTTTCAGGCTGAGCAGTCCCTGTGTGTCCATTCCACCTTCAGGCTGTGTTTTCAGGGCTGCTGAGAGTCCCTGTTGCTGGTCTCTCAGTTTTCTTAAAGAACAGCACTGAAAAACAGATAATTCCTGATTATGTCCCAGCCAGGTGACTCAAGGTTTATTCAGTCAAACTTTCAGGTGGGTCTGCACCTCATTGTTTTGCCTGTTGGGTCTCCCATTCCTGGCTTTGGACTCCAGCCCTCATCCAGACCCTGATTATTATCTCTCATTCCAAAGGGAACCTGGGCCTTCATTTCTAAGGAGTCCTGGACCTCATTCCCAAAGCTTGAGCCCAACTTCCTGAGAAAACATTGGGCTGTAACTAAACATGGTATTTATCATCACTTTATTGCAGTTCCAGGTTCTCTGGGAAAGGTTTTGATCATAATGAGGGGAAAGAATCAACCCTAGGAGGTGTCGGCTCCTCTCCCCTCACTGCAGGGAGTGACTGGCTCAGAGCTCATCCCTCACTTTTCCATGTGTGATTTAGGACAGACAATTCCCAGAGGAGCCCAGAACCATCTGCCAGGCCGACCCCAAACTTGCATCCTGCCCTGGAGGCCAGCTCTGGAGTCCTGGAGCTCCTCCACCCCAAAGATCCCCACATTGTATATTTTGAGTATTTTTATTATTTTATTTGGTGGAGTTGTTCTAATCCATTTATCCCTTGGTGGGCAGGGTAAAGCTCAGGCCAGGCTGTCCTGGAAACAGTGAAGACCTCATTAAACCTGGCAGGAAACAGTGGGAGCTCTACCCTCGTGTGGAGCTGAATTTCCCCTGGAAATGTCACCAGCCCAGCGAGGGACACCAGCAGGAGATCTCAATTTAAATTCTGGATGGAACCTCCCGATAATTCTGTACCCTAAGGAATACCAGATTCAGGAAGGGGAAGGCTGGGAGGGTTTGGGGAGGGAGGAGATTTTGGGAAGATGGATTTACTGAGGGGGAAGCACTCACACCTCAGGCAAGTCCACGTGGTTTGGGGTTGGTTTTTTGTTTTTCTCCCCAGCAGCAGGTTTGGGCTGGGGGCAGATGTAGGAACCAGGATTAAAGAGAGCAACCCAAATCCAGCTCCCCCTGCCCATTCCCGTGGCTGGATCTAGGTGAAAACAGGTTTTGCTTTGGGCTGGGTGGGTGTTCCATAACTTCAGGAAAAGCAGAAGCAGAATCTAAGGAGAGTTTCATCCTTTTTTTTTTTTTGCACCGCACATGGTGCACTCAAAATCCTGGATTTAATGTGGTTCGTGGGGATCTGGAAATGAGATGTTTTGTTTTGCTTCCTCGTTTTTGATGGCAGATTAGGGAAATGTGAAGCAATTTCTGAAAGGAAACTGGAAGAAGCAAAGCTCTGAGAACACTGAATTCCTAAATGCTCTGGAATATTTTAAAGTGGGAGACTCAGGGACATCAACATGGATTGACCAAACATTTTGGTGTAAGGAAATCTTCAGCTTTGGCACAAGAACAACCCAAACACAGGAGTGGGAAAGAATTCCCTGGGGCCTGCTCTGGTTTACTCCCACTGGGAGACGTTTCCAAACCCAACCACCTCATGGAGAGCTGCAATAATCAGAATTGAGAGTTTTGTCCTCAGTTGTCTGTAGGAATCCCCCTGGGAGCAGCAGCAGTGCCAAAGGCAGGAGAAAATGGGCTCCCACCAAGGATGTGGGGTCAGCTCTCAGCTGAGATGGGCCCTTCCAGTCCTCTGAGCACAGGCAATTCCCACCTCTGCCAGGCCCAGCCAAATTTCCACCAACTGGCAAAATCATTTTGGGCAAAACTTATTTCTTCCCCCACTACAAACCTGTAGGCTGGGAGTGATGAAACAGGCTCTGAAACTTCCTCTGAAAGGAGCTGCAAAAGTAATGGCACAGAAAATAAAAAGAGGCTGAAAACAAAAAGCAATCTGCCATTAATTTTTTTTCAACTTTTTGCTTGACTGGAAAAATTGAAAAATTTTCAATTCGGGTTAACTCAAAATGTATTTTTTCTTCCATTTGGCCATTGAACCAAGAAAAGTGTTGTCTCTTAGCTCTTGCTGGCACCTCTCTTTGTTCAGTGCTGTGGTTCATTGCTCCCATTTTTGGGAGGCAGCTCCAGCTCTCTAATTGTGGCTGCTGTGCTGGGGAGGCCGTGGAGCAGAAGCTCCACTGGATGATTATGGGTTATTTTGTTTTAGTGGAGGAGAGGAGAATAATCACTGGCCCACACTATCATTTGTGTCTCCTCTCCACAGTCAGAGCCACCAAGGACTCACATTTAATGTCATTACCCAGGGATCCCAAACTGAGAGCTCATTTCAGGGAAAAAACGTTGTTCTGTCAGTAAATGCCACTTTTGATGAGTGAGATGTTGCTCAGGAAAGTGTTGACTTCAATCATGTTTTATTTGAGAAAAAAAAACCCCACAGAGTGGAACTGTTTGGATTTTCCTTTTGAAGTGATTTTTCATTTTAGCTTCCCCCCCCCCCCCCGACATTGGTATTAAAATTCTATTCAGTTTTAAAAAGTAGAGCAGGTGGGAGACATTTCAGTCATTAAACCCAAGAGGTTTAAGTGATCCCCAAAGCTTTTGCATCTGCTCAGAATTTTACAGGAGGGGAAAAGAAATCCCATCCCAAAATTGAAGAAAATGAATGAGAAATTGTGAAATCTCTCAGGAGAATCACAAAATCACAGAATGAAGGCACCTTAAGGGTCATCCAGTCCCTCCCCCCTGCCTTGGGCAGGGGCAGCTTCACCTGGACCAGGTTGAAGAATGGGGAAAATAATTCCTACAAAATAACTCCTTCCTTAAAATTCCCTGCAAGGAGGGAAATCCTGACTCCAGACTTGATGTAAGAACTGTATAGGGTTCTTTTAGTTTATATAATGTATTTTGGGAGCTCTCGTTTCCCATGTGGATCTGGGGCTCTGGTGACATCCAAGATAAATGAGAGACTTCCAGCAGCTCAGGGATCCCCATCCTGTGGTGGATCAGAGCTTTGGGGATCCCACAAACACCTCAAATTTCATCCTGTGGCCCCCAAGGGGGGCTGTCTGTGGGGTCCCCAGCGCCTGAGCCAGAGGGGAGCTGAGCACAGCACCCTCACATGCCCTGGGTTCAGCCTGAGAGCGGAGCCTGCACGAGGGGAACGGGATGGAGGAGTTTCCTTCACCTTTTAACAGGGACAGGAACCAGGGAACGGCTGGAGCTGGGCCAGGGCAGGCTCAGGCTGCAGATCAGGGCAAGGTTCTTCCCCCAGAGGGTGCTGGGCACTGCCCAGGCTCCCCAGGGAATGGGCACGGCCCCGAGGCTGCCAGAGCTCCAGGAGCGTTTGGACAGCGCTGCCAGGGATGCCCAGGCTGGGGTTGTTGGGGTGTCTGGGCAGGGATTGGGGTTGGATCAATGATCCTGTGGGTCCCTCCCCACTCAGGATATTCCAGGATCCTGGGATTTTCCTTCCTTTCCCCCATGTTCAGATGTTGTGCTCTGCTTTATTCTGAAGCCACCCAAAAACCCCTCCTGCATCTCCTGAAGCAGCACCAGCTCCACCCCAAATCTCCCCACATCCCTGTGGCTGCAGCTCCCAGCTCTGCCTCTCCCACAAGGTCCCATCACTTCCCTGGATAATAAATATCAATAATAAATCCCCCAGTCCTCCCCCCAGCTCAGCTCCCTGCCTTTCCCCTCTCCTTCAGGGCTTTGACAGCTGCTCCCTCCCCACCTTTTGTCAAAACACAGCTCTGATGTGAGTCCCGGGACTGACGTGTGATTGACGTGTGATTGATGTGTGATTGACGCGTGATTGACGCGTGATTGACATGTGATTGACAGCAGCCCCGGCAGGGCAGGGCTGCCAGCCTGGGGTCACAGACAGGAGCGAGTAAGGGAGACCCCAGCCCGGCCAAACGCGTCCCTGGCTCGTCGGGCACAGCCAGCTGGGGAAGGGCCTGGGGGTTTAGGGTTGCATGTGCACCCTCTGATCCCCAGCCAAGTGACCCCGGCAGTTTCTGCCTCGCAGGGCAGATTTCAGTGCCATGCTTCCAAATGGTTCCAGCGCTCCCTGCCCTGGGTGCTCCTCCTGGTTGATCTTAAATTTGTCCAGCACTTGGAGCGAGGTGTGGGAGGGGGGCAGAGAAGAGCAGCTGAGGGTTCTCTGCTCACACCAGCTCCCGTTTCCCTCCTCTCCTTAGCTGGGCTCAGTTTTCCAAGGGATTCTGCTCCTGCCAGGGGGGACACCAGTAAATCTGTGCAAACATTGGTGGGTACAAACCAGGGCCCCTCCCGTGGGGGAGAGAACAAAGGCATTGGAAAGCTCAGTTTTCTCCTTCCTCCTCCAGAAAGGGAATTTGGAGACAGACAGAAATAATTACCCATTCCATCTTAATTACCAGGAGTGGAATTTCTTCTTTTGATTCACGGCACATTAAAGCCATTCAAACAATTCCTTGAAAATGATATGGCTGAACTGAACCTGAGCAAGTTATCAACCAGTGACCACCACAAAAACCTGGAGAGAAAAGTCTTTCTTCTGCTGTGCCACTGCCAAGTGACAGCTCCAAATGGGCCTGTGTTGGGAAAGAACGGACATTTTTCATCCCAAAATAGCCCCATTCAGATGTATTAGGGGAAGAATTCATTCAGTCAAAGGGTAACTCTTTGAAAAGCTCTCACTTCAAGCCTCCCTGTGAGCCCCAGCCAGCAGCTCAGTCCCACCCAGCCACTCCAGTGGGATGGGAGAGGATCCAAAGGGTAAAAGGGGCTCTCCAGGCTCTGTGCTGAGCTTGGGGCCACTGAGAGCCCCAGCAGGCCGGGAGCTTCCTCCTCCAGCCAGGGTGTGATGGACAGCACCAATCCAGGCCTTGGCTGCCCACCAAAAACGGGACCCAGAAGCTGCAGGGCAAATCCCGATCCCACCCCTCTGCCCTACCAGTCCCAGGGAGCATCCAGTGGGCACCTCCAGCTCCCTGCAGGCCCTGCTGCTCCTCCTCACCCACGGCCCTGGTGCAATAATCCATCAGATCACTCTCCCCGATAATTGCAAGGAATTGTTTTGCCCTCCCGGGCTCAGGGGGTTTGGGTTTCTTCTTGTTGTCACTGCAGGTTTTTTACCAAGTGTATGAAAGAAACTCAAGCTGTGCTGCTGAGTTTCAGAGCCATGCAGGGCAAGGCAGTGCTGTGATTTCTGTGCTCCAACCCCACTCCCTGGGAAAGCTATTTGTGGAGATGCTTTCAAGCTCCAAATCAATGTGCAGTTACTGTTTACCATGAAAATGAACATTTCAGCCTCTTCCACTAAAAGGGAGAGAAATTTTCGAGTCACCTGCCATTTAAATGGCATCTCGCACACAGTCACTAATTTAATGCAAATCTGATACAGTTTCCTTGTATTTGTCATTTCAGAGCATTTTTGTGCTTGTAGTTTTTATGCAAATGCTGCTGCTCCAGTGCTAACTGGGTCTGAACAGTGATCACTTCAATACCAGTAATTACAGCTGGGGTGTCTGTGCTGCCTCTCCAGGCTCTCTGGCACCTCTCTTTCATGGCTGGGAGAGAAGTGAGATCTCACTGTCAGTGGGGCTTTGTTTGCAGCTCCTTTCTGCTCTCTGACTCTGATCAATATCAAAATCTCAGCAAATGTTCCAGGTGACAATAAACAGAACCCTGTGGATCTGGGGAAAAGCAACAAAACCTCAGGATGGAAAAAAAAGGACTTAAAGCCTTGCTCTGCTCTTCAGCAGGAATGGCTGTGACCCCACTGGGGCCAGGCACAGCCCCCTCTGCCCAGCACCCCCGTCCTGGCTGTGTCCAGGGTGGGAACACTGAGAGCCCCAGGGATTTATTGCTTGGCCAAGGGGAGAATGGCTGAATATGGGCAGTTTCCCAGGCCAGCTAGGAAGAAGAGAGGGCCCCCCCTGATGTTTGTGGCTCTCTGAGGTCCCTCCTGACTGCTCAGCCAACACAGTTTGCTCAACAGCAACTGCGCTGCTGCTGCTTCCTACAGAATTCCAAAATACTTTCTCCCCGTGGTAGCAGAGCAATGCCAGCCCCAGTTTGCACTGGTCCAACTGGAGACCAACCCAATTTGTTCAGCAAACCCTGCCAGCCCAGGGTCTTGCCCTGGGTCCTGCTCCCACCACCAGCCACGTCCCGGCTGTCAAATCCCACAGGTTGGCTCTGGGAAGGGGACGGAGTGAACTCGGTGACAGCCAGGATGAAACATGACACACAATCATTGTCGAGAAGAGATTAACGGGCAGCCTTGGGGACAAAAAAAAAAAATAATAAAAAAAAGAGAACATTTCATTTTGTCCTCAGTGCTCTTGACAGGAGAATCATCTGTGAGTTACTCAAAGTGCGGTGAAAGCTGAGCTGAGCCCTGCTGGCTGCAGCTCCTCCAGGATCCGGGAACGAGGATGACTCCCCTACCCTTCTGCTTTGATAGAGATAAGGCTGAAATACACTTCAGATTAGGAGGCGCTCGGGCTGCGGGAAGGTGATGGGGAACGCGGCGGAGGACGTGAGTGCAGAATGTAAACAGCAACATGGGGAGAAAATAATTGAAAAGAGTCTGCCAGGCAGAACGAGAGACCGGGAGAGGTCAGCGCCATCCGCTGCCTTCTGTGGGGTGTGCGGAGAAACCGCCGGGATCTGGCAATTAAATCCCTGGCACGGAGGAGCTGCTGCTGCTGGAGAGAGCTCAGAACTCGGAGCAGAGTCGGGCACCTTCTGTACTTGGCACTGCATAGACCGGCAAGGGGGGAGCAAACAAGGAGCTGAAATCGGCAGCACCTGGGGAAAACGGAGGTGCGGGGCAGCAGGTGATGTGGGGAGGGATTCTGGAGCAGCACGTGTTTTTCCTGCTTTTTCAGCCAAAGCCTCGTGCATTTGTTTGTCCTGTTCCTTGGAAGGGCTGGAACAGGCTGGAGGGATCATGGGGAGCCCACAGCACGAGGGACACCTACAGTTCCCACAGCAGGACAGGGCAGGGAGCGGAGCAGGGAGATGCTGAGGTTTGGGATTGAGGATGGACTGCTCACCCAGGGCCATGTGGCCCCACGAACAGAAACTTCTGGTCCTTCAGAGGAGCCGAGTCCTGCCCAGGGCAGTGCAGTTCAGCTCATTCTTCTTCAGGATCCTGGTCCCTGCCCCGAGTTCAGGCATTCTGGTGCCAAAAAAACTAGGAACCATCAAAGTAATGTGTGCAGATCACAGATCTGTGAGGCCAAGGGGCTGCTGTGAGCCTGGAACAGAGGCAGAGACTCCTGAGGGGAAGCTGGAAAATTGCCAGGACCAGGTTTTGGGCTGATTTGCATGAAATGCAGATAAGCACCATCGACCCCTTTTAATTCTGATGAGGCACTTGAGTTGCTGGATGGCAACTCCAGGGCTGCAGGGAGAAGGCAGCAGCATGTCCCCAGGGACTGGTGTCCCCAGCTCTGAGTTTTCCACTGTTCCAGGCTGTTCCAGACTGTGCTGACCCATCCATGAGCCTCAGGAATGTCTCCCATTTGTCATTTCCAGATCAGCAGGCTCTGATCACTCCCAGAGTGCTTTTCTTGCAGACAGGATCCAAAACAGGCCTGGTGGAAATGAAGTCCTGGAATGGTTTGAGCTGGAAGGGACCTGAAAGCCCATCTAGGGCCACCTCCTGCCATGGGACACCTTCCGCTGTCCCAGGGTGCTCCAACCTGGCCTTAGACACTGCCAGGGATCCAGGGGCAGCCACAGCATTTTACTGAGTGTTCCCCACTCTGTCCCCGGCACAAGTTCAGGAATGTTGAGGAACAAGAGTCACCACCTCGCTCTGGGCTGCTGCTTTGGTGTGGTAAAGGCAGAAGGAAGGAGAAATGGTAGAAGGGAGGATGGATTTTTATGAGTACTGAGAGAGGCAGATTATTATGGCTTTACTGAATTATTGTATCACCAAAAGGTAAAAAGGGGACATCTCTCAAATACCTCCAAATTGTTCTTTCTGCTTTCTTGAAGAGGAGACAAAGGAAAAAACTAAATACAAATGCAATTAAATCAAATGAGTTCCTGGACTGCTTAATATGGTATTTTACCCCCATTTAAAACCTCCCTCAGGAGACGAGGCTGATTTAATAAACCTGAAAGATGTTGCAGTGACGACTAAAACGCCTCGATGAAAGCACAACTTGGCTGGGGCTGCATTAGCCTGGGAAACTTGTTCCAGCTTCTTAAGAGGAGTCTTTTAATCCATTCTTGAGATGGAAAGAAAGGATCAGGCAGAAGACATCCATAAAGGGGAAAAAAAGCTCCATGCATTTAACACAGCTCTGCATGGAGACTGCTCTAATTGCAGTGTTAATTGCCAGTGGGACACTTTAACTGGAGAATCCAATGGGAAGGCACTGTAGGTAGGAGCACCTTTAGTTCCACATGTCCAAAGCTGCAGTGTGCAGTGTGACACCCCGATGGATTTACAATTCCAGCAGCCAGGATGGGGGAGGGACCAAGTTCCCTCTTTCAGAATGGGGGGACAACTCCTGCAGTTCAGTGCTGACATCCCAAACCTTCCCCAGGGGCAGAGCCTGCCAGGAGGAACCAGCAGCTCAGCCCGGAGGCACCGGGACCGTGAGGGACCTTCTGGGCCCGTGGCTGAAAGCCACCAGCAGTTCCCAACCAATGACAGAATCCTGGAATATCCTGAGTGGGGAGGGACCCACAGGATCATTGATCCAACCCCAATCCCTGCCCAGACACCCCAAACCCCAGCCTGGGCATCCCTGGCAGCGCTGTCCAAACGCTCCTGGAGCTCTGGCAGCCTCGGGGCCGTGCCCATTCCCTGGGGAGCCTGGGCAGTGCCCAGCACCCTCTGGGGGAAGAACCTTTTCCTGAAATCCAACCTAACCCTCCCCTGACACAGCTCCAGCCATTGCCTGGCTCCTGTCCTAGCAATCTGAGCTCAGCCTCTTAACTTGTCCTGTCTTTGAGGGACTCAACAGCTCCTCACGATTTCCAGCTGCTCACAATTCTGTATCATTGGCCCAACCAAGTTCATCCTGCTCTGAGCAGAGCCTGGACAGGGAGGGGTCGAGGATGAACCACCCACCTGGAGATCAAGGCTCGGAGATCAAGGAGCTTCCCAGCCCTTATTCCATCCAGCCCTGCTAATTCCAGCCCCTCTAATCCCACCCTCAATGCTCTCAGCTCTGATGGTTGAGCACAAGCTGCCCTCCCTCCCACGCTGCCCCAGCCCTGCCTGCCTTGCACAACACCCGGCTGGAATTTGGGATTTACGAATGCATGGAGGGAGGCAGAGGATCCTGATCCCACCCATCCTGCTGTCCTGCAGCAGCTGTGGCTCAGGGAAGCTGCTCTTTGCCTAAATCTTCCTGTGTGGGGCTCAGGGAATGCTCTGGAACTGTTCACATCCAATCTTTTCCCACTGACGGTGAACACAAACCTCTCTGGTAAATTCCTGACCTTGGAATAAAAACACAGGCGCTGTTTTCAGCAGCTGGATGGCAAAGCAGGTTTTCCAGGTGTTGAATTATTTCCGTCACTTTGTGACTGCAAAGAAACTCCGTCAATGTGCTTTTATTTCGCCCCAAAAACACCAGAGAAGCTTCTCCACTCCAGAGCCCACCACTCAGGAGAAGGAGCTCTCACTCTCAGAACTGATTTCCTGCTTATTTCATGGTTAGGCAGCATTCTCAAGAAAAAGCCTCCCTGCAATTCTCCTGTCACAGGTGCGCTGACAAAGGCAGAGGATTTGGTGTTTGGAGCAGAAGGCACAGGGAGAGGATGAGAGAATGACTTCAGGCCTTGGTTTGGAGTCTGGGAGAGCTCAGCCCCTGCACAGCTGAAAGCTGTTTATCTTGGTGGCTAAATGGGGATTTAGCCAGAGCTCTTTTTCAGCCTCAACTTTTGCAAGTTGTAGTGAAACCTGTGGCACTCCACACGTATCCACACTTGTAGACCTTTTTGATTTATTAGTCAAATGTTTTCACTGAAAAGTTTGACTGAAAAAATGGAAAAGCTGTGCCATGATTAAAATTTCCATCGAAAAAAAAAGTCAATGTCTGTTTAAACATCTTATTTTTAAAAAACAAAGTCGTCAGTAAATCCGGCAGCAATAACAGCAGCCAACTGCTAAAAGGTTTGGATTTATAAATCCACTTACAAGAAATATTTCAATTTCTAGTCAACTTTCGCAAGACACCACCCCATAACAAAAGCGAAGCCAGACATGCCATGAAAAAATCAATGCCTGTTTCAGGCTCCACTCTTTCACTGAGGTGAAATGTAAACCCATGCCTGCCAACGGTGAGCTCTGACAGCCCTTTTTGTGCAGCACATGCAAAATCCTTCATCAGCTGCTGAGAGGAGCAGGGACATGGCTTGGGACAGCAGCACCGTGTGACGGTGAGAGCTGGGGGACAGGGAGGGACCTGGGAGATCCAGTGCCCCCAGCACGGAGGGGCTGCAGGAACAGGGGATGGTTTGAGCAGCATCGATCCCTTGTGGATGGAGATGGAGCGGGTTCTGTTTGAAGGAGTTATCCTCCAGTGCTTTGTGCTCGGTGGAATGTCAGTAAATGACACTGGATCACAGAGCAGCAGAGGGGCTGGGGCCAGGGGGGAATCCCACACAGTGCTCAGAGCCCCTGGCACAGAAATCCCAGCTCGGCTTCGTTTCACTCCAGGAAAGCACCAGGAAAGGCAAAACCCTTCCCAGTGAATGCAGAACCCTTCCCAGTGATTGCAGAACCCTTCCCAGTGATTGCAGAACCCTTCTCAGTGAATGCAGAACCCTTCCCAGTGATTGCAGAACCCTTCCCAGTGATTGCAGAACCCTTCCCAGTAAAAGCAGAACCCTTCCCAGTGAATGCCCAACCCTTCTCAGCCTGGGCTGGGGCTCGTTTCAAATCCAGACTTGGTGTGGTTGATGATGCTCTGAGGGGCTGATTGTGGGGAGGGTGGGGGAGGCTCCCTGGGTTGTGCTGACAGAACCAGGGCATTCCTTGGTGGCTTTGTCCTCGAGGTGCTCAGCGTTTGTCCCTCCTCTTCCCCCTCCAACTCAGGTTTAGGACAACCTGGGACCAGAGCAGCCCCAGCTCTGTGCTGTCCCCTCTCTGCTCTCTGTCCCCACACTGGGTTAAAGACAGGAGGAAAGTCAGGGCTGTGCTCCCCCTCTCTGCTGCCTGGACCTCGTGAGTCCTGCCTTGTGTACTTTAGACCCTCAAAGCCTAACTCTTATTTAATTTCATTAGTACCTTTGAGTGTCTGTGACCTGGGTCAGCCCTTTGGGACCTGACTGTCGTTTGATGCAGGAAATGGGCAAGGTTTGGATGCTGCTGAGATTCTCACAAGCATCACTTCAGAATGCCCCATGTCCACAGGGCTCTCAAAGGTGAGAGCCTTTGGTCTGCACAGCTCCTGTCTCACCTCAGAGGGAGATTCCCAATTTCTGCCTAATTTAAGGGGCAGCAGGAGGGACACGGAGCAGCACTTCCTCATCCAGTTCAGAGTTAGAAACCCCTCAGAAATCCCCATCTGCCTAAAGGCTGAATCATCCCCAGCAGGAACAAACTGAGCTTGGTGAACATAAACGGTCAGAGCTTTGTAAAGGCTGAGTCTACCTGTGCAAACCGGTGATTACACAATTTCCAGTGGGGATGAGGATTCCTTCCAAAAAGTGACCCTGGGACACCTCTAGAGGCGACAGGGGCTGCCCTGGGCAGTGACAGACAGCCTGGGGACAGACCGGGCTCTGTGCCCTGGGCAGTGAGCCGGGCTCTGTGCCCTGGGCAGTGACAGCCCAGCCCGGGGACAGGCTCTGAGCCGGGCTCTGTGCCCTGGGCAGTGACAGCCCAGCCCGACAGGCTCAGCCGGGCTGCCCTGGGCAGTGACAGCCCAGCCCGGGGACAGACCGGGCTCTGTGCCCTGGGCAGTGACAGCCCAGCCGGGCTCTGTGCCCTGGGCAGTGACAGCCCAGCCCGGGGACAGGCTCTGAGCCGGGCTCTGTGCCCTGGGCAGTGAGCCGGGCTCTGTGCCCTGGGCAGTGACAGCCCAGCCCGGGGACAGGCTCTGAGCCGGGCTCTGTGCCCTGGGCAGTGAGCCGGGCTCTGTGCCCTGGGCAGTGACAGCCCAGCCCGGGGACAGGCTCTGAGCCGGGCTCTGTGCCCTGGGCAGTGACAGCCGAGCCCGGGGCCAGGCTCTGAGCCGGGCTCTGTGCCCTGGGCAGTGACAGCCCAGCCCGGGGACAGGGAGCCGGGCTCTGTGCCCTGGGCAGTGAGGCCGAGCTCTGTGCCCTGGGCAGTGACAGCCCAGCCCGGGGACAGGATCTGAGCCGAGCTCTGTGCCCTGCCCAGCTCCCCCAGTTTTCTGCACGGGCAGAACTGGGTGAGGTCGTGCTGGAGGAGCCTGAGCTCTGCCGGGACGGGCTGGGAGCACGGACACAGCCACACCCCCGGTATTTATGGTCCAGGGAAGAATTCCTTCCTTCCTTCTGGCTGGTCACTCGTCAGGGCTGGTTGAAAGCTCGCTTCTGTTTTTCCGACTCAGTTTCCAGAGTCATTCCAGCCCAAGCCCAAAAGAAGCTCTTTAAACAAAAGGCAGACGATCCCCCCCTGCCGCTGGGACATTCCTGGTCGGGAGGGAGCTCCGGGGACAATCGGAGCCCTAGCACAGGGCCCTGAGCATGGACATGAACCAGGAGCCAGGCAAGGAATTATTACTTCTGCTGCTGTTCCATTATGCTTTATGCTAAAAGACTTAAATGATCAATGCTGTGTTAATAAATTTCATTTGGCTCATTTAATAGATGACTTAGTAGAGGAGTGAGTTTGGCTACGGCCAGTAATGAATTAATAACTATGCAAGGAGCACATTCCCTCACAGAAATACTTTATCCTGGCATAATTCTTTATTCCAGGGGAAACACGGATGCCCTGCAGGACCGTGCTGCCTCTCTAGGAGCTCAGGTGTGACTCAGATTTGGAGGCAGGTGTGCAATGTTCCTTTAGCACAGGATTAAAGGAGCTGCCTTCGAGTGCTCCCATTGTTCCCTCACTAATGGCACCGATTTCCCGGGGCTTTGCAGAGCACGGGCCCGACAGGAGAGCTGGAAATGAAGTTTGTCAGCTTTGCTCAGCTGCATCCAGCAGTCAGTGCCCGGCTGGGCTGGCGTTTCCAGCGCAGGTTTTTCAGCTGCTGGCCCCAGACTCCTCCAAAACCTTGTGGACAATGCAGCAGATGGAGTATGGACTGGATGTTCCTTATGGGTCCCTTCCAACTCCAGGTATTCCGTGATTCACCCACTGGAAACTGCTCACTTTTGCCCAGAGTGAAAATGTTTCTCCAGCTGCACTTTCCCAGCGCAGCCCCAGCCTGCTCCTGCTCACTCTGGCAGTGACTGATGGGGACAATTCCTCCCCTCCTGCCCTGGCACAGCCTCTTCTGCAGCTGCAAACAGCTCTGCTGCCTCCTCGGAGCCATCTCCCCTCCAGCCCGGGCCTGCCTGCCTCTCACAGGCCCAATTCTCCGAACCTTTCTGTCCTTTCTGTGGCTCCCCGGCCCCTGTGTGCTGCTGGAGGCTCGTGATGTGCACCAGACTGATGGAACTCCAGCACCAGGCTGGGCTGGGGCTCACCTGGGCTCTCTCTGGGCAGCCCTGGGAGCTGCAGGGACCCCACAGATGGTGCCCTGAAGGGGGGACAACACAGATGGGACAGGCAGAGAGAGGGGCAAAGAAAGCAGCTGGAGCTGCTGGGGCAGCAAATGCTGTGCAGGAAACTCAGAGGATGCTCTGCACACAGATCCCAGAATCCTGGAATTGTTCAGGCTGGAAAAACTCCCACCACTCACCCCAGAGAGCCCATCTGCCTGCTGGACACTCCCCTACCCAACCCTCACAGCTGGGAACAGCTGGAAGCTGAGGCAGCAGGGCTGGGCAGCTTCTGGAAGTGTCCTTTCCCAATCCCAGGAGATCCCCAGGCACAGAGCCCAAGGCATGGCTCCCCTCTCCCTCCCTGCACTGCAGTGACTCCTCTGGCTGGTTCTGGTCCTGGGTTCTGGAATGGGAACAGGAGCCAGGGGGACTCAGGAATCAGAGAGGGATCAGGAGCCAGGTCTCTGCACACACTGCCTGACCCTGGAGATCTGAGTCTGCTCCTTGCCAGCCTCGTGTCCTGGGACACCAGCAGTGCTCAGGGGTTTGGGATTCTGAGAGCAGAACACCACACCAGACCTGTGATATCCAGCAAATACCCTGGATGTGCTGCTTCTACACAAAATGAAGTTGTTTGCCTAAAAAAAACCAGCCCCAAACCCGCCTGCAGGATTAAAATTGTTCCTAATAAACAACAGGGTTCCCTCTGCCTCTAAACACGGGGGTCAGAGCTCCAGCAGAGATGGAGTGACTTCAACAATTCCATGATTTTGTACCTTGGAGCAGCTGGGTTCTGCCCCAAGGTCCTTTTAGTCCCTTTCTCGTGCACTGGCAGGAGCGGAGCAGGGACAGGTTCCTGCTTGAGATGCACAAGCAGCTCCTATTGAACAAGGCAGGCAGTGAATGTGCTGAGAGCAATCACTGCCAGAGCTCGTGGCTGCTTTATGGGGCCGCTCCAGCAGCCTGGAACCTGTCTGCTGCACATTTGGAGATGATGGAAAATGCCAAAGTGCCGAACAAAGTGTGCAGGAACGTGGCCTGGAGGCTCTGCTGAGGGGGCAGCAGAGCTGGGATCTCTCCCTGCAGCCCAGAGTGAGCCCAAACACCACAGAGCTCCCAGCCAGCATCACCAGGGGTGGCAGCAAGGACCAAAGCTCTGTGCCAGCCCCAGCTGCAGCTGGGGGGCTCAGGCCCCCAGGGATGCTTTTCTCTGCCTTTCAGCAGTTTGTGTCCCCAGACCATGGTGTGAATTCCCTGCTCAGGGTGCAGGAAATGGGATTTGATCATCAGAGTGCCAGACCAAACCCTCTGAGCAGCCCCACAAAGGAGCTGCCTTTGGCATCCTACCCTGGAGTGAAAAAATTCCCTTAAGTAGTAAAACCCCAGCCTTGTCCCATGAAGAGCCAGCAGGAGCTATGTGTCCCTGTCATTAATGTCACTGTCCTGTGTGTCCCTGTCATTAATGTCACTGTCCCAGCTCAGATCCAGGCTCACCTTGGCTTGAGATCACCCAGCTGAAACCTAAATCTTCTGCCCTAGGGCTGGGGCTTGTTCTCCCTGAGCTTGCTGAAAAAACAGAGATAAAATTCCCTGTCCACAGCCCCAACCTGCCAGGAACAGATAAAATCCCTGTCCACAGCCCCAGAGCTGCCACCATGTCCTGTGTGTGAGCCAGGCCCTGCTGGGGCTTTCAGTGGCTGCTGAGATAAGGGAGGAGTTGCAGGCATGGAGCACTGAGATCAGGCACCATGCTCAGATCAGGGATTTCTCCTGGCTGCCATCCAAGCTGGACACACAACTGACCACGTACAGGCGGCTGCTGGGGCCTGGCCACTGTCCCCTGCTGTCCCCAGGCAGGGTGGGCACTGAGACCCCTCTGTTCAACAGCTGAGAGCAGAGAGCAGAGAGCAGAGAGCAGAGAAGCAGCCCCTGGGGCTGGAGCAGGCAGAGGGACACACCCTGTACCCACAGAGTGACCACAGAGCTGGGCACTGAGGGGCTGTGGCAGGACAGAGGTCGTGGAAGTGACTGGAATGCTGAGTCCTGGGGAGGAGCTGGGTTTGGAATTGTCCTGGAAGCTGAGTTAAGGATGCCCTGGCCCTGGGCTGAGCTCACTCAGCTCTCCCAGGCTTTGTTCAGGGCTTTTCCAGCTGGTTCAGTTCCCCTGCTGGGAATGGGATGTCCCAGTGCCTTGGGAGAAGGAGTGTCCAGCTGTCAGAGAGCCATGGAGTGGTTTGGGGTGGAAGGGACCATAAATCCCATCCAGTGCCACCCCTGCCATGGCAGGGACACCTGCCACTGTCCCAGGCTGCTCCCAGCCCCAATGTCCAGCCTGGCCTTGGCCACTGCCAGGGATCCAGGGGCAGCCACAGCAAATCTGGGAATTCCGTCCCAGCCCCTCCCCAGCCTCCCAGGGAACAATTCCTTCCCAATCTCCCATCCATCCCTGCCCAATGAAGTGACAGGAAAGTTTCACAGACTAAGATTCCTCCTTTCAAAACACTGACCTTCCAAATTCCCCTCATTTTAACACAAATGAAGAAAACTCTGAGCTTTCAGCCTCTCCTTCTCCCAAAACGCACCTTTTTTTTTGGCTGGGATCGAAGTGATTTTAGTTTCCGTTGTGGCTGTTGAGCCAAAGAAGTGCCTTTCTCTCTGTGCTGCAGCTAATTTAGAATTGCTGCATAAATTGTCACTTAGCTCAGTGCCCAATATCTGACTGCAGCTCAGCTCATATTAAAAATTAGACAGGTGCTAAATGCAGCTTTAATGTTTGCACTTATAAGATGATCCTTCTCCCACTTCTTCTGTGATCCCTCCCTTTCCTGTGCCAGAGAGAGGAAAGGATTCCCAAAGAGCCCGGTCAGTGCAGCTGCGGAAAATCCACCCTGTGCCTTCCAGCTGAGCTCCTGCCCAACCCAGGGCCTGCTGGGGGGCAACAGCCCTCATCCCAAATCCCTCATCCCAAATCCCTCATCCCTCATCCCAAATCCCTCATCCCTCATCCCTCATCCCAAATCCCTCATCCCTCATCCCTCATCCCAAATCCCTCATCCCTCATCCCAAATCCCTCATCCCTCATCCCAAATCCCTCATTCCTCATTCCTCATCCCTCACTCCAAATCCCTCACCCCAAATCCGTCATCCCTCACCCCAAATCCCTCACCCCTCATCCCTCACCCCAAATCCCTCACCCCAAATCCCTTACCCCTCACCCCAAATCCCTCACCCCCACAGGCTGGAGCTGCTCCTATTGCTGTGGAGATGAAAATGGAGCTGGGAAGGGTCTGGAGAACTTCTGAGGGAGCTGGAAAGGGGCTCAGGCTGGAGCAAAGGAGGCTCAGGGGGGACCTTGTGGCTCTGCTCAGTCCCTGACAGGAGGGGGCTCAGGGGGGGTCGGGCTCTGCTCGCAGGGAACAGGGACAGGAGGAGAGGGAACGGCCTCAGGCTGGGCCAGGGGAGGGGCGGGTTGGATTTTGGGGAACATTTCATCATGGAAAGGGCTGTCCACACAGGGCAGGGGTGGATCCCCAGCCCAGAGGGATTTAACAGCCCTGTGGATGTGGCACTTGGGGACATGGTCAGTGCTGGCCTCGGCATTGTGGTGAACAGGGTGCGTTTGATGATCCCAAAGGTCTTTTCTGTGATTCTGTAGAAGATCTCCCAAGGGTTGGTGCCAGCTCTGTGCAGGTACCTGGGATGGGAAGCGCTGTGAGCTCTCTGTGCCCAAAGGAGGGATGGGAATTCCATGGGAATTCAGGTTTGTGGGTTTGGTTACCTCTTTGTCCAGCTGGCTGGGGATGCCCAGAGAGCCCCTGAGGTCACTGGGAAGGGATGTTCTGGGGTGAATTGCTGCAATGAGAGGAGCTGGAGGGTCAAAACATTCCTTGTAGATGTCCCCACACCCTGCAGGTGCAGCAGCACCTGCACCTCCTCAGAGAGGGTTTATCCTTGTGCCTCCAGGTGCACAAACCCAAATCGATCCCAACTGAGAACCAGAACTGTCCCCAAAACCCTGAATATCTTCTACCCCTCCCTCATCCCCTCTGTGCAGACTCCCCTGAAGAAAAGCCCTGAATTTTACACCAAATTCCATTCACCAAAAGACACAAGAACCCCCCAGGGCGATCTCCAAGTGCCACATGGAGCAGTTGCTGTAGATAAGCCCTATAAAGATGAATGCTTCAGAAAATGTTTGTTCCTGGAGCCCAGCCCAACACCACAAACCATCTGCCAGACCCAGGACAGCGGCCACAGGGACAGGGGGGCTCCACAGGCACAGGAAAGGATGGGTCTGGCATCAAGCTTGGAGCAAGGGCAGATCCTGCAGCTGCAGCCTCGTGAGGGGCCGGCACAGGAGAGGAATTTTCACACTGTCGGATGCGAAAGAAACACGCGGATTTCAGAGCAGGACAGGACCACCCAGGCAGGACCAGGAAAAAAGAGCCTGCCTTTCTTTATTCTCTCATTTTATATCTCTCTTAAGACAATCGTGGATTGGTCAATGAGGTCACCACCTCTACAATTCCACAGGATAATGACACACTCTATCATCTTTCTCCACCTTAGGAGAAAGGAGTGAAAACAATCTAGAAGTTCAAAACAATCCAGGCTGGTTAGGGAAACAAGGACTGTGTTTATAGAAAATGTATGGGAAATTCTATTACTGAAGTAAAAACATAAAATACTGTAAAAACCAGGGTGACAAGGAATAATCCCATAAATAAATGGAAGGGGAAGAGTCTGGAGCAGCGCTGTGCTTGAGGGGGTTTCATGCAGCTCATGGAGCCTCCTGAGGCTTTGGAAGGAACGGGCAATTCCCAGCACTTTGGGTCCTGCAGGAAAGTCTCAGAGCAGATCTGCCTGGACAGGGCTGCAAAACCCTGCATCCATGGCCCCGTGCCCTGAGGGGTTGCACACAAAGCTGGAGCCTCCTGGGCTCGGCAGAGTTTGGGGGTGGCCACTGGGACGTGCCCCGTGCACTTCACCCTGCAAGGACCTGGGGTGTCAAACTCCTAAAACCAGACTGTGAACAGAGAATTATTTGGGATTTACAGCCCCTCAAATATAAGGACAGGCCAACCCCTCCTTCTGCAGCTCAGCATCAGGAATCTTTTCCCAGCTGCTTTAGTGGGTAAAAGGAAGTTTTCTCCATGAAAAATGCTGGAACGAAGCTTCTGATGGGAACTTTGGGGTTTTGAGGAGAAAAACCCTACAGCAAAAATGCAATGTTCCAATTCTTCTAAAGAATTGTAACAGAATTGATACAAAGAGTTAAAAGTGAAGCACTTCTAAAAGCAGCTGTGAGGGGATTTTTGCTTTGTTTTGTGGGAAGGTAAAATTAAGGTTGGTTGGGTTTTTTTTTCCTTTTTGTGCAGAGACAATTTTTAAATGGTGAAATTCCCTGAAGAAGCAGAGCCTGCTCTGGGATGTCTGGGGGATCCCTGATGATGGAAGCAGTGACATTAGGGTACTCTGGATGGCAAGAACAAGACTGATAAATCTCCCATTATTTCCCATCTGCTCCCAACTCCCCAGCTCTGCTGAGAGCTCCAGCCTGGAGCTTTCCCTTTGGAAAAGGAACAAACTCAAGCTTTGGGAGTTTCTGGAGTAGAAAGCTGGAAATTTGGTGGAATCATGGGATGGTTGGGATTGGAGGGACCTTAAAGTTCATCTCATTCTACCCCTGCTATAGCAGGGACACCTCCCACTGTCCCAGGCTGCTCCCAGCCCCAATGTCCATCCTGACCTTGGGCACTGCCAGGGATCCAGGGGCAGCCACAGCTGCTCTGCGCTGAGCCCATGACTGAGCTGAGTTTTGTTAAGTCAGCTGCAGTGCCCAAAGCCAGCCCCAGCACGGAGCATCCCTGCAGCAGCAGCTTTGGGGCTCTGGGAAGGGAAGCAGAGCCTGGAATTGCTGCCCACAGACAGCAGCAGCAACAATCTCACAGCTCAGCCCCATTCATGGGACACTCCAAGGTATCAACAAAACCATCGATATTTTATTTTTAGGTCTGCTTTCAGATGCTTGGTGAGAGTAATTCCGGAAAAGCAGGTGTGGGAAGGGAAGGTACTGTGAGCCTGAACACTATTTTTTCCATTTAGAGTTGCTGAAAGTGCTTGGAAGTTTCTGCAAATGGAAAAGAAGACCCATTTATTTTCCAACCACAGCGTTGGCATGAGAAACCCAGCGGGAAGTAGCTCTCAAACACAAAGGAGTTGTTTCACCCAGCTCTTCAAAAGGGCACTTACAGCACGAGCTGAAGGGGCAGGGGAATTGAAACTCAGGAACATCTGAACAGACACGAGCTCTGCACCAGCACTGGACATGGAATTGGGCTGGGCTGGACTGGACTGGGCTGGACTGGGCTGGGCTGGGATGGGCTGGGATGGGATGGGATGGACCTTAAATCCCATCCAGTGTCACCCCAGGGACACCTGCCACTGTCCCAGGCTGCTCCCAGCCCCAATGTCCAGCCTGGCCTTGGCCACTGCCAGGGATCCAGGGGCAGCCACAGCAAATCTGGCAATTCCATCCCAGCCCCTCCCCAGCCTCCCAGGGAACAATTCCTTCCCAATCTCCCATCCATCCCTGCCCTCTGGCAGGGGGAAGCCATTCCCTGTGAGGAAGGAGGAAGGATCTGGATTTGCAGTGCCTACACCTTCCCTGGCAGTCCTGGCTGCTCTGCCAGCAGATGCCCACTCCCCTCCACATTCCCGAGCTCCCCAAGCATGGAATGCTCTCCTCATTGGCTTTTGGCCTGGACAGAGTTTCCAGGGCTGTTCTGGAAACAGGAATGTGAATAAAAGCACCAGAGATGTTTGAAATCCTTGATCAGAGTGATCCTGTGGACAGAAAGCCCCCGGGGCAGCTCCTCATACCTGAGGGGTTTATTAGAGTCTGGCTTTGTAAGGCTCCAGGAGCTGGAGCTGATGGGTTTTGGTTTAGTTTTGGTAGATTTGTGCCTCAGAACAGTGTTCAATGAATTCCTAAAGCAGGCTGTGAAATCTGAGCACCTTTGTCCCCTTCTCATCTCTCCTTTTGTCCCCTCACAAGGAGCCTCCTTCCCCCAAATCTCAGTTTCACTCCAGTGTGCCCCTAAACCCCCACGGGCTGTGAGGTGAGAGGTGCAAAGGGAGGGGACAGGGGGACAGCAGAGCTCTGCGAGTGCTGAGTGCGGGCAGTGAGGGGCTGCCAGGGGGGATGGGACATTCCTGTATTTACAGGGAGGAGGAGAACACTCCAAACTGGAACGGCCTCGGTTGTGGGAACAATGCCACAATCCTTTAGGGTAATTCTCAGCCTCCAGGTGCCGGTACCAGTGATCCCATATAACCCCTGGATCCAGCAGTGAGGTGGAGAAGTGGGTGTGGAATGTGGGAGGGGGACCAAGGCCACCAGAGGCCCTTGAGGGGTCTCCAGCCTGTTTCCAGAAAGGTCCAGGACACTGGGTGTGATAATGAATTTGCATAGAAAGTGAGGAACTGCTCCCCAGGGAGAGGAAAGCTAACCTAGATAAAGGTCAGGGACAAACTGACACGGATTTCCACACCAAGTGTCACTCACCAACAAACCCCTGTGAGATTTTGCAGACCCTGTGACGTTTTTTGCTCCTTTTGACCACAACATCCCTGAATCTTCAGTGCTCCCTTCCCCTTAAGGGAAGATCTCATTTGCCATCAATATTCTCCTTCCAGCAGCACAAAGGAAGCCACTGTTCCTGCTTTGGAACGTTTTGCTGATCACCTGAGGCTGACACAAAGCACAGGGCCCAGGAAACTGGGGCTGGGACAGAGCATCATCCATTTAGGGAGAGCCTCTCTGGAAGGCAGGATGTGTTTGTACAGGCACAGCTGTTTCTCTGCGTTCTGCCCAAGTGTTTTGTGCTCCTCGATGCTCTTACCCGGGACAGTAAACGAGACAGATTAATTCATGTGGCTCCTTGCAGCAGGGCTGGGCTGTCACTGGCGGGAGAGAGCTTTGATTGTGTTATTCCCTATTGTCAACACGGGCACTTTATAATAGATTTATGGCTAATAAAATCTTTTAGTAGGAGAGGGTCCTTGAGTTTCAATTCTGAACCTTTGGCCCTTGCTCAAATCACCGGCAGATGCAACATTAATAAAACCAGCAGCACGTGGGTGCTAAAGAGGCATCTGGCTGGGTCCTGGAGAGGCAGTGAAACACAGCACAGGGATCTCTACAGGCTGCTCTGGCCTGACAGAATCGTTCTTTCCATGACAAAATGACTCTTTCCAGACGTGACAGAGCACGCCTCACGTCCACAGAGCCATTCCCAGAAAATGCAGGAGTTTGGGGTTGATGCTGCTCAATAGAACATTTCCATCTGAAAACCTGGGGTGAATTCACAAACAGGGAATGGTGAGGAGAGACCATGGCTGGGGAAGCAAACAGGTGCAAAATAAAGGCGAGACAGAGCTTTGGGGAAAGCTGCCTTTATAAAGGATCTGCTTGCAGCATGGCGTGCAGGATGGGCTGCCAGGATGCACTGGGGATCTGCCAAACCCTCCCTTAAACTCAGCCCAGAAACCCCAAACCAGAGACTCTGGGTACAATTTAATCTCATTTTGGGTTCTCTGCTGATCTGCCCTCACCTCCTGTGCTGTCACTGAGCTAAAGCAGCAGCAGCAGAGCAGGGACAGAGCTCCTTCACGGACCAGGTTGGAACTGCAGCCCCTCTCCTGCATCCTGAGCATCCCATGAGTGCAGGGAGGGATGGAGAGCTGCAGGTCTGGGCACAGGCACAGCCCTGACTCTGGACAGGAGCAATGGAGCTGGGAAGGGGCTGGAGCCATCCCAGGAGGGGCTGAGGGAGCTGGGAAAGGGCTCAGCCTGGAGCAAAGGAGGCTCAGGGGGGACCTTGTGGCTCTGCACAGTCCCTGACAGGAGGGAGCTCAGGGGGGGTCGGGCTCTGCTCGCAGGGAACAGGGACAGGAGGAGAGGGAACGGCCTCAGGCTGGGCCAGGGGAGGCTCAGGGTGGATTTTGGGGAACATTTCGTCATGGAAAGGGCTGTCCACACAGGGCAGGGGTGGATCCCCAGCCCAGAGGGATTTAACAGCCCTGTGGATGTGGCACTTGGGGACACGGTCAGTGCTGGCCTTGGCAGTGCTG
This sequence comes from Eopsaltria australis, assembly GCA_034509425.1. Lineage (NCBI taxonomy): Eukaryota > Metazoa > Chordata > Aves > Passeriformes > Petroicidae > Eopsaltria > Eopsaltria australis. Next base: position 384,738 of record JAVTVJ010001159.1, on the reverse strand, counting down.
GGTTAAAGGCTGGGCTCTGATCTCAGGGGGCTTTTCCAGTCTGACCAATTCCATGACCCCATAAATCACAGGCTGTGTGAGCTCTGCTCTCACCCTGACCTGGGGCTCTCGGGGCTGGTGCTGCCCAGCAGCACTGACAGCACAGAGCTGTCCCAGCACTGCCAGGGCACCAAACCCTCCCAAAAGAGCTGAGCTGTGGTGTCTGTCTGGACAGGGAAGGGAACAGGGCAGGGGCTGGGGGGCAATGGGGGCACGTGAGGCAGCGTCAGATGAGAGGCACCCATATGAACCCAGTGCCCTGCACGTGAGTTCTGCTGCTAATTAAATCCTTTCTCCTGATTATTTATAGCCCTCTATTTACTGGCTCATTGGTTTTAGAGGCCATGTTAGTTTTCCTTTTTACACGTCTGTGTGAGCGGGCAGATTATCTCTTACTGCACGGAGAACAGCGAGTCGGTGTCAGGATGATCTATCGCAGAGGGGCTGTGAGCAAAGGGCCCTGTGCCTGCCTTGGGCACCCAGAGAGACATGAGGGATGCTGAGCCCGTGCAGGGGACCTGTCACCCCTGCCAGTGGCGTTTTGGGAAGCTCAGGGTTGGAGCTGTGCAGATTCTTCTGCTGGGTGAGGGTTGGAGAGGAGACAGCTGAGGAGCTGCACCCAAAGTGTCTGTGAGAACAGCAGGGATGGAGAGGAGAAAAGGGTGTTTGCTGCCCACGATGAGAGAACTGTGGGATGTTAATTGCAATTAGCAGCTTTGCAAGGCAGCTCTTCACACGTGCAGCAGGGACGGGGAGCTCTCGGGAGCTGCTGGGAGGGCTGGAGGTTTGTGTGGTCTCAGAGCACCTGAGGAGAGCTGAGCATGAAGTCACCCTGGGTTAGGGAACCCCACGGGTCCCTGTGGGGTGTTCAGGGACATCAGGAGGAGCTGCCTGGATTCTCCTGCTGTTCCTGCAGCTGCAGTCGGGCACTGTCAGGCAGAGAGGAGCCTGAGCCAGGGGAGCTGCTCCAAACTGCCCTGCACTGAGTTACAGCTGAGCATCAAAGCTGGGGCTGGCAGCAGAGTTAACCCAGCCCGAGGCAGCAGCTCCTGCAGTGCCCCTGCTGAGGCTGCTCCTCACAAACCCTGGGCACCACCCAAAGCCCCCAAGGGAGCAGAGCTCAGCCTGCAAACACATCAGCTCCCCGCAGGAGAGACAGGCTTGGCTTTGTGCCTCCCCAGACCGCGGGTTTGAAGGATTCAGATCCATTTTCCAGGGTGAACGACCCTTCCATGGTGTATTTATGGGGCCCTTCAGCATCAGTAACTCAACATCAACATTTCCAGCCGTGGCTCCGGAGCTGGGTCTGTGTCAGGCTGTGCCTGGGGCTGCTGTAGGGTCCCCAAGGAGCCAACAGGAGCCTGGCAGTGATGGGAGGCTGAGGCTCAGAGACCACATCCATCATAGCAGCACTGAAATGCTGGGAAAAGCTGGCAGGAACAGCTCCAGGCTGAGCCAGCACTTGGATAATGCCAGGGCTGTCTGCTGCCACTCCGAAGGCAGACAACAGGGATGTGGTGGGAATTGCACTCTGAAATCAGGGGGGTTGTGGGAAGATCACAGAATCATTGAGGTTGGAAAACACTCCAGAGGTCAGCAAGTCCAACCTTTGATTCCCACCATGAGCTTGGTTTTGGATGCTTCTAGGGATGGAGACTCCGCACTCTTCCAGTGCAGGAATCTCTCCTGATATCTGGCCTGAGCTCCCCTGGCTGATGCTGGGCTGCAGCCCAAGCTGAACCCCTGGCCAGGTTTGAGGCCACCCCAGTGCCCATCCCCAAGTTTTTGGCCGAACTTGGTGCTCCGGCTGTAAGGTGTAGGGTTACACTCTGTGTGTTACAGAAAAGCAGCCTGGAAGGCCCAGAGGTGCCCAGGAAGCACATCCAGGTCACCAGGGATGGACATGGGAAAGAGGATCATGGCTTTGTGGCCTCCTGCACCCATTGTGTGAAAGGATTGTATGTTCCTGTTTATGAGATGGCACATCCTGGGTGTGGGATGGGATAAAGGGAATTTTTACTGCATAGTAGAGGGCAGTGGCCATGGGGCAGTGACCATGGGGCAGTAGCCATGGGGCAGTGGCCATGGCAGTGGCCATGGGGCAGTGGCCATAGGGCAGTGGCCATGGGGCAGTGGCCATGGAGCAGTGGCGATGGGGCAGTGACCATAGGACAATGACCATGGGGCAGTGGCCGTGGGGCAGAGGCCATAGGGCAGTGGCCATGGCAGTGGCCATGGGGCAGTAGCCATAGGGCAGTGGCCATGGGGCCATGGCATGGCGATGGGCAGTGGCCATAGGGCAGTGGCCATAGGCAGTGGCCCATGGGGCAGTAGCCATGCAGTGGCCATGGGTGGCATGGGGCAGGCCATGGGGCAGTGCCATGGGGCAGTAGCCATGGCAGTGGCCATGGGGCAGTGGCCATGGGGCAGTAGCCATAGGGCAGTGGCCATGGGGCAGTGGCCATAGGGCAGTAGCCATGGGGCAGTGACCATAGGGCAGTGGCCATAGGGCAGTGGCCATGGGGCAGTGGCCATAGGGCAGTGGCCATAGGGCAGTAGCCATGGGGCAGTGGCCATGGGGCAGTGGCCATGGGGCAGTAGCCATAGGGCAGTGGCCACAGGGCAGTGGCGATGGGGCAGTAGCCATGGGGCAGTGACCATGGGGCAGTAGCCATAGGGCAGTGATCATGGGGCAGTGGCCATAGGGCAGTGGCCATAAGGGAGCAGCCATGGCAGTAGCCACAGCAGCAGCCATAGGAGCAGTGTCAGCAGCAGTCCCAGAGTGATCTGGAGCAGTCTCAGTCTCTGTCTGTGTAATAAAGAACTCTGTACAGCACAGCCTCCTCTGAGAAGTCCTTGCCCCTGTGTTGACACTGCAGTAAGTGGCACCAGGGCTCGGGCTGTACCTGCTGGGGTAGCTGTGGGTACCAAAGCTGCCAAACCAAACCTGCCCCAGACCCCCTAAGGTCAGATACAGATAAAAACCCTGTGATTCTGTGTGGCTGCAAAGGGATATTTTTGTTGCTATTCCAGAGCATTCTCCCCAGTGTTGATTCACCCACTGTGATGTCAGCTTGCACCTGACCTTTGAATTTACTGTATTTGCTAGAAAAGAAAACAGGTTCCTTCCCTCTCTCCCCCAATTGTTTTGTGCTTAAAGGAAATAGACTTTTGTTTCAATAATCATGAACACAGAAGGTTCCCCAGAGGGCTGTTTGAGACTCTGAGCTAGTTAAAAAGAACATTTGCATGAATTAAAGAGCAACAACGAGTCACCACCGATCTAAGCTGCTTTCTGGTGCTTAACTCGTGTCTGGAGGTGGGGAGGAGCGAGACAGGCGTGCAGGAGGGAGGGGAGGGGAGAACTGGGCTGTTTGTTCTGCTCTCACAGCGTTCCCCCAGCAGCAGCCGGGGTCAGTCCCTGTCCCTCACAGCCACGGGGTCACTCTGGGCTGTGCCAAGGACAGCCAGGCCCCTGCAGTGGCTCACAGTCCTTGTCTGTCACAGACAGCACTGGGGGTCAGCAGGGAGTCAGGGGACTTCACTCAGAGCTGCAGCAGCACACGGGGTGGAAGAGTCGGGATGGAGCTGCAGGGCCAGGCTGGGCCAGCTTTTCCAGGGCGCTTTTCCAGGGGGGCTTTTCCAGGGGGCTTTTCCAGGGGGTTTCTCCTTTCTCCTCCCACTGCAGATCCTGCTTGAAGCCTGCATGGAACCCCCAGACTGCTGAAGTGTGGCTGAAGTGCATGGCAGGAATGAAACTCCCAAAGTGTGCAAATCCACAGCTCTGAAATACCCAGATCCCCTGCAGGGCACACAGAACTCTGCTCCTGCCTGGGTCTTACTGGGGCTTCTTTGCTTCACAGCAGTTTTAGATGTTATTATTTGTTAATTATGAATGGCTGGAGCTGTGTCAGGGGAGGGTTAGGTTGGATTTCAGGAAAAGGCTCTTCCCCCAGAGGGTGCTGGGCACTGCCCAGGCTCCCCAGGGAATGGGCACGGCCCCGAGGCTGCCAGAGCTCCAGGAGCGTTTGGACAGCGCTGCCAGGGATGCCCAGGCTGGGGTTTGGGGTGTCTGGGCAGGGATTGGGGCTGGGCTGGATGATCCCTGTGGGAAGATGAGGATAAACCCCTCCAGGGACTGACTGAAGTCCCCTGTGCTCTGTTTATAAAACTGACACACAAAATGGGTGTGAAACTATGGCCCCTGCCGGGGCTGCACCTCCTGGTGTTCCACTGCAGCTCCAGACCCAGGCCAGTGCTAAAATCATTGTGTTTGGGGAAATCAACATCCCCTGGAACAGCCCAAAGAGCCCCTTGCACAGGGATTCAAATTTAAAGCCTTTTTTCATACAAGCAAAGCTCTTGCTGGACACAGCCCCAGCACTGCGAGACGCAAACGTAACAGGGAGATTTGACAGGGATGATGCAGAGTTTAGGAGCTCCAGGAGATCAGATCCCAAACACCCCAGTGCTGTGTGGCTCAGGTGTGCCTGGGTTTAAAGCCTTGTGTGGGAATGAAACTTGGCTAGTTGTGTTGGAGCCTGTGAAGCCAGGCCGGGTTTGATCAATTATTCAAAGCCCAAAGTCTGTTAATCTGCACAAAAACAAAGTCATGTGAAGGGCAGGGCTGGGGGCAGAGCAGGGAAGGCCCAGCAGCAGGGCAGGGGCAGTGCTGGAGCAAGGTTTGATCAGGAATTGGGTGTGAGGCCACACAGAACTGTCTGGGACCAGCAAGTCCTCCCTCACTGGGTGGTGCAGGGTGGAGAAAATCTGGGCAGTCCCAGGAGGCTGAAGGGCCAGGCTGGGTTGGGTCCCACCAGGGTTTTGCAGAAGGTCTTTAGTTGAGATGGGGGAGTTTATAATTCCCTAACAAGGGGTGAGATCCTCCTCAGCATGGGCTGATCAGCCCACGCTCCAATAAACAGCTCCAGGGGCTGGAATAACAACTGCTGTCAACATCCCGGGATGAGCTGTCTGTGACCCACTGACCTGCCCCACATCCCGGCCCCGTGCCTGGCGTGGCCCAGCCCATGGATCCCGTGTTTTTCCCGGGATGGAGGAGGTGGCTGTGCTCAGGATCCCAGCCCAGCAGAGGGGAGCAGCCCCCAGAGCCCCCCCTGGCAGCTCCTGCCCTGTGGCAGCGCTCCCTGGGCAGAGCTGGAGGCAGGATTTCATTCCCAGCCCGCGGTGCAAACGCTGCAGAAGGAGCTGAGCTCTGCTGCTGTTGCCCTTCACAAGTAAATATTTATTTTCCCAGGCAGGCAGCGCTGCCTTTATCTGGGAGAACAGCACTTTTCCCAGGGGCAGGGCAGAGCAGTGCGAGGTTTCACTGGCTGGAGCTGGGATCTGGGGAGCTTTGAGCTCCAAGGAGCGGCTCCAGAAGCTCCCTGCTGGCATTCCCACCATGGATTAATGCCCGGAGTCTGCCCTCAGCAAGGTTCATCTTATCACCCCCTTGTACCCCCCTCAGGAGGGAACGAGAGAGGCAAAACCTCCCCAGGTGGGAGCTGTAGGACTGGGGAGGGGTCCCAGGGACACCCCTTTGGTCACTGCTGTCCCTGCCAGGAGCTGAGCAGGGCTTTTCCTCTGCTGAAACATCACTACGGTGTTAAAACATCAGCCGTGGAGTCAAATCCTCCATCCCCTCCTTCCCTGCATCGCTGGCACCATCTGCCACCCGTCCCGAGGCACAACAGTGGCACAGCAGTGGCATTTCCTGCTTCCCATCAAAGCGGGGTCTCCTCTCAGGTATTTTATACCAAAAGGTGTCTCACACTGCTCTCAGGTGTTTGCCACCAAAGAGGGGTCTCCTCTCAGGCTGCCCTCGGCCACGGCAGGAGGCAGAGCCCTTCCAGGTTCGGTGGTTTCGCAGGGATTTTAAACCCTTCCCTCCAGAGGCGCTCCCGGTGGAAGGGATGAGGCAGTTCCATCCCGATCCGAGGCAGTTCCATCCCGATCTGAGGCAGTTCCACCCCGATCCGAGGCAGTTCCATCCCGATCCGAGGCAGTTCCACCCCGATCCGAGGCAGTTCCATCCCGATCCGAATCAGTTCCACCCCGATCCGAGGCAGTTCCACCCCGATCCAAGGCAGTTCCATCCTGATCCAAATCAGTTCCAACCCGATCCGAGGCAGTTCCATCCCGATCCGAGGCAGTTCCATCCCTATCCGAGGCAGTTCCATCCCGATCCGAATCAGTTCTATCCCGATCCGAGGCAGTTCCACCCCGATCCAAGGCAGTTCCATCCCGATCCGAATCAGTTCTATCCCGATCCGAGGCAGTTCCACCCCGATCCGAGGCAGTTCCATCCCGATCCGAATCAGTTCCACCCCGATCCGAGGCAGTTCCACCCCGATGCCCCCGCGGGGAGCCCGGAGCGGAGTTTTGTTCCTGCCACACTCCAGCTGCCCCCGGGAATCCTCACAGCCGCGGGGAGCTTGGCACAAAGGAAAAGGACTTGCAGAGTTTGCTGGGAAGGAGAACAGTCACGCTGCTTCGCCGAGACAGTTCTGGCTCGGCCAAAATCCCCACGAGCGGGGCTGGGATGCTCTGTCCTGCTTTCCCTGCAGGATTCCCTGCAGGATTCCCTGCCAGGCCGGGGCTGGGGGAGCAGAGGGAAGGCAGAGGGTGCCAAAGCAGGGAGGATCCAACGCTGCCGTTCCCATTCCGAGCCTGGAGCTCAAACAGATCCCCCTGGGTTTAGGAATGGAAAAGAGCCATGCCCAGGTGTTGGCTGCTGGCTGCAGCCAGGCAAGGGACACTGGGGGAGCATGGAGGTGACATCACAGGGCTGTGGAATGGTTGGGTTGGAAGGGACCTCAAAGCTCATCCAGTCCCTGGAAAGGTGATTTCTGTTTTCATGGAATAACTGAGGTTGGAAAAGAGCTCCCAGACCATCGGGTCCAAGCTGTGCCTGATCCCCACCTTGTCCTCAGCCCAGAGCTCCGAGTGCCACCTCCAGCCCTTCCTTGGACACCTCCGGGGATGGGGACTCCCAACCTCCCTGGGCAGCCCCTTCCAAGGCCTCAGCACCCTTTCCATGGAGAAATTCCTCCTGAGAATTAGAGCAGAATTCCCTCTTTTAGTGCAGTCTCAGATGCCCCCAAGCTCTGGTGCAGGTGTGACCCAGGGTGTAGGGACAGCCAGGGCAGGGGCTGAGCTCCTGTCAGGGATGAAGTGTGGGCTCTGAGCAGCAGGAGCCACACCTGGATCCCGGGCTGGAGCCTTTGGCAGAGGAGCAGCAGGTTGGGATGGGGAGGCACAAGTGCCACACGTGGGAAGGGGTCACTGATAGCACAAAGAAAGGGCTTCTCTTTGAGGGAAACATGGAAATACCTGGGATTACAAACTCCCTACCTGAACAAAAATAACAATGCTGAGAGTTCTTCTATTCCCAAACTCTTGTTTGATCCTGTACAAGACACGGGAAGCAGGAAGGGGCAGCATTGCGGGTCTCTGATCGATACACCCAAAGCCCACTCTGCTTTGATCTCACACCAGGCCCGGGCTGGGTTTTGAAATGTAAATCGGGCTTTGGAACACTTAATCTTCCCCTAAAGCCTGACTGAGGGGGAGACTCAGCCCTTGAAAGACTGGAGAGCAACTGAGCTGATCCCAGACCTGAGGGCAGCCAGGTCTGCGCCAGGATTCAACCTTGCCCTTCTCCATCTCCCGGCCAGGCAGGGACACCTTCCACTGTCCCAGGCTGCTCCAAGCCCCAGCCACCCCTGCCCTGAGGAAATCTTCCCTAAACCCCCCCTGGCACGACTTGAGGCCATTTCCTTTTGTCCTCTCATTTTTACTTGAGATAAAACCCGAGCCCCGCCTGGCTTCCCCCTCCTGTCAGGGTGTTGGGAGAGAGATATCAGCATTTCCTCCAGCACTGAGAGGAGAATTCATTAGGAAACGGGAGGCTCCCAGACACTTTTGCAAGAAGAGGCTACACTAAATGAGCCTCTTTAATGAGACAGGCAAGTTACAATCAGCATTTCCAATCTTCTCTGGGGTTTGTGGTGCAGATTGACAGCAGCGGCCCTGGGACTGCACTGGGAGATTCCCTGACATGGATTTCTCCAGCAATTGGCACAAAGACCTTCCCAATCATGGTCCCCAGCCACCAGTTAACACAGAGAGAAACACACAGCAAAGCTCGTGGGGGATTTCTGAGGATCCAAGGAGGGACCTGCTCAACCCCAGGGATGCGTGGGATGGATCAGCAGTGCTGAGCAAAGAGGCTTTTCCAGGTGGAAGCCACAAATTTGCAGGTCTGTGCCCTGCTCTGAGCACATTGGTGTCCCCTCGTCATCAGGAAGGGCTCTGAAGAGCTGCCCAAGGGTCAGAAGTGTCAGAAAATCTCCCTGTACCTGGGACAGGGGCTGCTCCTGACTGGCACTGAGGGATCCTGCACCTGGGGCTGCTCCTGACTGGCACTGAGGGATCCTGCACCTGGGGCTGGCTCAGGACCAGGGAGGCTCTTGTGGGAGAAATTCCAAACTCTCACCTGCTCCTGGCAGGCAGACATGGAAGGAATGACAAAATGTGGGGCAAACCCTCAGCAAAGATTGTAGCAGTTTCTGGTGACATTCGAAGCCACTTTTCCCGTTGGATCCACAGACTCCCTGCCCTTTAATGAGTAATCAGCTGTTGGGACTCGATTCTCCAAACTGGGAGGGTTTGTTTGTTTTTCCTTGCTGGGAACTGCGGCTGTGCCAGGTCCTGGTGAAATCCCCACTCTCACCTGGAGCACCGGAGCCCCTTCTCCCGTGTGACCGTGGGGCAAGGGCTGCCCTGGCTCTGCTTTCAGAGCTCTCCCAGCAACATCAGAATCCCAGGCTGTCCTTGTTCATCAGGGCAGGGAGGGGAGGCTGTCTCTGTATCAGGCACCTGCCAGACAAATAAAGCAGTCGTGTTCACCACCACCATCATCATCATCATCATCATCATCATCATCATCATCATCATCATCATCATCATCATCATCATCACCATCATCTCCATCATCTCCATCATCATCACCATCATCATCATCACCATCACCATCATCACCATCACCATCACCATCACCATCACCATCATCACCATCATCACCATCACCATCATCATCATTATCACCATCCAGCTCTTACCTGGCAGGATCTCAGCCAGAGTGACTCTCCCCAGTTCTTGCTGGCCTGGAGGGGGGAAGGCAGAAGGAAATGAAATCTCCGTGGGTCAGAGGCTTGGGTCATCCCTAGGGGTGGGTGAGAACAGCACCCAGTGCTGGGGAATTGCCATGGGAGAGGGAATGAAGTCTCCTCCATTGAATCCCATGGAGGTTTTGGGTAGAAAATCCCCATCACAACTCACTGCAGAGCCTCGGGTTTGTGTCTTCGGGGTAGAACCCACCTGAGAGTAATGAGGTGCTCACTGAACACCAACTCAACCACCAGGGAGGCTCTGCAGCCTCCTCTGGTACCTGCACTGATTCCTGCAGGGACAGAGGTGCCCCAGATTATGGGACAGCACAGCCGGCGACACAGCTTAGGAGCAGAAGGTCAGAGGGACGCAAAGAGATGGGTCTGGAAGAACCAGAAGGTCAGAGGGACACAAAAACAGAGGTCTGGAGGCACCAGAATGTTGTGGCTCTAAGCTGAGCTGAAGGTGACCCCCGGATGCTGCGAGGGGCTCGGCTGAGCCTCACCTGAGCACCTGGTGTCCCCTCTGAGCTGGCAGTGAGTGACACACGGGGCTGGTGTTTAATGTGCCTACAGGCAGCGTTGAAGGAGATGCTACAGCTCATTTCTGCCCAGGCACCTCGTGTGGATGATGAATGTGCTTTAATAGCTGCAATATTTAGTGTTTAATGGAAAACCACTTGCTCCAAACGCTTTGCACTCGCAAGGTTACGGAGCTCGATTCACGCCCGGCTGCGGCGCTGACAGATCCACCCTGCTCCCAGGGAAAATGGGAGTAGGGAAAGGCTCTGCCACCCCATCCCACCTTTATACCCCTCACCAAGCCCTGCTCTCTGAACAGCCCCCAAAACTGGCATTCTGTGAGTAACAAACTCCCTACACCTCCCCAGGAACGATTTTTCAGCAGCAGCCAAAACCAAAAATCCTGCAGCAAAACCCTCCCTGCTTCCAACTCCCACCCTCACCACGACCATGGCTGGTGCTCCTCCCGTCCAGACCTTCGAGGAGCCCACAGAGGGGAAGCACCACGAAGGGAGGGAGGAGAAACATCAAAATCAGGCTGGATTTGGGGAGAGCAAAGAGGACAGGAGCAGCAGGGCCCGGCTGCCCCTGTGCTGGCCAGGAGCTCTGTAAGGGCACCGGGCACAGGGGGTGCAGCTCAGCTCCTGGGACAGGGATGGACGGGATTTCTTGGAGCAAAAGTTGCTGAAAATCCAGGGACTGGATCCCCTCCTGTCGTTCATTTTGTGCTGCTGGTGGCTGCCTAGGGGAGAGGTTTGAGAGACAGTGCTAATTTAATTTGCCAGAATGAATAAAGATAAGGCTGCAAAGCTCGTTAATGGAGCTCCAGTATCACATCATCCACAGGCACGGGGACACTGCTGGGCTCACACCCCCATTGTCTTCTCCCTGCTCTGATTAAAGCAGGGTGAGGCCCTTTCATTGCACGCCCTCCAGGAAAGGCAGAGCTCTGCTGGGCACAGCTGGAAGGGGCTGTGGGAGCACTGAGATGCCACCTGTCACCATCAGGGGAATGCACAGCTCCAGGTGCACCCACCTCACCTCACACCTCACCTGCTCACACCTGCTTCTCTTGGCTTTACGCCACCGTGGGATTCTGCGCCTCTCCCTGTCCCTTTCATTTGCCAGCTCATGAAGGAAAATGGCCCAAATGATGTTTTATAAAAGCACTACAACCCCCGGGGAGCAAATGATGCCCCGAGAAGAAGGTGAGAGATTTTCTTGTCAGTTAAGCAAACTAGAATTTAGAAAACTCCAAATTCTCGGCCACAGATCAAAGGCCTGGCAGGCTCCCTGGAGCACCTGTGAGAGCTCCCAGGCAGGAGTTTTCATCAGGCCCTGCCTTCAGAAAGCAGGAAAGGTTCACTCTGTGTCTGTAGAGAGAAGACGAGCCTGCTCTTTACAGATAGGGACATTTGTGCTGCTCTCCGAGATCAGCGGGAAATTGGCTCCCAGCTCCAGAAGGGAACAGCCAGGCAATGTCTGCAACTCAGAGAGAAGAAAAGCATTATTATTAAAATTAATTACCTCTCAAGCCCCTTCATCTTGATCTAAGTGCATGAGAAGATGGATTTGCTGCTCTAAGCAAGGGGGTGGAGGAGAATTCGAGCAGATTTTCGAGCAGCAGTGAAAGTCTGAGGATGCTGTGTGGGGGAGGCTCCACAGGGCATTTTGGGAGCCTTGTCCATGAGATCCAGCCTGGGAGCCTGGGGCTGGGCCTTGTGCTCAGTTTTTGGGACACTTTGCTCCAGTTGAGCACGAAGTCTCAGCCCCAGAGGGTTGGTCCAGTGTGGGTCACCCCCTCTGCTCCCCCAGGCAGCCAGGGGCTGTTTTGTGACTCTCTGAGGTTTCCCCCAATGGCCAAAATTGCCCAGGTTGGAAGAGCTCTCTGGGGTAGGAAATTCAGCACAAGCACCACACAGTTGTGTTGTTTCACTTTAAAAAGGCAAAAACCCCACAGATCTGCAGAATCACTGGGGTGGGAAAAGCCCTGTGGGATCATCGAGTCCAACCATTGCCAGCACTGCCCACGTCCCCAGTGCCACATCCACAGGGCTTTAAATCCCTCCAGGGATGGGGGCTCCACCTGTGCCAGGGCTGGACAGGTGGACATGGACAAGTTTCCCCTAATATCCAACCCAAACATCCCCTGACACAGCCCGAGGTCATTTCCTCCTCCTGTTCCCTGTTCCCTGGGACTGCCCAAGCACCTCTCACACCCTGACCAAGGACTCCAGCCCTGGTGCAGGGCAGATTAAGGATCGTGGCCATTAAAGGCCTCAAGTTTCAGATCAGATTCCCAAAATCCCTGGGCAAGGCTGGGAAGAGGAAGAGGTGATAAAGCAAAGTGATATTTATTGAGTGTGTCATGCACTTATCCCAGCTTTTATTTCCAAGCAGCTTTTGGAAATCTCATCTCTAAGGATTTATTTTTTCCTTCTGCCTCAGCTGCCTGTGCCACTCTCCCTCCTTTCTCTCTGTGCCCCTTCCTCCACCCAGCAAAGGGCCGTGAATCCAGGAAATTCATGAACTCCCAGAAAGTTATAGCTCTTAAAGAAGTGCTCATTTGCAATGTGAAAAACGGTTTGATGTATATCTCGAGCCAGGTGACTTTATGGGGCCATTTCAGAGCAGGCTGGAGCTGGAACTCCATAGATCTGTCTGTAATTGCTGGCTCTGAGCTGGTGCTCAAGGCTCTGTTCTACCCAGGAAGGAACAGCCCCACTCCTGCCTCACTCCAGGGATGCCCCAGGGAGAGGCTTTGGGGATTAATCAGCTGCAATCAATGCCGTGGGTCCAGCTCTCTCAGGGAGAGCAGCACAAAGGAAAGAATTGGGCTTCACAAAGCCATAAATTATTTGAAACAATAATTATTGTACACACTCTGCATTTCTTTTGGTTTCTAAGCCTTCATCAGGCTGACTGAAGCATTCAGGCTCTTTTCCTGCATCCCTACAAGAAAGCTTTGTGTTTTCTGTTGTTTTTTGGTTTTTTTTCCCTTTTAATGAGAGAAGAAATTCTCCTGTAATCCCATTCCTTCAGGAGCAAGGGCTTTGTGATATGAGACATAAAAACACTTGTGATATTCAGCAGAAGGACCCAGCCAGCAGCTGCTTCCTCCAAGCCTGAGTTCCACATTCATCTCCTCCAAGGAGGTGCAGGTCTGGCACAGACCAGAACCACAAGCAGGTGCTGCTTGAATTTCCTCCAGAGTAAAACACCAGTTCCAGCGCACAGAGGATCACGAGCCCCTCCAGGATTTGGCTGAGCCGTTGTTTGCTTTCTTTACCTCCTTTATGCCCTCCCAAAACTTGTTTTTCTTCTAAGTGGTGACTTTTACCTTTGTTTAATACAAGGTGTTGATGCGTTGCTGGGGGAAGCTGCAGGAAGTGGGGCCATCCCAGTAATTCAGAATATTCTGTGTTTCCATGGGTGCTCATGCCAAGGAGTTGTGAAGAGCATTTCACCTCACCCAGCCTCCTCCGAATGTGGAGGTAATTACAGATCCTCAGCACATCTGATTCCAGGCCAAATATTTGATAAAATAAAAAATGCATCTGTCACTGCTTTGGCAGAATTCTTCTTTCCTGGCAGGAAATTCGTCTCCAACTTTGACTAAAAATTTTTTTCTTTTCTATTTTTATAGACAAAGCTGGGCTCTTTCCCCACTGATCTTCACACCCTCAGGACTCAGACAATTGGTTTTGGCAGGAGTTTTTCCAGGGTCTCTCTCTATTTACCTGTTGCCAGGGGAGTAAGAGACAAGGCTGGGTGTGTGAGCACCGTCCTGGCTGGACGAGTTCCCTGTGTTCCATCCTTCCCTGCATTCCCTGCCTTGCATCTCCCCTTCCCAGATGCCAGCAGGGAGCTGGGGAAAAGGGGAAGCTCTCAAAAATGGAGATATTTAGTGGAGCAGCCACCTCCTGTCACAGTTCTTGTGAGGGTTTGCTCTTTGCTTTCTTCTGAAGGATCTCCTGGAGGTTCAGGTGCTCCGATCTCTTCCTCTTCAGCCCATTCAGCACCATCCTGTCCCAGCCCTTCCCGCAGGTCTGTCTGGAGGAATCCTGGCCATGGGAAGGGATTGGCTGCCAGCGGTGCTGCCATTGCCACTGTGATGGTTTTAATCTGAACAGGGCTCAATTTAGGTAGAAAGGAGAAGTTTTTTCACAGTGAGGATGCCCAGAGAAGCTGTGGCTGCCCCTGGATCCCTGGCAGTGCCCAAGGCCAGGCTGGATGGGGCTTGGAGCAGCCTGGGACAGTGGAAGGTGTGTCTGTCCATGGCAGGGGTGGCACTGGGTGATGTTTAAAGTTCCCTTCCAGCCCAAACCATGCCGTGCTCCCTGCAGAGGATTCCAGCCAGCCCTGCTGTCTCTGCTGCTGGAGGAGCTCTTTGGCCCCTGGTTTGTTGAAGCTCCAAACATTTTCCCTGATTTTTTAAAATTTTTTGCTTTAAAGAGTTTAAAGAGCAGCTCCAGGCTTTGGGAACCAGCTCCCGGCACCGCTGACTTCCCAAGGCTGAATTTCCCTTCCCCTTCCCTCCCGTTCTGACCATTTCATTGGTGACACAGCCTGGCTGTGCAAACCAAACTCTCTTTGAATCCTGGCCACAAAAACCAGCCTGGGAGGGAACGAGTGGAGCACCCAGGGGCTGTGAGTGAAAGTCTGCAGGGTCAAGGACTTCTCAGAGGAGGCTGTGCTGTTGTGCAGAGTTCTTTATTGTACAGACAGAGACTGAGACTGCTCCAGATCACTCTGGGACTGCTGCTGAGACTGCTCCTATGGCTGCTGCTGTGGCCACTGCCCCATGGCCACTGCCCTATGGCTACTGCCCCATGGCCACTGCCCAATGGCCACTGCCCCATGGCCACTGCTCTATGGCCACTGCCCCATGGCCACTGCCCCATGGTCACTGCCCCATGGCCACTGCCCCATGGTCACTGCCCCATCGCCACTGCCCCATGGTCACTGCCCCATGGCCACTGCCCCATGGCTACTGCCCCATGGCCACTGCCATGGCCACTGCCCCATGGCTACTGCCCTATGGCCACTGCCCCATGGCTACTGCCCCATGGCTACTGCCCTATGGCCACTGCCCCATGGCCGCTGCCCCATGGCCAATGCCCTATGGCCGCTGCCCCATGGCCACTGCCCTATGGCCACTGCCCTATGGCCACTGCCCTTATGGCCACTGCCCCATGGCCACTGCCCCATGGCTACTGCCCTATGGCCAATGCCCATGGTCACTGGCCCCATCGCCACTGCCCCATGGTCACTGCCCCATGGCCACTGCCCCATGGCTACTGCCCCATGGCCACTGCCCCATGGCCACTGCCCCATGGCCACTGCCCTCTACTGTGCAGTGAAAATTCCCTTGATCCCATCCCACCCCCAGGCTGTGCCATCCCATAAACAGCAAAGATAAACAATCCCCTAGAAGGTCACACCCTACAATCCTCTCACACAATGGGTGCAGGAGGCCACAAACCCATGATCCTCTTTGCCATGCCCATCCCTGGTGCCCTGGATGTGCTTCCTGGGCACCTCTGGGCCTTCCAGGCTGCTTTTCTGTAACACACACAGTGTAACCCTACAAAACTCTGCTACAGAAATGAAGGTAATCGTAAAAACCAGCTGAGATTTGTGATGCAGCTGCACAAGCCAAGAACTGCAGCAGAGCAGGAGAGCTCTGGGATGAGGGACTCCACGCGGGCCCTGATGCAGAGTCTGGAGCCTCATGTTCATAACTCGCGGCGTGTGAAAGGAGAGAGGATATTTATGACTCGGAAAGATATTTATGGCTCGTCTTCCAGCTGCTGTCTCAGGCTGATGCCGGGGCACATCCGAGGAATCGCTCCCATCCTCAGCCTCCATCACCAGCCCAATCCCAGCCTGTCAGGCCGATGTTCCCTGAGTTCATTTGCAGAACAGTTCTGCAGGGTGATTAAAGGGTGCCTTGCCCATTAATGCGTTTGTGCTTGGAGGCTCTGGGGAGCACGACAGACAAAGCCCTCAGAGGAGCCAATACCAATCCTTCAGCCCCTTCTTTTTGTTTTAAATAGTACCAATTCTGGTTCTCCAGAAAGTAATTTATGCACCGAGAAGGTTCAGCAAAACACCATCCAGCATTCGTCTGTCTGTTGAGAAACCCAACTATTTTACAGCTGTAAAATTAAATTTAGAATGAATGAACTGAAGTTAATTTTGGAGGGAACGAGAAATACTGGAATGCCAAAAACTTCCCTCCCCGTCAGTGAGGTTTTAATGCATTTTAGAGACATGGCTGAATTTTTCAGCTGAGCTTGGGGTGGAGCTGTGCTAAGCAAATTTGGGATTTCCAGAGTTTTTGGTCACCCTGAGCAGACTCCAGGAGCTCTGATGTCACTTCCCTCCTCAGCTTTGGATGTCTCACTGCAACAGGACAAGGACCAAGGGGGTGGCACTGAAATTTCCAGACATCATTAAATGGTTAATTAAATGTAATCAACAAAAAATAGTGGCCAGGTCTGTGCTGGCACCTCTGAAACCCCCCCTGAGCTGCACTGAAAAGCCTTTCAGGGCATCCCACAAGGGGCTCTGAGATCCTGCAGCACTTCCACTCCCCCCAGCTCTGGTGACAGCCCCGTGCTGGCTGCAGATGTTGATTTTCCTTGCCGAGATCGCTGCATCCATCTCAGGATAAGCACCTACTCAGGAGACGTGGATGGGAAAGCTGTCCCCATATCTCAGCCTTTCACAGCAAAAAAGGCCTCTTATTCCTTGTGTTCATCACCAAGAACAGAAGCTCTGGATCCTTTCATTCCAGTAAACACCATTTATTAGACACATGAAACGAGAGTCAGTGGAAAGGAGATGCAGCAGGAGCCCCTGGGCTGGGAAGGCGGCTCCTGCCTCGCTTTCCTGCTCCACAGCACCCACAGCCTCTGGGTGGATCAGGGGGAAGCTCTGCTCTGTGCCAGGGCTGTGGGGGTCCCAGGGATAGGGGGGATCAAAACAGGGAGTATTTGGAGGTAAGTGATGTCAGAGGAATTAATCCACAAGCACCAGAGGTTTTATGTCCGAAAAGGAGACAGAGGAATCATTGAACTTTATTTGAATAAAGGGAGAGCCCATGGGGCTTTTCCCCTGGGGTCTCTCAGATTGTTAGAGGGCTCAGCCTCCTTTTCATCCCCATTTCCCAGCTGCATTTCCCTCTCTCTTTCCCCGTTGGCTGAGGTACTTGAGAGACACAGACTTCCTGAAACACCCGATACCCAAGGCCCCTTTCTCGTGTATACCCCACTTCTTTTCTTTTCTTTTCTTTGTGTCAATCAATGGAATTCCCATGGAATTTATGGTTCCTCCCATTGCTTCTTTCACCTCTCAGGATCAGGCTTTATCTCTCAGCAGACCCACAGTTTGTTTGTAAAGAAAAATCGCTCTGGTTCCTTTCAGTGACATGCAGAATTCACATCCCCACCATCTCCTGTGGGAAGTTCAGGGTGAGGCTCTGTGTTTGTCTCTCCCCCCCAGGACACGAACACACTCTACAGCACTGAGGGAAAATGTTCCATCCATCCCATCCCAGGGACAGCTGTCCTGGGGGCACCGAGCTGGAGAGCCACAGCATCCCACGAGGGTGGAGAGGAGGAGGCAAAATTCACCCGGTGTTGGCTGTAAAACCTCCCTGAGCTGCTGCCTGACACAGCCAAGGTGCTTCCCCGTCACCAGGAGCCCACAGGCAGCATCTTGGTATCATTGAACCCTAGAGTGGTTTGGGCTGGAAGGGACCTCAGAGCCCAGCAAAGCCATGGGCAGGGACACCTTCCTCTATCCCAGGGTGCTCCAAGCCCCGTCCAGCCTGGCCCTGGACACTTCCAGGGATCTTTGTCAAGCACTTTATCAGTGCCTGACCTGCTGTGGTATCACCTGCAGGTGAGATTCCTGATATCTGATCACGCCTTTCCTGCAAACCCAGCCCTCCTTTCTGATTTCCATCTGATAAAATCCCGTCTCCAGAGAGCTGTTCTCTGATCCTGCCCTGTCTCTGATAAGGGACAGGTGTTCAGCTGTCCTGGCTGCTGAGATAAGAGGAGCTGGCCTTGCTCAGGGGTGACATCAGAGTGGGCCGGGCCTCACCTGCCTTGCTGGGCTGTTATCAGCTGATTCAGAGAGGATTTGACACCTGAGGGACCCCTCTGTAACCGCAGCCTGCTCTGAGCCCGAGCCCTCAGCACCTCGGGCTGCTGCTTACAGAATCAATTCCCATTTCGTGTTGTCCAGGTGATGCAAGGAGGCTGCAAAGGGGGACCAGGAAATGCTGCTGGGATCCAGCCCCAGCCACCAGCCCCAATGGTAAAAACCTCTAACGATGGTGAGTCACCCTCCAACAGCTCATTTCATTCAAACCAGCTGAAGTCTGAGCTGAAGATCCCTCCTCAAAGGAATCCAGGGGCTGCATTCCCAAAATCCTGACCCCACAGTTGTCTCAATGACCATAGAAGCTGCAGTTGGAGACATCTGCAATGGTTCCTGTGCCATTTATGTTCCTGAAAAAAGCTGGAATAGAGGCTGCCAACTCACTTTGGAAAAATATCTTTTTAAAGAAAAGCAGGAACAAAGGAAAATCTGAAAATTGGACGTTACACTGTGACTTACATGGATTCCTTTTCCTTTCTGTGCAAGACAAGGACATGCTGGATGGCATCCCACTGGCCAGCAGCCTGCTTGGACCACAGGGGGTCACAGCCAGGTCTGTGTCCTGCCAGGAAATTGGGATTGTTTGGGACATCTTTGCCACTTCCAGGCCACTGAGCACCGTGGGCTGGGTGAAGAAATCCCTGCCCACATCAGGGGGCAGAAATCCCTCCCAACCCAAGCTACTCCATGATTCTGTGACCCTTCAGGTGCTCTCTGTCCTGGTGTCACTGGGGTCATTTCCTCTGCCTTGACTCCGTATTGCATCGAAATAAATCCCCCCACCTTGCTGGGATTGACCTCCAGCAGCTGGGACTGACTTCTCCATGGACAATGAGCAGGGATGGACTCTGCACCTGGAACAGCACAGCCTGCACTTCCCTGCATCCAGCGAGCAGCCCCAGCCTCCATTTCCCAGACACCCATCAATCCAGAGATCCCTGAGTTCTCCCAGACCTCCCTGAGTCCTCCCAGACATCCCTGAATCCTCCCAGACACTCCTGAATCCTCCCAGACATCCCTGAATCCTCCCAGACACTCCTGAATCGTTCCAGACACTCCTGAATCCTCCCAGACATCCCTGAATCCCCCCAGACACTCCTGGATCCTCCCAGACATCCCTGAATCCTCCTGTCCATTCCCACCGAGTCTGTCAGGCTGGAGCTGATGTCATAGATCAACCCCTTCAGAACCAGGAGGGCAGAACCCCCAAACGATCCCTTCTCTCCCAGGAGAGGTTCCTGACCTGGAGAGTTCTCCCGGGAGAAGGGAAGAGCAGGAGCTTCCTGAGCAATCCAGGATCTGAACCCAGCTCCTAAATCCTTGTGGCTGCTCTGTGCTGGGAGCAGGGGAGGCTGTCAGGGCTCCGGGGTAAAATTCTCTGTGTCCCCCCCTAAAAGGGCTCCTGAAGGGAGAACACGCGGCCATGGAGGTGCCTGTGAAGGTGGAGCCTCCCCTGGAGGAGCAGCAGCCCCAGGCAGCAGCAATTCCTTGGTTTGTGGGTGGGTTCCTCACAGGGAGCAGGGAAGGAAGGGCAGCCAGGGCAGTCAGTCTGGGATTGTCCTGTTTTGTCCCACGCAAGGCAGGAACGTTCGGAGAGGCCAAGGCCAAGGAGGAAACAACAACTACGGATAAAAATGGATCAGCACAGAACTCCTGTGTCAGACACCAGCCATCCATCCGCTCCAGAGGCTCCAGGTTTCCTTGGAAACCACAGGAATGGCAACAGGCAGCGGGGCTGATGGACCAGGGATGGGGCTGAGGGCTCAGGGATGGGGCTGAGGGCTCAGGGATGGGACTGAGGGATCAGGGATGGGACTGATGGAACAGGCAGCGCGGCTGAGGGGTCAGGAATGGGGCTGAGGGATCAGGAATGGGGCTGAGGGATCAGGGATGGGGCTGATGGAACAGGGATGGAGCTGAGGGATCAGGGATGGGGCTGATGGAACAGGGATGGGGCTGAGGGGTCAGGGATGGGGTTGAGGGACCAGGAATGGGGCTGAGGGATCAGGGATGGGGCTGAGGGGTCAGGGATGGGGCTGAGGGGTCAGGGATGGGGCTGAGGGCTCAGGGATGGGGCTGAGGGGCCAGGAATGGGGCTGAGGGGTTAGGGATGGGGCTGAGGGCTCAGGGATGGGACTGAGGGGTCAGGAATGGGGCTGAGGGATCAGGGATGGGACTGAGGGATCAGGGATGGGACTGAGGGATCAGGAATGGGGCTGATGGGCAGGAACAGGGTTGATGGATCAGGAATGGGGCTGACACCCCCACAGCTTTTGGTGGCCACTTTGGTCTATCAAACCAGTTCACCCTGAGGAATGTTGGCATTTGCCAAGGGCTTCGGGTGCCTCTCTGCCTCCAGGACTGCAAGCCCAGCTCTCCCAGGCCCCAGGGAGGCCGTGGAAAACTCAGACCTGTGTTGGGGAGGGGCTCAGTGGCTGAGCTGCTGCAGGGCTGGGCCGAATGCACCTGAGGAGGGTGCTGGGGTGATGTAAATCAGGACCAGGAGTGGGACCCTGACACTCCTGTCCCGTTATATCACAGCCAGGAAGAGCAATAGAACAAAATCCATCAACCAGCACAGGGCAACCTGCTGGAATTCCCTCCATAACAGTGAATTTCCGATGGACTGCCAGGGAAAATTGGCACCATTTCCCCTCCATTATGAAGATTTGTGTCATTTTTTTCCCCACATCTGAGCAGCTCTTTAAGGGCCCAGCAATCCAAACCAGAATGAGAGGTCTGAGCCCTGTTTAGTCTCAGGTTCCATCCACAGACAGAAGAAAAGCCAAATGTTGATTTCCTGGTGCAGAAAAGGAAAAACATCCAGGTTCTGATTTCCCAACAACCCTTCCTTTCTCCCTCTGAAAAAGATGGGAAGAAAAGCTTCACTTTTATTAAGATGCCATTTCTTGTTGAGAAAAGATATTAGGGAGGAAAATAAGGGAGCAGTGCCCACTTGATGACCTTGTCCACACGAAGATGAATGACCCAGAGCTGCTCAAACCCTGATTATGCAGCAGCCTCCCCTGGAGAAATGCGTTTGTCTGGGTGGACATGGCAAAGGAGCTCATCAGACAGAGCAGCAGAGAGGGAGAGATGAAACAGCAGCAGCTGCCTTCCAGTAAATGCTCTCAGACTCACATTTTCATTAGTCCTAAATTCAATCACCGTTTAAAGGAAGCAAAAGATAAAGAGCAAGGGAACATTTAAAGGATTCTTCAGAGAGCGAGGCAGTCTCGGGTCCCCATTAAACCTCGACTAAAAGTTATTGTTATTCCTCCCATCCCTGCTGTGCCTGAGGCCCCAGGCAGGATGAGATTCCCAGTGTGGCACCGATGGGCTGTGCCCGAGGTGGGCGCAGGGCTGGGCTGGGGATGGGGATCCAACTCCTGTTGGGAGCTGCAGCTGGAAGTGCTGAGCTGGGAGAGCGCCTGAGCCACCCTGGAGCTGGGCAGGGCTCTGTGCCCTGAGCTGGGCAGCTTAAACACAGACCAGGGTCAGGGACAGGGCTGGGACAGGGACAGGGTCAGGGGCTGGGACAGGGCTGGGACAGGGACAGGGTCAGGGACAGGGACAGGGACAGGGACAGGGACAGGGCTGGGACAGGGACAGGGTCAGGGGCTGGGACAGGGACAGGGTCAGGGGCTGGGACAGGGACAGGGCTGGGACAGGGACACGGTCAGGGCCAGGGGCTGGGTCAGCTCAGTGACAGTGACAGCAGTGACAGGAGAATTATCAATGTAATCACTGCCTTTGCCAGAGAAAATTTCTGAGCAGCTTCCCAGGCCCTAAAGGGGCACCAGAAGAGCTGCAGAGGGACTGGGGACAAGGCCTGGAGGGACAGGAGGCAGGGAATGGCTTCCCAGTGGCAGAGGGCAGGGATGGATGGGAGATTGGGAAGGAAT
Source organism: Eopsaltria australis (assembly GCA_034509425.1). NCBI lineage: Eukaryota > Metazoa > Chordata > Aves > Passeriformes > Petroicidae > Eopsaltria > Eopsaltria australis. The sequence goes on along the minus strand of JAVTVJ010001159.1, from coordinate 362,924 downwards.
TGTTCCCTGGGAGGCTGGGGAGGGGCTGGGATGGAATTGCCAGATTTGCTGTGGCTGCCCCTGGATCCCTGGCAGTGGCCAAGGCCAGGCTGGACATTGGGGCTGGGAGCAGCCTGGGACAGTGGCAGGTGTCCCTGCCATGGCAGGGGTGGGATGGGATGGGATTTAAGGTCCCTCCCAGCCCATCCCATTCCATAGAGAGAAGAAGGAATTGAGGGAATGGCCACATCAAGGCTTTGCTGCAGATGCTGGAAGGGGCAGGAGGTGCAGGAGAGCAGCACCATCCCTTTGGCACAGAACAAGAGCCAACACTGACAAAGCAGAGCGCTTAGGGAAGGGAATGAGCTGCTTAGGGATGTATTTTCCTGGGCAAAATTCATGATTTCTGTCCCTGTCCCTTTACCTTTTTCTTTTCTGTTTCATTTTGGAAGCACCAGGTACATGGGAGGGAGGGTGAAATGACTGGAGTCAGAGTAATGCCAGGTGCTGGTAAAATAAACCCAGCCACAAACAGGCCCAGGTTCTGGGGAAGGGGAGGCCCTTTCCAATAACATGAAAAAGAGCTACATTGTGAATGTGCTCTGAAAAGAGCCAGAGCAATTAGAATTCCAGGCTGCCACACAACAGGCTACAGTAAAACAGGAATGTGAAGTGCTGGGTCTTTATTACAGACACATTGTCAGAGCTGGTGGTGGAAACCTGCCCTGAGAGGGATCAGAGAGGGGCTGGGCAGCACCTGCTGCTCTGCTGCCAGGCACTGACATTAAAGCAGGTGGGAACAGGAGGAGTTTGTGGCTCTGTCTGCACAGAGCTCCGAGGGTGTGAATTCTCCTCCCTGCTGTGTGCTCAGTAAATGATGAGCTCATTTGAGGCAGATGTGGAGGCTGCAGTCCCAGCTGATCTCTCCTGGCATGGCTGAGCACCAGGGCTCCCTTTCCCTCTGCTTTCAAGTGCCACAGAGTTCCCGAGGAGTCGGATCTTTCCCAGTTCCACCACTCAGCCCCAGTCACGGGCTCTGACCAGTCTGGCCAGACCCTGCACGCCCTGGGGAAGGGGCACTGGGGTGCCAGGGGAGAGCTGGGTTTGCTTCATGCCCAGCAACTTCCCAGCTGCAGCCCCAGCTCCCCTTTCCAGGTCGGATCTGTCAAGGGAGGCACCACCTCAGCTCTTGGCAGGTTTTCCTCAGCCACTTCCAAAGGAATGATCATTCCCAGGTTATTTGTTCTGTGGGATTTTGTGTCCCAGCGGGGCTCAGGGTCCTCCAGGAGCTCTCTGGAGGTAGGAGGTGACTCCTGCCCTGAAGTGCAGGTGGATGAACAGGGCTGTGTTTTTGGATTCACCACGAATCCCTGTGTGTACCTTCCTGGAAAGGATCTGCCCAGGGAGGTCTGGAGTCCCTGGAGGTTTCCAAGGAAGGCCTGGATGTAGCACTGAGTGACCATGTAGGGATTTGGCACAGCTTGGACTGGATCCTGGAGTTCTTTCCCAGCCTAAATGATTCCACGAAAACTGAAATACCTTTCCTGCAGGAGCACTGCCCCTGCCAGGCCCCAGCTCTGCCAGCAGAGCCCACAGTGCTCCTCTCCAAGGGCTGATGCTGCAGTCCCTGATCTGCACGTTTCCCTTTTATTTTTGGTGGTTTCTCCCCATGGAACTCTGGCTCCATGCAGGAGGGAGCTGCCTCCCCCTGCCAGTGCTTCCCAGGATAAATCAGAGATGCTAAAGCACATTTTATTTGGAGTGTCTGCTGGAGCAGCAATTCATCACTGCCAGGTTATCTGAAAGTACCAATTCATTGTTGCATTATTCCCCACTGCACGAGCACCAGAGGGGACATCTCCATTGCAGTCATTAATCCTCCTGCTCCAGGGAGGGAGGCCAGGCCAGGCCTGGGAGCAGAACTCCACCACTGGCTCTCAGGAAGGAAAAAATGGTGTTTTGGGAAGGTGGAGCTTTGCTGGAAATCGGAATGGGAAAACCAGGGGGGCTCTCTGGGAATGTGCACTGGGTCAGGGCTGAGGAGAGGGAAAACTCTGCCAGCAGATGGACACAGAAAAGGAATTGCTGCAGAGCTCTGGGAAAATGATTGTTCCTCTGTGAGATTTGAGCTCAGTTCATTAAAGGGTATTCTTGGAATATTTCTTTTCCAAATTAAGGCACACGGCCAAAGCAAGTGGCCGTAAACTTGGCACCCGCGGGCTCGCTGTTAATTCTCCCTCTCCGATTGCTCAGCCAGGCTCTGCTTGCAGGGTGACAATACTGAATCCAGCATTTCGAGGACCACAAATTCTCCTTCATGAGATCTACAAAATCTGTTTTTGAGGAACACTGCATCCCAGAATGGTTTGGGTTGCAAAGGGCTTTAAAGATGACTCAGTGCCATCCCTGCCATGGCAGGGACACCTCCCACTGTCCCAATGTCCAGCCCCAATGTCCAGCCTGGCCTTGGGCACTGCCAGGGATCCAGGGGCAGCCACAGCAAATCTGGGCACCCTGTGCCAGGGCCTCCCCACCCTCACAGAGAAGGATTTATCCCCAATATCCAGTGTAAACCTACTCTCCCTCCCCTTAAATCCATTCCCCCAGAACCAGTCCAAGCTCAGTTTAAGCCCTAGGCCTCACTGCCAGCATTCAGTGATTACAAGTGAGATTTCTAGAAGGTTTTTGCAAAGTTTAGTTCCTAAGTCACATTTAGAAAATTCCCTTTATTATTCAAGCTTCTCTTGCTGCTGCCAGCCCCAGGCCTGTGCTGTGGCTGTTTCCCAGGGTTTGGAGTTCCTCCTCTGATTCCCAAAATCCCATCTACGAGGAGTAGGAAAGTTTCCATGGATCAGGTGGTCCCTCTTACTCCCCAACCTCTTCCTAATACTCCTCACATGAATAGGAAAAATGGATTTGTAGGACCCCCTCTGGATGTGGATGGGGTTTCTGCAGGGTCATTTGCTGCCACCCCTTCCCAAATTAGCCCAACCCCCCTAATTACTCAGGTTTCTCCAGCAAGTGTTCCTCAAAACCCTGCAAAAGAGATCCTTAATGAATAATTGCATCTCATTGATCTCTTTAACTGGAATCACTTATTTGCTTAAAATTTGAGATTTTGCTACTGTCCCTCAGGTCATTTTGTTTGGAGCGATGCAGGCTGCTAGGAAGCTAATTATGTAAAATAGCAATTAATTTCCCGCTGCCATGACAAATATTTGACTTAAAAGATGCCTCTCTCTCCTGGTGAGCTCCAGCCCTTTGGGGGCTGTTCCCTGCAGTGGCACAGGCCAGGGAACGGCCCTGTCCTGGCACAGCGAGGGCTCAGTTTGATTTTTCAGACATTGTGCTCAACCCCTGCTGCTCTGTCTGCACCCATGAAGGAGGAGTGCAGGGAAATCCCACATTTTTGGGATTTTTAGGCATTCCAGGAAGACACAAAGTGCAGAAATTCCCTTAAATCCACTGGGCTTCCTTTGCAGGCACTGAGCTCTGCCCTTCTGCCCAGATTCAGGTGGTGGAACATGAAAGCATGGAATCACTGAATGTCCTGAGCTGGGAGGGACCTGCAGGGATCATCCAGTCCCACTCCTGGCCCTGCACAGACACCCCAACAACCCCAGCCTGGGCATCCCTGGCAGCGCTGTCCAAGCCTTTGTAGGTATTTCATGCACCAATGCAGGTATTTAGTGCACCACTGCAGGTATTTCATGGACCAGTGCAGGTATTTCACGCATCAATGCAGGTATTTAATGAACCACTGCAGGTGTTTCATGCACCAATGCAGGTATTTAATGCACCAATGCAAGTATTTCTTGCAGCAGTGCAGGTATTGGCTGCAGGATGGGGGTGAGGTGTCCCTTCTCCACCCTGAGCCTGTGAAGGAACCTCCAGAAGACACAAATCCATCCTGGTCTGTAGAAGGAGCCCAGGTCTGAGCTCTCCATGCACAAAAGCTCTTGGGATGGACGCCCTGCAGGGACCAAGGCACTGGGAAATGGGGAAAGAGGGAAGAATTCCAGCTGGGACAGCGACTGCAGGTCCTGCAGAGCCCTTGGGACAGTGACTCAGAGCTCAGATCCCACCTGCACCAGCTCCCACTGTGGGAATATCAAACACAGCTGGGAGCTGTAGGAGATCTCTGGGAATCCCAGCTGGACACAGCCTTGGGAATGAGGGGAGAAGCTCCCATGGGAAGGGCACTGCTGCTCTCTGGGGCTGGGACTGAGGCTCACTCTGATCTGATGCTCTGCACCAGATTCAAGCAATGCTTGGGAGCAAAATCCTTCCCAAACCTGGCGGGTTTGGGCAGAGATGCTTTGTTTGTTTTTCTGTGAGTGTGAGAGAGATTTATAAAATCAATGTGACGTTCCTGCAGCCCAGCAGGCCCATTCCTGCTGCCAGGGCTGCACAGCTCCCTGTCCCACAGGCCCCCCCTGCTCTTTTATTTCTCTTCCAGCTGCAATAAAGGCAGTGACTGAGCCTTTTTTCCTGTTTGTGGAAATTTTGATGCTGCCAGATGGCAAACTCAACCAATAATCCAAGTGTGGCTGCAGGACCCGTTCATTCACCAGGTTTTAGGGAAGCAACTGGCTGAATTCCCTGCACAAGGAATGGTGGCTATGAATCAAATCCTGGAGTTGCCGCGGCTTAGTGGGTTACTGACCTCTGAGACAGACACAGAAATGAGCTGTTTGGATGTTCTTTTCACTCTCATTTCAAAGGAAATGTTGTAAACTCCATGAAATGCAGGGAAACCAAGAGTTCCTGGGGTGGCTGAGAGCTCCCAGCTCCCGGGGAATGCCCTGACCTGTCAGGCTCAGCAGCTCTGGGGATGTGTCAGCTCCAGGCTCTCTGAGTTCATTCCTCCTCTGCATGGAGCTGAATTTCACCTTTTGTGAATACAGAACATCCTGGCCCAGCTGCATCCTTACTCCCACCCTTTACTGCATCGGCCTTCCCAAAGCACACGGGCACCTTCCCCCTGTGCACAGCCACGGTGACAGAGCTGAGGTGTGGAGTGACATCCCAGAGAGCAGCAGCTGGAGGCAGGATGAGTGGGATTTTTCAGGCTGGGATCTTATTGAGAACACAATTCAAACCTCACCAGAGATTCAGAGATGAAAATAATCCTTTACTTTTATTCTGCCGTCACTTCCAGCCCGTCTCTTTCGCTCCCAGCCCTGGCAGGGCAGGAGCAGCAGTAAAAGTGCCATTCCCGTTGTGTTTAATTGTTCCAGGGGACACAGGAACAAGAGCCTGCCGTGGAAAAGGCCCAAGGCAGAGGAGCTGTCAGACTGAGAGCCTTTGAATTTGGGCAGAAAAAAGCAGCTGCGGAGGCTGGTGGTGAAATCAAACACCTGAGTGCTGGGAGAGCTCCCCTTCCCCACCTGGCACTCTCCTGCTTCCCCAGGGGAACTGGTCCTTGGCTTCAGCCAAACCCACCGTGCTCCCTGTCCAAGAATCACCTGGATCCTGCTGCATCCTCCCGGCCATTTGCACAAAATCACCCTGATTATCCCAAAGCAGCTTCCCCAAAATACCGCTGGAACAGAAGCTGCAATTACCGTCATTCCAGTGCAAATTTCCCTCCCCATAATCACTGCCCATTACAGCAGGCACCGAAGGGACCTCCAGCTTCACCTGGGAGATGCTGAAACAGATTTACCACATTTAACTCTTTTCAGCCCGGTTTAGAAGGACTTTGTTGTAAGGAGTCTGTAGGAGCTACACAGAGGCTTTTCCCAGCCCTCCCTTCCTTCCTTCCTTCCTTCCTTCCTTCCTTCCTTCCTTCCTTCCTTCCTTCCTTCCTTCCTTCCTTCCTTCCTTCCTTCCTTCCTTCCTTCCTTCCTTCCTTCTTTCCTTCCTTCCTTCCTTCCTTCCTTCCTCCTTCCTTCCTTTTCCTTCCCTTCCTTCCTTCCTCCTTCCCCCTCCTCCCCTCCTTCCTCCCTTCCTCCCTCCCTTCCCTCCTTCCCTCCCTTCCCTAGAAAAACCCCTCCAAAACCTCTCCAGGATCCTGGGAAACCATCCAAACCTCATCCTCAGCTCTTCACCTCATTACTGACCATAAAACTGACCCTAAAATTGACAGAACTCACAAAATTAATTAAGGTATATGGATAAATCCCTTTTTCCCATAGGTACCTAGAAATGTATTTTATATGATCTCCATTGGAGCTAACAGGGGGAGCAGCAGAGGTAAACACAGACAAAATAATGAGGAAATTGGGTATTAGGTTTCTGTCCTGGCAGAATTTTCTTGGAAATATCCATCTGGATCCTTCAGGAACCTTCAGGTCCCCCAATGTCCTTTGAAAATAGTGAGATTTCATAAATACAAATCAATAGTGAGGCTGAGTTTTGCCTTTCCAGTGAGTTCCTTGGCCTTCCTGTGCTGCTCTATCTCATTCCTCAGTCCTGCAAGTCCAAAACATTAATTTTTCTTTAAAATGAGAAGCTGAAGTCTTTTACCCCTGAGTCTGGAACTCAGAGCTTCCAGAATATTGAATATTACCAGCCTTTTAATAAAAAAAAATCTGAATTTTAAAATTTTCTCTTTTTTTTCAGCAGTTGGGGCTTGCACAGTCAGTGAGCGAGCAGCTTCCAGGCTCCTTCCCCTTCTCCCTCCTGCCACCTTTCAGGAGTTTATTTTTAAAAGTACCACCCAGGGCATTGGAATAGCAATAAAGAACAGGTTAAACCTCTGATGTTTCATTCCAGGAAAGCTGAAAAGATTAATGCACTTGTCTGCAACCTGAGCCTGTGCTGTTCCCTCTCTGCAGAGCCCAGCAGCAGGGACAGCAATTCCTTTATTGCCCAAACCCCACTGCAGGATTGAGGCACCGCTCAGCTGCTGAGAGCAGCCTGGGGCTGGGAAACCCTGCTGGCTCCAGGGGACAGCCCTGCAGCTCTGGGGACACGGGAGAGCTGCTGTGGGATGGGTTACACCTCGCTGTGGTTTGGGATTTTTATTATGGAATCACAAAATCACTCAGGTTGGAAAAGATCTCCCGGATCATCGAGTCCGAGCTGTGCCTGATCCCCAGCAGAACCCTGAGTGCCACCAGGCCTTCCTTGGACACCTCCAGGGATGGGGAATCCACCATTCCCTGGGCACTTCCAGTGTCTGACCACCCTTTCCATGCAGAAATTCCTCCTGATGTCCGGCCTGTCCCTCCCCTGGTGCTGGTTGAGGTTCTGGTGCTTTGCATGGGACAAAGGCTCATCCTGGCAGCTCCTGGGGGCTCTCGGAGCCTCAGGGGCCCCAGCTGGGCCTGGGAAACCTCCCTGACCCCTCAAGTACAGCCCAGGGCAGCCCCAAAGGAGCTGGCACCTGTCCAAGTGTTGCCTCAATTTCTCTCCTTTCGGGGTTTTCATCCTTAGACTCACAGATCACAGAATCCCAGAATATCCTGAGCTGGATGGGACCCCCAGGGACCATGGATCCAACCCTGGCCCTGCACAGACACCCCAATAATCCCACCCTGTGCAGTTCTGCACCCCAGGTGTGTCCCAGCCCCCCATGCCCTGCAGTTTTGCACCCCAAGGTTTATCCCAGCCCCTCATCCCTGCAGTTCTGTGTCCCAGGGTTTATCCCAGCCCCTCATCCCTGCAGTTCTGCACCCCAAGGTTTATCCCAGCCCCTCATCCCTGCAGTTCTGTGTCCCAGGTTTTATCCCAGCCCCTCATCCCTGCAGTTCTGTGTCCCAGGGTTTATCCCAGCCCCTCATCCCTGCAGTTCTGCACCCCAGGTGTGTCCCAGCCCCTCATCCCTGCAGTTCTGCACCCCAAGGTTTATCCCAGCCCCTCCATCCCCTGCAGTTCTGTGTCCCAGGTGTGTCCCAGCCCCTCATTCCTGCAGTTCTGTGTCCCAGGGTTTATCCCAGCCCCTCATCCCTGCAGTTCTGTATCCCAGGGTTTATCCCAGCCCCTCATCCCCTGCAGTTCTGTGTCCCAGGGTTTATCCCAGCCCCTCATCCCCTGCAGTTCTGTGTCCCAGGGTTTATCCCAGCCCCTCCATCCCCTGCAGTTCTGTGTCCCATGGTTTATCCCAGCCCCTCAGTTCCTGACTCAGACACCAAAGATCTCATTTTTGCTAAAACGCTGCAATTCCTGGAATGATTTTATACCCCACAAAAATGGGAAGAAATGGGAGTTGCTGCATTGTTATCATTATTTGCACAGAGCAAACACATCATTTAGGAGGGGTGTGAGGAGCAAGTTAATGGCATTTGCTAACTGATTATATCAAATTTCAGATGTTTCAATAGACTTAGCTTTTCTTTAATTTGGATTGTCTTGCTTTTTCTCCCCTAAGCATCTTCTCAAAGGTTAGATTACTGCTGCTGTTAATATTTCTGGGTGTTCTTAATTTAGCTGTATCTGGTTTTTTTGAGATTATTTATGTGTTGAGTATCTTTGTTAATAGAAACCAGACTCTTTAGGATGGCAAACGTGAGTGACAGCCAAAGAAATCACTTCATACAGGATTCCTGACACAATATTTTGACAATTCCATTTGAAGTAAGACACTGTGATTGTCAGCTCAGTTACAATATGGTTGTTGCTCCCTAGTGGGAAAAAAAAAAAAGAGAGAGAAAATTGAAGGAAATCAAATTCCCAGCTAAATGGTTTTTCCAGTAGAACATTCAGGTCTTGCCCTTGCCTCTCATCGCTCGTGTACAACACTTGAAATGCATAAAGGGAGAGCAAATACCCGGGAAATGCTGGAGAGCTCTTTGAATAAACACCTGGAAAATCCAGGTAATTCCTCGCTCCCGAGGCTGGGAACAGTTTTACCCTTTCTGCTGCTTTCCTCCCCAGTGCAGTGCCCACAACAGCCCCCAGCACTGCTCACAGAAATGCTTTGGGGGGGGTTCTTTCCATTTCTAAGCCAAGAAAATCCTCATTAAATGGGAAGATGTCAGAATTGCCTGTGCCCAGCAATGCTGGAAGTCAGGGGGACGGCAGGAGGAGCCTTGGGAGGAAATGAGGTGGCTCTTGCAGGAAATTGTTGGGGGAACTTTTTTTTTGTGGGAAAATGGGAAAGTTTGGAAGTGCAAATGTGCCAGGAAATGCATTTGTGATAAATGATAAAATCTCTGCTTGCAAAAACGATTTTTCCCCCCCAAAAAGGGGTTCTTGTAGCACCAGGTGCTTTGGACAGAGGGATCAGGAATCATTTCCTGCTGCAGGTGCTTCTCAGTCAGGATTATTTCTTGATCTTTCACAATAACCAAATAACAGCAAACAGCAGCCACTCCATCTGATCCTCACATTCCTTTGGAGCTGCGAGGGTTTTTTAATCTTTCTCCAAATTCTTGAAGCCTGGAAGCCGCCAGCAGGAGAAAACACTGAGCTCGTTCAAGGCGTTTTAGTTAAAATCCCTCTCTCCTGCTCTCTGTGTCTTTGAGCATGGAACAGCTTTTTAGGCAGAGTGAGAATTTGAGCAGAAAGCTGTTGTTTGGGTTAAAATATCTCCCATTTTCATCACTGAAGATTCTGATGCTTTGCATATCCTCCTCATTTTCTGCCTCCCTCTGCCTTGGCTCCAGTCCAGTGGGAAAAGAAGGCAGGGTTTTTTTGGCTGGGTGGGTTTGTGGGTTTTTATTCTTGTTTTAAGTTTGAAGAAAGAAGAAAAAAAAAACCCCAACAACATCTAGATGTATTTTGATTCTTTTGGGGAGTTAGAAAACACTTTTTCCTCCAGCAGCTGTAACACACCAGCTGCTCCTGTCTCTCCTTCCTCATCTGAATTCTTTGCACCCTTCTCCTTTGCTCATTAAATAATTCCCTTTTCCAGTGAGCTGGGGGTTGCTGGAGCCCTGACCCCTCTCCTGGGGCTGCAGGAGGGGTGGCTGAGCCCAGCCTGGTGTAAAACAGGCCCTGCCTTTTGTTTCTCCTGGGGTTTTGTTGGGAGGGAGCCTTTGGATTGGGAGCTCTGAGGAATGAAACAGAGCCATTGTCAGCACAGGCCTTGTTTTCCTTTTGGAAGTGCTCACTGTGACAGAAACGCTCATTGTTGTGGTGAAAAACATAATCTGCTTTCTTTGCAGAGAATACAAATGTGGACGGATGTCCCCAGCCCTGTGAAAACTCAGAATTAGCTGCACTGGAGTTGTTTGAGCTGAAGAGGCTTCTGTGGAAGGAGGAAACAATCTCATCTCTTTGTCCATCCTGGACAAAGCAGACAGCAGTGGATTGGAATTCATGACACAACAATTTGTTAACAGACACTGGAACAGGGGGCAGGGAAAGTGGGATTTCCATCAGGGATGTTTGCAGGATGGGCTTAAAGGTGAAGCAATCTTTTGTTGCGAGTGATTTTTATATATGTGTGTATATATATAAATATACACACCCCAGATACTGCTCTGGAGTAACGTCTGGATTAAGTTTTAAGCAGCTTTTCACAGAATGCCAAGGTTGGGAAAGGCCAAAACCTGAAAAAATCATATGAAGCAACAGAAAACTGGGGGAAATCACAAGAAATGTTGTGTTTTCAGCTGTGACTTTGTCCATCGCTCTGCCAAGTTGAAACTCCAGCTATTGCCCTCCAATAACTTTGGCCCTGGGATGTGCTGGGGGATCAGGACCTGCTTTGCACAGGTGGGAATTCTGCAAACTGGGGCTTGACCTGGCCACCCTCCCCAAAGTGAGCAGTGATTCCTGCTTTGGGAATACAGCCCTGAGGCTCTCCGTTGAAATAATCCTCTGCAATGTGGCTGAAAAAGGTTTAATTTGCCTACTGAGAGAGAGAAAAGAGAGAGAGGAAGAGGCTGCAGGGAGCAACAGGCAGCACATCCAAGCTGAGGGGGCCTCTGTGGATTAGAGCTGTGCAGGGAAGGGAAAAAATATTTAGAGAGTGTTTGTAATGAATTCTGAGTGCAGTGAGGGTGGGGAGAGGCTGGTGCGACCCAGCTCCTGCTGCTTTGCAGGCTGCTGTGGGCACGGCAGGGACACAGGGAGGGCTGGGGTGTCTGCACCCACAGGAGCCAGGGCTGGAGATCTCAGCTGTCACAGCAAACAAGCACGTCCTCTCACTCCTCTTATCTGCCGCTCACAGAATGGGAGCAACTCAGGGCTCTACAAAAATGTTGCTGGCTCAGAGCTGGGCTGGGTCAGAGCCCTGGGTTTGTTCCAGCTGCCTCCATGCAGGAGCTGAGCTCCTGCTCTGTCCCTGGGTGTCCTCTCCGTGGGTCCTTACAGGGCTTTGTTTTCCAGGAGCCTCCATCTGCTCCTGCCTCTGCAATCCATGCATTGCAATCTGCAATCCATGGATTGCATCCCGGGTACAGCCCTGCTGCTGGGAACGACATTTTTCATGGAATTGCAGAGTCAATAAGGTTGGAAAGACCCTTTAAGATCAGAGTCCAGCCTTTAACCCAGCACTGCCAAGGCCACCCCTAACTCGTGTTCCCAAGTGCCACATCCACAGGGCTGTTAAATCCCTTCAGAGATGGGGAGCCACCCCTGCCCTAGGTGGGACAGCCCTTTCCAGGAAGAATTTTTCCCCCAAATCCACCCTGAGCCTCCCCTGGCCCAGCCTGAGGCCGTTCCCTCTCCTCCTGTCCCTATTCCCTGGGAGCAGAGCCCGACCCCCCCTGAGCCCCCTCCTGTCAGGGACTGTGCAGAGCCACAAGGTCCCCCCTGAGCCGCCTTTGCTCCAGGCTGAGCCCCTTTCCCAGCTGCTCCTGGGGCTCTGTTCCCTTCCCTGGACTCGCTCCAGCCCCTCCATGTCCTCTGCTCCTGAGGGCCCAGAGTTGCCCCCAGGATTGCTCTCCTCAATCCCAGAGTCACAGGATGTCCAGAGGTGGGAGGACCACGGGACCATCACATCCCATGTGATGCTCAGGGAATGGCCCAGGCAGGGGCTGAACCACAGCCTTGGGCTTTCCAGCACCAGGCCCTGCCCAGCTGAGCCATTCCTTTGCTGATCCATGGTGGGAAATGGGCAAACAGGACTTTCCCAGCCTTTCCCCTGGAAAATGGGGAGAAAGTCCCTTGGGTGGGATGTGGCCTCCAGAGCTGGGGACACTGAGGGCCCACACATGGAGCCAAAGTCCCTCTGCCACCCAGAGCTGGGACAGAGCAGAATCCTCAGGGAGCTGGAACCACTTTCACCTCAAGAATCATTTCCAAGTGGCCCAGAGCAGTGAAGAGCCACAATCGCACCCTGCCACACAGCAGGGCCTCTCCAAACCCTGCAGGGCTGAGAACCGGGCTGGGATTGATCCTACAAAACTCACCAAGCAGAAAGGCTGGGGAGGAGGCTCTGGCTGCTGGCAGCAGAGCCTGGCAGGGTTTCTGTGCTCCTGGGGCTGCTCTGCACTGCTGCAATCCCTGCCCTGATGAGAGGGAGCCCAGGCTGAATGGGAGATGCTCTGTGAAAAGCACGACCTGCCTGCAACAGGGTCAGCGAGTTCCTAACATCAATATCCAGGCTGCACCTCTGGATTGTTTCCAAAGCTCATTATTTCAGGGAGCTGCTGTACGTGTGAGTGGAACTCATTACCTGGGAGCCTCGGTACATTTCCTGCTCTCTGACAAAATGTGGGCATTGCTGTGCTCCCTTAATTAATGCTCAGAGCACGCCGAGAGGGAGCAGTTGTATTTACATCGGGGTTTTGTTGCTGCAGACGTGGCCACTGAAATCCGTCCTTTAGAGGAGCCATCAAAGGCCAAGCAGCCTCATCCCACGTGGCAATTAAAGATATTTTTCCCTGTTGGAGCAGAGAACTTTCACTGAAGGATCCAGCATGACTCCAGGCCCAGGTCTGGCAGGACACTGTCACCTGGTTTTACTGCTGGTGACGTTCTGTGTTCGTGCAGAGCCTGCTGCAACGGGGCCCTGTCACGGACAGTGATGATAAAAATAACAGTGAATTAACAACAATTACAAAAACAGGTCAAAGATTTATTTTTCCTTCAGCTCTGATATAATTCTTCTGTTCAGCTTGCCAAAAGTATTTCCTTTTCCATGAGAAATTTTAGCTTCTCATGAAAGCATTAAGAGTTTTTAATTCTTTTTTTTTTTAAACCTGTCAGGATTTAAGAGGTGACTAAAAGAAAAAAAAAAAATCAAATTTCTTTGTTCAAAGACAGTGAATAAACTCCAACTGCAAATTACAAATAGCCCCTGGGAGCGAGGTCTGAGGAAGGGGAGTGGAAGTTGGGGTAATCACATTAAGCTCCTGGTGTGTCACTGAATCCTGCCAAGCTTTGAAAGGCAGGAGGCTCCTGAGTGCTGGAGCACAAACCTCAAGGACAAACCTTTCTAAGCAGAGCTGAGCCACTTCCAGCATCAGCTGTGTCACATCCCCACAGCCCTGGCATGAAATCCCTGCACAGCAACGTGTGAGGGCTCTGCTGGACAGTCCCAGCCTGGGAGGGAGATGCCAGTGGTGCTCCCATAGGGAAATATTCCCAAGGTCTGACTGAGCACTTCCCAGTGCTTGATTTTCTCTAGGAACAAGAAATAAAGCATAGTTTGAGGGGAGGGAGAAAACTCTTCAGTGACTTGACCCTGTGCAGGGTTCAGAGAACTGGGATAGTTTAACTTGTGGACAGTTTAACTGCTGGGATGGTTTAACTGATGGATTGGTTTAACTGAGGGATGGTTTAACTGGGGGATGGTTTAACTGGGGGATGGTTTAACTGGGGGATGGTTTAACTGAGAGATGATTTAACTGATGTATGGTTTAACAGCTGGCATGGTTTAACTGCTGAGATGGTTTAACTGATGGATTTGTTTAACTGGTGGACTGGTTTTAACTGGGGGATGGTTTAACTGGTGGATTGGTTTAACTCGGGGATGGTTTAACTGGGGGATGGTTTAACTGAGGGATGGTTTAACTGAGGGATGGTTTAACTGGTGGATTGGTTTAACTGGGGGATGGTTTAACTGAGGGATGGTTTAACTGGGGGATGGTTTAACTGGGGGATGGTTTAACTGGGGGATGGTTTAACTGATGGATGGTTTAACTGCTGGGATGGTTTAACTGCTGGGATGGTTTAACTGGGGGATTGGTTTAACTGATGGATTTGTTTAACTGATGGATTTGTTTAACTGGGGGATGGTTTAACTGAGGGATGGTTTAACTGGGGGATTGGTTTGACTGGTGGGAATTTGAAGTGCAGGGGTGATTGTGGAGGATGAAGCTGTCCAGGTGCTGGCTGGTTTCCCCCAGCCGTGCAGGAGCCCCAGGCAGAGCCCCCACTCCCAGCAGCTCCTCCAGAGCCCTGCAGGGACCAGCCAGGGCTGCTCCTGTTCCCACCCTCAGCTCAGAGGACACCCCAGGAACGCTGCAGGCCCTGGAGCTGCACCCTCCTGTGCCCCAGCTGCCCTCCCAGCTGCTGCAGGAATGGAGAACAGGCACGTGGAGAAGCAGCTCAGCCCCTGCTCTAGGGAGAACAGCCCTGTGTTCAGTGTAATTTACAGGAACTGGGCTGGAATGGGTGTTGGGGGATCTTCAGCCTTCTCAGGAAAATCCTCTTAGGAGCAGCAGCTCCTTTAATAACCGGCCGAGGCAGTGCCTTCCTATTTACATCTATTTGCATGCATTTGCACGCAGGCTGCTGAGAGCAAGACCTCAACAGCTCTGATGACTTCACATTTTTAAACCCACCCATAATCTGAGGGGTTGGAGAGCAGGATTTTGGGGACACGTGTGGATATTCCTGATGGAGAGGCGGGGTCCAGGAGGGAGCAGGATTCCTTGTCTGCCTTGGATGCTGCCCAAAGGATTCGGGGTTGGAAGGATCCTGAGTGGATCCTCCAAAAGTCCTGGGGTCACCAATCCCCCTGAACTCTCCGTGCCTGCATTACCCAGGTTCTTACTGCCAGGTGGGAAAATTGTGGAAAATCAAGGTGGTCCAGCAAAAAAAAAGGGAAATAGGAGTGTTGTCAAATCCTGCCAGGTGCTTCACCTTGGGAGCAGCACAATCCAGGAAAGGGAATCTGGGAGATCCCAGGGATTCATTCCCAAACCTTCCTGATGCTGCCCTACAAAATCCCAGATAAACAAACTGTTTTGAAAATGGGATTTCCATTTGTGAGGAAAACTTCCCATTGGAACTGCTGGTTCAGGGAAGAGAAAATCCTGAATGACAGAATGGGAGAATCATTGGAAAGGCTGGAAAGGCCCTCTGGGATCAATCATTGAGTCCAAGTGCCAAGGCCAGCACTGGCCATTTCCCCAAGTGCCACATCCGCTTTTAAAGGCTTTTGAATCCCTCCAGAGATGGGGACTCCAGCACTGCTGGATCACCCTTTCCAGGAAGAAATTTTCCCTAATATCCAACCGAAACCTCCCTTGAGGCCTTTTTCTCTTGTCCTGTTTTTCCCTTGGGGCAGAGCCCAACCCCCATTTGGCTGCACCCTCCTGTCAAGGAGTTTTACAGGGTAATAATACTAACAACAACAATAATAATAATAATAATAATCATCATCATCATCAAACAGTGAGTCAGGAATTGGGAAAATTTTCCATATTGGACATTGCATGGAGAGTTTGTTTCAACACAGCTCCATCACCTGAGTTCAATAATTTCAAACCTTCTCATTCTAATGGAGTAAAAATGTTCTTTAGACGATCCTAAACATGCTAATATGAAATGTGAAGGGTGAGACAATGTGAGTTATGGGATAATAAAATTGATCCAGAGAAATGAAGCACAACAAGAACACAGGGAAAAAAAATTGCAGATTTACAGTCGTGAAACAACAGCACTGAAATGAAACAATTCCACTTCCTACAGAAAGTGCCATGGAAATTGGTGGATTTGCACAATCCTTCAGTCCTGCCATCCCTTTCCTCCCCAGTCCTCCCGAGCCAGCCCATCCCAGCTTTGTTTGGGAGCAGCTCATGGGAGCAATGTCCTGTCCCCACCCAGTGCCACCCTCAGCTGGGTCCTTGGGGTGGCACCTTCAGTGCTGTGAAGGACACGGAGCAGCACCGGGGTCTCTGCTCATCCTCCCCCCTTGCAGGTCAGAGCCCTTGCTGGAGACTCCTCTCTCTATTTCATTAATTCCCAGACACCGCACTGGGAATGTCAGAATGTTGGGATCTCCTGGAATGAGGTGATAACCAGAACTGACACAGAATTAATCCCTGAATCACCTGGAGAGCCAATATCCCGTGTCTGGGCATGTTACCATGGCTGCAGTCCTTGCAGAGGCACCTTCAGCCCCTGCCTTCACCCTAAGCGGGAGAAAAACCCAAATGGAAGGAAAAACGAACTGGAACCACGTCAGGAAGAGCGCGTGTCCTCCCTGCTGCTGCTGGGCTCTGCCTGGCACGGGCGGCGAGCTGATTCCAGCTAATTATTTTTGTGTTTATATTTATTGGCTGTGATTAGTTATGCAACAAAGACTGTGGGAGAACAAATCATGTCAGCGCAGTTAATTGGAGATAACGTGAGCGGCAGCGAAAGCCCTAATTTTGATATTTTCCGCTTGAAAAGGAGACCTGATCCCGCTGGTTGTTAATCAATAAAGGGCTGGTGAGGTCTCCATTGGAGGGGATGAGCCCAGGGCTGGAAAGCAGCATGTTGGATGAGTTCCTCCTCATTCTTTCTTTGCTTTTTAAATAAATCTACTGGAAATCATGGATTTTGATGGAGTAAAGCTGGGGCTGGGGTCAGGACTGAGCTGATCCTGCAGAAAATGAAACATCTGGGCTTTGTTCCTTGGGAGTCAAGGCAGGTGTGAGGCCACTCGGCCACAAATTTTAGGAACTTTTAGGAATTGAATATGAACCTTTTCTGCTCCTCTCTGGAGCAGAAATGGACCAGAACTGTCCATTCTCCAGAACCTTCCAAGCTCTGTTGGGCAGATCCCAACAGGAGCCCCAGCAAGGCAAAGACATCAAATGATCCCATCAGAGAATCCATCTCCTGTCAGGAATCCATCTCCTGTCAGGGAATCCAACTCCTGTCAGGGAATCCATCTCCTGTCAGGGAATCCATCTCCTGTCAGGGAATCCATCTCCTGTCTGGGAATCCATCTCCTGTCAGGGAATCCAACTCCTGTCAGGGAATCCATCTCCTGCTGGAAATCCATCTCCTGTCAGGAATCCATCTCCTGTCAGGAATCCATCTCCTGTCAGGGAATCCATCACCCGTAAGGAATCCATCTCCTGTCAGGGAATCCATCTCCTGCTGGAAATCCATCTCCTGTCAGGAATCCATCTCCTGTCAGGAATCCATCTCCTGTCAGGAATCCATCTCCTGTCAGGGAATCCAACTCCTGTCAGGAATCCAACTCCTGTAAGGGAATCCATCTCCTGTTGGAAATCCATCTCCTGTCAAGGAATCCATCAGCTGTAAGGAATCCATCTCCTGTCAGGAATGCCCTTCCTTTCAGGAATCCATCTCCTGTCAGGAATCCATCTCCTATCAGGGAATCCATCTCCTGTTGGGAATCCATCTCCTGTCAGGACTCCCCCTCCTGTCCCAGTTCCTGCCTCACTCCCCTTTCCCTGCAGAAATCCAGGCACTGCCCGTGACGTTGGGATCTGTCCCTGCTGTCCCCTCCCTCCTGTCCAGCACCTCTCCAGCCCCAGGATGTGCTGCCAACACCTTCTGCTCGCTGCTCACATCCCCGGCCCTGCTCTGGGTCAGGGCACAGCTCCCATCCCCATTTCCCAGGGCAGAATCAGCTCCTGCAGCGTTTGCCAAGGTCTGCCAGGGTGCTGAGGAGCTGCAGGTGCCAGCAGATGCCTGGTGTCACACCTGGGGTGGCTCAGCTGCTGCTGGCATTCACTGGGCAAGGGACAGGTGAGATGTCACATCCCAGGGGCTCCGGGCTCTTTTCCACGATGCTGAAGGAGCTGGGAGTGCTCAGCTCTGATTTAGAGCTGTTTGTGGTGTGAGGAATCCAAACTCTGCTGCCTCCCCTCATGTTCTGGGCTGGCCCTGGGAGCTCAGCTCCATCATCCAGCACCTCAGTGCCCCTGTGCTGTGAACCACGGAGCCTCTGAAGGGGTTTGGAGGCAGTTCCTGGGCTGGATGCAGCATCCTGGGGTGGCAGGACGAGAGGGAACAGCCTCAAGTTGCACCAGGGGAGGTTTAGATGAGATAATAGGGAAAATTCCTCATGGAAAGGGTGGCCAAGCCTTGGAACAGTGGTGGTGGTGGAGTCACCATTGCTGGAAGTGTGGATGTGGCACTCAGGACCTGCTCTAGGGGTGACCATGGTGGTGTTGCTGGTCCATGGCTGGACTTGACGATCCTAAAGGTCTTTTCCACCCTGAACCATTCCCTGTGATCCCCTCTGCTCCCCATGGCTTTGCAGCCTCCTGACTCTAGCAGGGAACACAAAGCCCTCCAGCCCTGCCCTTTCTCCCTCCAGCTCCTCTTTGCCTGTTCCTGGAGCCCAGGCCCAGCTCATTGATGTTCATTGGACTTGCACAGGTATTTCCTCCCCTCCGTGTGCCCTGCTCCTGCTGTGAGCTCCAGCTGCTTTATAATCCCCTACAGCAGCCCCAGCCTGTGGAACAGGAGCCTGAGGATGCAGAACATGTGCATGAGTTGCCTTTTTATCCCCCCTGCTCTTGAGGATCTCTGTGTACTTGGGTAATTTTGAAGGCTCCCGAAGCCAGGATCAGAATTCCCTTTGATTGATTTATTTATCAAGGAAACCCCACATGGGAGCCTGGCTGTGGCACCATAACAATGGGATTTCCCCTCCCCTTGTCCAGTCCCATGGGATGTTTGGGGAGCTAAAAAGCAAGGGAAGATTTTTGTCCTTGTGGCTCTGCTCTGGGTGACATTTGTGGTTCGGTCTGGGGGGTTTGAGCTGCAAGTCCAAGGTGGGGGAGTCAGGAGGGGCTTTGTCTTTGGGGTTTGTCTTTGAGAGACTGAAAAAGCTCTGCTCAAACTCCTTTTCTTTCTCCCTTAGCGCAGGCTTGGGGAGAGCCCCCTCCTTTCCCACAGGGATGAGCAGGTGGGATCCAGGAGCTTCCCGAGGTCCCAGGGAAGGTGGGGTCACCTGGGGAGGGGTGGCCTCTGCCCTCTAAGGTCACACCACCCCACTGCTGCTTTAGCAGCTCAGGAAACACAAACCCCAAGAGTTTGGGAGACTTTGATTACTCCGGGGGTTGTTAAGAACTGACTTTTGCCAGGGGAGAATTCATTTTCCCCAGCACAGACAGCAGGAGCTTTTATCTTTGCAGGGGATTAGCCCAGCCAGGGATTGCTAGACCAGAGATCAGAACCTGACCACGCAAATCCCCTCACCTTGAGAAGTTGCCTGCTTTAGTTCTGTCCAAAGGATATTTTGCTTGGGTGCTTTCATCTTTAAAACACTACACTCCTCCAAAGCCAAGCTTTAATGTCATGTGGGAGTCTGCTTTCTTTGAGGAGTGGGAAATGCCACACACGGTGGCATATGCACAGCCCTGAGTCACCAGGGAAAAAATAAACACGGTCTGATCCACGTGCATCTGTTTCCTGGGAGAGAGGGGACGGGGGATGTTTGCTCTGGTAAGTGTTGCAAGCCAGGAGCACCTCAGTGGGAAATAAATGAAAAATTACCTGAAAATTAACCTGGAGCTGCATTGGCAGGGATTTCTCCCTGCAGGGCTCACGGGGATGAGGGTCCTGCTCTGTCCTGGGTGTCTCTGAACCAAGGGGGGGTGTCCCCCTCAAAGGCTCCTCCTGCTTCAAACCTGGGCTCAGGAAAGGAATCACTCTGTGAAATCAGCCAGCAGGAAATCAGCCTCAATGTTGTAATTGTGTTCCTCCCTGGCCCTAAAATCCATCGATCTGTGACAGTAATTGCCAGAGTTTACTGATTTTCCTGGCTCTTTGATGGCAGGTGAGAAACCTGCCTGTCTCCTGTGGCTGAGCTGCCCTGGAAGAGTTTCCTCTTTGCAGTGAGCAGGAATTGTAAAAAACCAAAATTGATTCAGCAGAGCCAAAGACAACTCTAAAACAGACCTCTGCTTAGCTGTTTGATGTTTTGTGTACTTGTTCAATGGATTCTGCCTGTCAGACTCCTCAGTGTCCTTCTGGGGGTGGGCCTCGGAATGCTGGGGGAATATTTGGAATATTTGACTTCATGGCAAGCCCTTACCTCCCTCTCACTCAGTGACTGCTGAAAATCCTGGACACACCCCAAGCTGTGTCCTAATCAAGGCTGGAGAGTAAAATTAGAAAGCTGATTTGATGCCACATTCCCAGAAATGCCAGAGCATGTAGAAGAGAAGGGATTTAAATTTTTTTTTCCAGGAAATCGTCCTGCTCCTGCCAGGAATTGGTGCTGTCAGGCTCTGCTGAGGGAGCTTCCCAACACCTGGGTGCATTTCTTGGGTGTAAACGCTGCAGAAACGGAGCACAGACGCTGGAAGCAGCAGGGAATTGTTTCTGTCTCTAGCACAGGACCCTCCCTCCACCCTGAAGTGCCCCCTCTGTGTCTGGCAGGTTTTAGAGGAGCTGTTCCCCTCCCGTGCTCCCAGCCTGCTCCTTCCTCCTGCCAAGACCTGCGTGTTTTGTCTTCCCCATTATCGCTGCAGAAACTCAAACATGATATTAGTTTAATTAGAGATCAGCTCCTTTTATGGCATGCAAATGCCCTGTCTGACTAAATCCCCCTTCTGAAGTTGGCAGATGCAAATTAAATCCTGTGCACTGAAGTGTAATTTGGCTCTGAACACTCTTCAAGGCCCTCAGTGATTCAGGGGGTGGAGGGGAATTAGTCTTAAGCTGCATTTGTTGCTTTCTCCTCCCTTAATTTGTTTATCTGAACGTTGCTGAAGCAATTTTGGATGGAGACAAATTGCCAAGTGACACACGAGCGAGAGCCAAGGTTTCACTGTTGGGTTCTGGAGCTGGAAATAACCGAGGTCCAGTGTACCTGAAATAATGGCAAACACTGGGCCATCTGCCACTCCTGTCCCTCCTGTTCCAGTGTCCAGCAGGCCAGGAATGGCCAGGCTGGCACTCAGGGGCAGCAGCGCCGGCCTGGGGCTGTTCCAGGCACTCAGAGAGCCCCATTCCCAGGGAAAAGCTCTTCTTTAGCTGCTGCATTCCCATCGTGAAGGGTGGCTCTGGAATCTCCATCCCACTGGAGCTGTCCCTGCACTGAACTGGTTCCTCCACATCCTCTCCTGCTCTGGGGGGCTTGGGGAGAACTGCAGTCCCTTTGTTTGGGGTTACAGAAGAAGTGTCACGCTGAGGGTCTGCAGGAGATGTCACAAGGAAGAGGTGAGGGAACTGGGATTGTTCAGCCTGGAGAACAGAAGGTTTGGGGTCACCTAATTTTGGGCTTCAAGTATGAGACTTTGGACAAGGGATGGGGGGACAGGACCTAGGGAATGGCTTCCCAGTGGCAGAGGGCAGGGATGGATGGGAGATTGGGAAGGAATTGTTCCCTGGGAGGCTGGGGAGGGTCTGGGATGGAATTGCCAGATTTGCTGTTTGTGCCCCTGGATCCCTGGCAGTGGCCAAGGCCAGGCTGGACACTGGGGCTGGGAGCAGCCTGGGACAGTGGGAGGTGTCCCTGCCATGGCAGGGGTGGCACTGGATGGGATTTAAGGTCCCTTCCACCCCAAACCCTTCTGTGATTGTTTTATTTTGTGCTCCTGGCATTGCCACAGAGGTTTGCCCACAGTGCCAGTGAACAGGTCCCCCTTGCAGAGTCCCCTTTTCCTTCCCTGCATTCCTTGGGAGCAGCTGTGTGGGGCAGTGCAGGCCAATCCCATAACGGGAATGTGCTCCCACTCCTCCACCCCATCCATCCTCTCACTCCACACGCTGCAATTGAAGCCAGGAGTGCTTTGAGCCAGCCCCAACAGATTAATTACAGCCCATAATCAGCATTTTTCTTCATTGCTCTCAGATCAGACAGCGATGCAGCCCAAGGAGCTTTTCTGGAGAGGCTCCTTGCTGCCCCGCTCTCGCTGCCTCTGAGGATTGATCCTGGACTCAGAGCCTGAGCTGCTCTCAGCAGCAGCCGTCTGATCACTGCCTGCTCCTGTGCCACGCTCCCCACACGGCTTTCAGCCACTGCCTGCAGGCTGGGCTGTTCAGAAGGAGCAATTTTAGAGCCTCCCCTGTGCTATTTTGCAGGAATGAATCAAATGGGGGGATCTGCAGGTAACAGCACTTCAATCCCTGCATTTGTGCTCAGCAGCTGAGCAAATAAGTGCCTTTCAATTACAGGCTCGTGCAGACACTCCCTGCTTATGTTTTATAACAATGATTTGAGATCAAGAGGTTTGCAGCTAAAGGGATAAACATTTAGCCCAGATAAGCAGATTTGTAGAAATTATTGTTATCCCGAGCTGGTTGGATTCATTAGGTCCCAGGCGCGGCCGGCTCTGAAATCCAACGGGGATAAATTTATCCCACCAAAGTGAAATCTGCTCAGGGATGAGTCTGAATTATGGTATATTCATAATAGCAT
Source organism: Eopsaltria australis (assembly GCA_034509425.1). Classification (NCBI taxonomy): domain Eukaryota; kingdom Metazoa; phylum Chordata; class Aves; order Passeriformes; family Petroicidae; genus Eopsaltria; species Eopsaltria australis. Next base: position 340,537 of record JAVTVJ010001159.1, on the reverse strand, counting down.
TTCTTTCTGGTATTTAACATGGCAAAAATAACGAGGGAAGAGATATTATTTTCTCCCCCAGTCTCCCTGCCCTCAACAAAGCATTGGCAGGGGGATTTTTGGGTGCTGCAAGGGTGGGAAGTGTTTGGAACAGAAGAGAAGTGAGATCCTGGACGTTTACCTGTGAGGGACAGCAGGAAAAGAGGTGTGTAAATCCATGGGTGATGCTGATCCCAGAGCACTTGGATTCTCAGGGAACAGTTTTTTCCCTTGTTGTACCCCACGTTTGCACAGAGACCTCTCAGACCCTCCAGAAAAGCTCCTGTCTCTTGTTTGAGGCTTCTGCCTTTGGAATTCTGACCTGGCGGCTCTTCCTGTTCACATCTCTTTATCTGCTCCTCACTCCTCCTCTCCTCTCCTCTCCTCTCCTCTCCTCTCCTCTCCTCTCCTCTCCTCTCCTCTCCTCTCCTCTCCTCTCCTCTCCTCTCCTCTCCTCTCTACCTCTCTTCCTTCCATTTTCCCAGTAATTTTTTTTTGCCTAGAGGACCATTATTTTGGGAGAGGGGTGAGATTTGCCCTTTGTGGGGGGTGCCCAGCTCCCTGGGCAGAAAGTCTGGAAAATCCTCATCCATCACCCTGCTCCCACCCTTTAACCAGGATGGGCCAGAGGAGAAGGCCAAGGGTGGGCAGCAAAGCTTGCACTTCTCCCAGGATCAGTGCCAGGAGCTGGGCAGATCCATCACGGTTATGGCGTGTTCTCCTCATGGTTATTGGGTGGATAATGCCCCAATCAATAACTGACGAGAGGGGAGAGGAGGGAGCCTTTGATTTAAGGTTTGCCCGGGCTTTGTAGAGAAGCAAGATTTATTGCAACATAAAAATCCCAAATTTAGCCTCTGGCTTAATAGGCATTGGTGCCTGTGCTAATAGGGGCTGGTATTTCCCGTGCATCCCAATCCAAGGACACCACATCCGTGTGCCTGCCCAGCCAGGCTGGGCTGGGATCAGCCAGGGAGGCACAGCCCGCTCCTGACTGGTTGAACTGGGAATAACCCCATTTCCTTTATTGCACCGAGCATTTGGAATCCATCAGGGGTTTGCAAACAGCCCTCAGTGTCAGCAAGGGGATCCCAGGGCCTGCTCTGGCTTGGCCCTGCATTCCTGGGAGTCTCAGGGAATTACAGCCAGGGCTGCAAAACGCCTCTGGAAGAGCCAGAGCTGGCAAGAACTGCTGGATGTTTCTGTTTGCCCTGTGCTGTTGTGTTGGAAACATCCAATTATGGAATCACACAGGACATTCCTGTCTCTCTTGCCTTCTGGATCCATCAGATCCAGGCCCCTCCTATCCTGGAGAGCTTCTGGAAGCTCTTGGGGACCTGCACAAAATTCACACCCAGGTCTCTTGGTTTGCCACAGCTCCTGTCCAGATACTGCTGGAATGGTGCCATGGTGAGAGAAGGAAATGATCCAGCTCCAAATAAAAATAAAAACTGTTTTCCAGAGGTTGGGCAGAGCTTTGCAGATTTGGGCCTTTTTCTGCATGATCAACTAAAGCTGGAGAAAACCAAGCAGAGCCTTTAAGTCCAGCTCCTAATCCTTGTTCTTGGCTGAAAAAGGGTGAAAACCTGGAAATGTCGGAGAATTCCAACCTCGGTAACAGCAAATCCTGACACAGGACACGGCACTGGGGGGTTTGGGGCTGATTTCAGCAGTCACAGGGATTTTCCAGAGGTGGAGCTGCCCCAGAGCCATGTGTGCCCTCAGCCCAGGGCATCTCCACTCCAACCCCTTCCCGTATTCCCAACGGATCAGCTGAACCTGCAGAGTTTGACCAGGATTCACAGCTCTGAGCTTTCTGGTACTTTGAAGTTCCAAGCAGGTCAAAGAAAAGCGAAAGGTGACAACACCAAGGGTATTGAGGCACTCGGATTCCCAACGTCCGTCACAATTCCAGGAAAAACCGGCCCTGTGCATTCCCATTTTACAGGAAAATCACCAAGCAGCTTCCCCTCTGCCCTGTGTCCTCCATGGGCAGTTCACACCCTCCTAAAGCCCTGGGAGTCTGGCTCAGAGAAAGGAACGGGCTCAAGCACGGAGGGAAATCCTCTGATTGTAACACCCAGATCACAGAAATATTCTGGCAAGATCCCACCATTTCCTCCCTCCTTGCACAGGACACAAGAGTGAATTTTGTCCTTCTGACCCAGCACAGCTTGGACAAAGAGGAGCCTGATGTGCTCCAGCTTAGGAATTACTCCATGAGTGACCCCAGCCATGGAGGGAATATTTAATGATCATCTGAATAATTCCTGGGACATCTTCTGGCCTTCAGCTCCACTGCCCCCAGCGTTCATTGGCCTGGAATTCATGCCCCCAACTTGTGCAAGGTGAACCCAGACCTTCAGGGCTGTCATTTAGCAGCTTTGGATACCAAATTTGGGAAAGTCCAGGTGAAAATGCACAAGGCAAAAAAAAAAAAAAAAAAAGAGTCTCGGATAAAATGGGAGAGTTGGGTGGAATTTACTCCCATTCCACTGGCAAAACCAAATGTATTCACAAAGGAAAGCCACTGAAGGTGGATTAAACCCAAATATTCTGTGTTGAGAGATCCTTCACAAGACAAATCAGCTCATTTTCACATCTTTCACAAGACAGATCAGCTCATTTTCAGATCCCTCTCAACCACACAAATCAGCTCATTTTCAGATCCTTCACAAGACAGATCAGCTCATTCCCCCTCCCAGCAAACCCAGATGTTTCAGCAATGGGTTGTTCTGCTGATTATTTCTCTCAAATGAGTCCCGTTCTAATTCCAGAGCCTGTTATCCAGAGTTAATCCCTGGTTCCAGCCTCCCCAGGCATGGAAAAAAACGTTGATCTCAATCTTGGTGCCGAAACTTTGTGTTCAGCCTCCTAAAAATTCAGCTCAGGGTAGACAAAGCTCCACGGTGTTGCTGAGGTCGGAAAGGAATGAATATTTATTGCAACAATGGCTGCATTTCCAGCCTTTCCCAGCTCCAAGAACAAAGTATGGGACTTTTCTGGGACTCAAACCAAGCAGATGCCCCCACTGGACACATCTCTTGTCCCAGCATGAGAGCCCTGCCAGTAATCTCCTTCCTAATTAATTTTCCTTTATCACAGAAGCCATTTCAGACACTGGGAACAGTGAACACTGGGAAGGAAAATCCCTTTTTCTTGCCGGCCTGACCCCAGGATGTCAGCCCATCACATCCAAAGGCAGTTCCCAAAGGAGAATTCAGCTGGGACACCTCTCCTGGGCCCTTCCTGGCAGCTCCCAATGTTCTCCTGCATGGACAGAGATAACAATGAGGGGTTTTCCCCAGAAAAGCCAGTTCAGAGCAGCGCTCTCCTGGAACAACAGAAGCCAGCTGATAAACAGGAGGAAAGCACACGTGGAGTTTGGGATAACACACAATCAAAGGATTAGAATTCATCCATTTCCATGGAAAGCAGCAGTGCTGGGCCCTAAATGAGTCTGAAAGAAAGGGATTTATCTCCTCACTCAGCCCAGACAAGCCCTTTATCAGTGGGGATGGTTTGCTGGAGATGTGTCCCTGCCCGAGCCCCTTTTGTTCTTCCAGTGTCTGAAAGAAACTTTCCCACCTCTGCTGTTGCTGCTGTGGGTGGTGGAGCTGCCTGGGGAGGGTGAGCTGAGGGCTGGAGGGTCCCTGCAGAGCTCCTGGAGCTCCTGGAACACCCTGGTCCCACATGGAGAGAGCCTGACTCGGAGATGTGGAGCCCCAGCAGGGTGGTGCCAATGCCCTGTGTCCTCCTCACTCCACCTGGCTGAGCCCTGCTGTTCCCACAGGGCCTTTACAGGGAGAAAAATCATCCCTTAAATCAGGGCCAGCACTAAAATAAACCCTTCTGGTCACAGAATCACAGAAACATTACATTTGGGAAAGATCTCCGGGATCACTGAGTCCGAGCTGTGCCCGATCCCCACCTTGTCCCCAGCCCAGAGCTCTGAGTGTCACCTCCAGGAATTCCTTGGACACCTCCAAGGGGACTGCAAACCTCCCTGGGCAGCCCCTGCCAAGGCCTGAGCACCCTTTCCATGGGGAAATTCCTGCTGCTGTCCACCCTGAGCCTCCCCTGGCCCAGCCTGAGGCCGTTCCCTCTCCTCCTGTCCCTGTTCCCTGCGAGCAGAGCCCGACCCCCCCTGAGCCCCCTCCTGTCAGGGACTGTGCAGAGCCACAAGGTCCCCCCTGAGCCTCCTTTGCTCCAGCCTGAGCCCCTTTCCCAGCTCCCTCAGCCCCTCCTGGGGTGGCTCACAAGGCCCTTGCAGAAAAGCCCAAATGAGGTTGATGGGATGCCCAGTGACTGCTGCTCCTCCCCCAGCACTTTTGGGGCTCTTCTGTCGCTTCACAAGGACAGAGAGATCACCCAGCTCGGGATGGGCACGAGCTGATGGAGTGGGGAAGGAGGAATCCAAACCAACACCTCGCCCCCCCTCCCACTTTAGCAGCAGCGTTTTGAACATTGCTCCTGTCCCAGCCACCAGGACCAGACATGGATTGGCTTTTCCAAGAGCTGAGAGCTCACAAAAGGCTGGGTGGAGCTGGAGAAGACCCTCGGGTGTGGGAGGGTTGCCCTGGCCACAGCCAGGTCCCAGTTCCAGCCAGGGCTGAGGGTTCCAGCCAGGCTCTGGCAGTGCAGGGCTGTGTTCCCCATGCCTGATTTCCCTCATTTCTGATGGGCACCCCTGGGTTGGGATTTGGCCATTCCATTCGTGGCACTTGATGAGTCTTTCTTTCATAATTGGGACCAAAAATGGCAAAAGAAGAAAACAACAGGATTTTGCTCATAGAACTCAAAGATGCAAAGCAAATAAACCCCCAAGGATTCAGCTGGTGAAAGGGATCAATCAGCAATAATTACAGCCTGAGGGATGGAAACTTTGGGGAGCAGTGGAGGTGGGAAGGGAGGAGGTTGGAAAGAGCTCTCTGAGCCTGACATCTGGTCAGATAGAAATGATATTCTGATTTTCATGGGATGGAGTTTTCTCTTTACAGGGGACAAGAATCAATTCCCTCCTTGCCCAACGTGCACATCCATTCCCAGAGCTACACTCTGTCCTGTCAGAGGGTTTCAAATGGCATTTTAGTGAGGTTTTTCCACCTTATTTTAATCTCATGCTTTTGGTGTGGATGAAGGAGCTCCAGAACTGTGTAAATCTGTATAAATAGCTGTGATCTCATCGAGCAGAACTGAGTTACACCTTTCTCCCCAGTAATAAACCTTTCCCTCCAGCTCAGCTTTGCAAAGGGCACAGCTGAGCCCTGGGAGCCCTGACCTGTGCTCCCAGCAGGAATGTTCACAAGCTCTTCATTTATTAAGCTCATCCCCCAGAAATGCCTAAAATTGAGTTATGTGCTGAAAATCAGGAGTTCCACTTGGAAACGGGGCCATGGTGTTTCACCTTCCCTGAATCCTGGAACAAAGCCCTTTTTTTTTGCTGGATTTGAACATGCAGATGTGGCACGTCCCTGTTATTTCTCCAGCTGCAACAGGAAAATACCAGGAGGTGAGTTTTATATTTTTTTTAAATTACTTTTTTATTGGCATTTTCATTTTTTTAAAGATAAACATCATCTGGTTCCCATTACTCAGGCAGCCACACAGGAAATGGTAATCAGTTCTGTTGATATTATTTTCCTCAGAGGGATTCCCAAGGATAATATTTATGTAGGAATTAAGGGATTGGTGCTCTCCCTCAGGCTGGGGAGCAGGGAACAGGAACAAGGGGCAGGAGGGTGGAACCTGCAGCACCCCAGGACCAAGGGCAGGCAAGGGGCAGCACCCAGGGCACGGGCAGGGTCTCAGCTGGATGCCCTGTGCAGGTCAGAAAGGGGATGTGTTTCCAAGAGAGATTCCAGCAGAGTTATCCATTGGATCAGCTGGAGGTCCCCGTGCTGAGCTTTTCCCTTCTCCCCCTGTGTCCCCGGTCCCTGGGGCTGCTGCTGCAGGCTGGGGATGCCACTGCCCTTGCCCAGGAATTCTCCTGGAAGCAGGAGAGACCCCGGGCCTCGGGCTGTGGCTGCTGGGTCCGTGAACCAACTCCATGGAAACCTCTGGGTCAGGAGAGTAATCAAATAGCAGAGGATGAGCCCACGCTGCCTCCTGGCACTTGGCACCTTTGCAGTCATTTTCTCCTTCCTTCCTTCCCACGGCATCGGCTCCCTGTGGCCTGACCTTGCCAGTGACAGCTCTGCTCAGCCTGGAGAAATTCAGATTATTTGTCCCCCTCCACGTCCCTGCTCTGCTCTCCCCGTGTTCCTCGGGTCTGCTGCTCCCTAATTGTATTCCAGCAGAGCCAAACCTCCTGCTCAGAGCTCCATCCCGAGCCTGCCCGGGCTGCAGCAGCGCAGGTGTCAGGGCCCCTGGAACTGCAAACTCAATCTTGCTGATGGATTGAATTCGGGGCTCTGCTCTGTCACCCCCCTCTGCCCTGCCCTCCCCTCCTCCCCCCGCTCCCCCTGGCAATCTCCTCATTGCTTAAAAATATTCAGCGAGGCTACATCAAAGCGAATATTGTGTTATTGTTGCCAGGGGTGACATTAGATGAGAATTATATGAAACAATAAGGGCGCTGGAGTATAATCCATTTGACATTTGGAACATGTTCCCAGCGCTCCGTGCTCCTCGCAACACTCACACAACAGAACCGTCTTCATTTCCAGCACAATATTTGTGTGCGTGAGGAGATTTATCTCTCTTTATTCCTCTGCCTGGTCATTCTCTGCAGGAATTCAGAGGCTGCTGCCCTGTCCAAGCACCGTTTTTGCCGTTTGTACCCACAGGAGGAGGGGGCAGTGAATTGGTGTCAGCACAGGGCTGGTCCTGCTGTGGGCCCGGTGCTTGGTACCCTGAAAATCCCAGATGGGTTTGGGTGGGAAGGGACCATAAATCCCATCCAGTGCCACCCCCAGGGACACCTCCCACTCTCCCAGGTGCTCCCAGCCCCAATGTCCAGCCTGGCCTTGGCCACTGCCAGGGATCCAGGGGCAGCCACAGCAAATCTGGCAATTCCATCCCAGCCCCTCCTCACCCTCCCAGGGAACAATTCCTTCCCAATCTCCCATCTAGCCCTGGGGAAACCATTGCCCCTTGCCCTGATCTCTGTTCTAAACCTGCCCTCAGAGTTCCCTTGTGCCACCAAACTCTGAATTTCCAAAGGCTCCAGTGAAATGTTCAACTTCATGGCCAGAGCACATCCAGGAGGAAGCATTCTGTGATTGCCACCTGCATCCCCGTTATCCTGTTTGCACAGGAGGCAGAGCTCCTCCCCAGAGGGTGCTGGTGATGTGGGCACCGAGCCTTGCTCCTTCCTCAATTCCAATTAATTATGGCTCTATCCCAACACACAAAGTCTGACAACTCCAGGGATCAAAGCCTCCTTCAAACAACCTCCCCAAATGCAGCCAGGCAGTGACTCAGCTCCCATGCTCCTGTCTCCACACAACCAGAGCCACCAGCGCACACGGAGAAGCTGCTCCTCCCACAAACACCCGTATTGCAATTATCTCAATTACTGATTCCACAGGATCAGCTCCTGTGCCTGCCAGGTTCCCCACACACAACATCCCTCCCTCGCGCCCGTGTGCTCAGCCCTGGCAGCTGAACTGGTTTTCCATTCAGCCACTGAGCAAATCAGCCATGAGATCTCCCTGTGCAGCAGCAGATCACTTTTCACCCGGGAAAGGTGGAAAATTGCACCTGAAAGAGGTAAATCCAGGACTCAGGGCATGGGCTGTGCATGTGCAGAGGGTTTGAAGCACTTGGGGTTAATTTTGGTGAGAGCTGGAGGCTTTTGGAAACTTGGGTTTGGGAGAGAGAAAAATGTGGGGACTCTGATCAGAGAGGGCAAACTGACATTGCAAGGTTCCAACAGCAGAGTCTTCAGCATAACTGCATAAAAACGTGTTTATCCCACATAATCCCCCTGCTTTGTGTTATTTTCACTTCAGGAATCATTATCTTGCTCTCTGAGCTGCTTGCTGTGAATTATTTCCTGTGAGAACTGTGCATCCATCCTGAAGATCCAACCCCTGAAGTTTCCTGAGGGTTCATGCGCTTGTTGGAGTGTCTGAGGTGATCTGTGGGGCTCACACGAGCACAGGTGAGCCTGGCTGGGCTCTGCTTAAGATTCTGGGCTCATTCCTGCTCTTCAAAGAGAAGCTGATGGAATATAAACCTTCCCAAACAGCCCCTGAATCAAACATCTGTCGAAACTTTTTCAGAATGAAGCAGTGGGAGATCCCTGCACCGGTGGTGTTCCCATCCTGCCAGGCAGTGATGGTGCTGCAGCTTCCCAGGATGGGCAAAGGCAGCTTTAGTCACTCAGGATAGGCTTTAATTTACTTCAGAAGCTGTGAATGAAGAGCAGGAGTTTGGGAATTGTGTCCCCTGCTCTCCTGGCCCGGCAGCTCTGGCTGCTCTGCTCCCTCTGGGCAGCAGCCACGGCACCAAGGAAAATCCAGCCTGACTGAGTGACCCAGCACAGGAACATCAACACTACTCACAAGGCAAAAGGGATGTAAAGAACAAAAAGGCAAAATAAAAATCCTTTGGAGCAAAAGATCAACAATTCTTGGTTGGGGAAGCCCAGGGGTAACTGGAAGATTGTAACATTTCCTCCCAGCCTGGAGATGTGGCTCCTCCTGCCCCAGAATGACAAACCAGGGCTGCTCCAGGGCACAGGGGTTGGAAGGGACCTTAAAGATCAGCTCAGCCCAGCTCAGCCCAGCTCAGCCCAGTTCAGCCCAGCTGAGCTCAGCTCAGCTCATGTTAAAGCCCACCCCTGCCATGGCAGGGACACCTGCCACTGTCCCAGGCTGCTCCCAGCCCCAATGTCCAGCCTGGCCTTGGCCACTGCCAGGGATCCAGGGGCAGCCACAGCAAATCTGGCAATTCCACCCCAGCCCCTCCCCAGCCTCCCAGGGAACAATTCCTTCCCAATCTCCCATCCATCCCTGCCCTCTGGCACTGGGAAGCCATTCCCTGCCTCCTGTCCCTCCGTGCCTTGTCCCCAGTCCCTCTGCAGCTCTCCTGGAGCCCCTTCAGGCCCTGCAAGGGGCTCTGAGCTCTCCCTGGAGCCTTCTCCAGGTGAACCAGGAGGTGAAAGGTTTTTCTATTAAGAAATGCCTGTGGAGGTCTTGGCATTTCTGGGAAGGATCTGGAAGCCCAGGCCAGGGCAGAGCTCCAAGGTCGGAGCAGCAGGAGCAGCTCCCAGCCCTGGCTGCAGCCTCTGTCCTGTCCTTTTCACTGAGGATGGAGATAATTAAATTTTGCACTGTGGTTACACCTCGGTAAATATTGTCTATAAAAATCAATTGGCATTTACTGTACTTAAGGTATAATAACGATTCTTATAAATCTAAATTATCCCAATAAATCTAAATTAAATGCCTAGGTTTAAATGTATTTAGGACATTTAATTAATAAAGTGTTACCAAATAACCATTACTAATCTGTTTACTTCAAGCCTGATTTCCATTTCCAAAGGATTTATTTCTCAGCAGTGTGTGTGGGAGGGTGAAAGGATGTGAAAGGGTTTTAAACAGCTACTGCAGGTACCAGAAATATTGGGAAATTGCCCAGGAAATTCCCTCATCTTTTCCCCCACAGAGAAATGCTGATGTGCTGGAGCCAGAAGTTTTCAAAGGGAAAAAGTCCATTTTGATTTATCTGGGATTTTAAGTGTTCAGAAAGTTCTGAAGTCTGAAACTCCCTCTTTCAACATTCTCTTAATTCAAAGCTCTGCTTTGCTGTTTAAGCTGATTTTCCAATTAAAAACTTAATTGAACTTATAAAGACAGAAAACAATTAAAGAAAAAAAGGTCAAAATCCGGAAGAACTGATCTAAATAAAGCCTCAGATTAGACAGGAACACTTTATGGATTATCCACCCACTGGCGAAAAACACAGATTTTCACTTCTTTTTCCTTGGAACTTCTCTTGGAAAGGCCCTTCCTCGAGGTCTGAAGCCAAAGTGGCTCCTGAGCTCCATCGGGAGCCTGGGCCAGGCGAGGCCTTGGGGTGACCCCATCCCAGCCCAGCTGGGCCCAGCTGCTGAAACCCCGGATTCCCTGAGCCCAGGGCCAGAGCTGGGTCTGCCCCTCCAGCTCGGGGCTCCTTCCCCCACTGGAATTCCCTGATCACAACATTGGGAGCTCTGAAAATGGGGTTTTATTGCTCAGCATCTTCCTCAACAATTGCACAGCAGAGGCTCCACAACCCCCCCAAATGAAGCAAATCTTTCATCGGGGCTGGAATCGTTTCTATTAAATTCTTATTTTGAATTTTTTTTTTGCAGAAATTTTTATTTTTTTTTTCTTTGTGCAGAAAACACAATTCTTATCAAGCCAGCCCCCAAATATTTGTGCAGTTTTTCCAGCCACCTCTGCTGCAGAACCCCAGCCCCATTAACCCCTGGATTACTCCTCCCTCCCCTCATAATTAACATCATTAGGCTGAGCTCACGCAAAGCCAGAGGGTCAAACTCAGCCTAGTGCAGTTCTGTTGTACCAAACCCAGATCTACCCCGGTGATTAATTTAGCTAGAAACACATAATTATAGGCCATGAAAAATGATTTCTGCTGCTGCTGGGAAGTGCCTGAGACTGTTCCCTGTGTGACAGCAGCACCTGGCACAGCCCGGCCGGGCACAGCCCAGCTGCAATTCAATTATTCATTTGAAATGTTTGCTGCCCCACAGGATGGAAGGGGAGGGTTCCAGCCCAGCTGTGTGGGCAAGGGTTGGGACCAGAGGGGCCTGGAGGTGCCACCTTGGGGGGTTGGACTGAGGAGTCCAAGCACAGAAAATTCACAGCTCTGTGCAGGGACTGAAGCCAGGTTTGTGTGGGAAATAACTCAGAGGTGAAGGTTATAATCAGGTATTCCCCGTGAGGAAAGGCTGGGAGAGCTGGGGGTGCTCACCTGGAGAGGAGAAGGCTCCAGGGAGAGCTCAGAGCCCCTTGCAGGGCCTGAAGGGGCTCCAGGAGAGCTGCAGAGGGACTGGGGACAAGGCCTGGAGGGACAGGAGGCAGGGAATGGCTTCCCAGTGGCAGAGGGCAGGGATGGATGGAAGATTGGGAAGGAATTGTTCCCTGGGAGGCTGGGGAGGGGCTGGGATGGAATTGCCAGATTTGCTGTTTGTGCCCCTGGATCCCTGGCAGTGGCCAAGGCCAGGCTGGACATTGGGGCTGGGAGCAGCCTGGGACAGTGGGAGGTGTCCCTGCCATGGCAGTGATGGGATGGGATGGGATGGGATGGGATGGGATGGGATGGGATGGGATGGGATGGGATGGGATGGGATGGGATGGGATTTAGGGTCCCTTCCAACCCAGACCATTCCCTGATTCTCTGATTCACCTGCAATGATAGGAGGGCACTTTAATTTGTGAATCCCTCATCCAGGCTAGTTCCCACTCCCAGTGCAGGCAGGGACTCATCCCAGGCTCACCCTGGGCTCCTCCCAGCAGAGCTGAGCTCAGGGTGCAGCAATTACAGCCCCAAAGGCCTCTGAGCCTCTGTCCAGGCACTGTGGAGAGCAGAGCACAGGAAAGCCCTTCCAGGGAGATGAGGTATTTTGGAGCCTGTCTGTCTCCTTCTGCTTGATTCAGACTGAGTTTGGCAGATGGAAACAAGCTCAGTCCTAAAGAGGTTGAGAAAATCATCCTTAAGGGAGCCTGGCGTGTCTGCCGGAACAATTGCTCAGCCCTGGGAGTGACATTTGACTTCATCTGTCTAACAAGTCTGATGGGCTCTCAGTGTCTCTTCTGATTGGGTTAATTTATTTGTTTTCATGCTAAGTTTTATTGTTTATTGATTTCCCGAGTCACCCTGAGCCCGTGTCAGTTTTTATCTGCTCCCAGTAATGGAAATCGTTCTGTGGAAGATGCAGCGTGTAAAACCTTATTGCAGCCAGCCCAGGACCTACAAGCACCGTTAATTACCGTGATTACGACCCTCAGAGATGACAAATCCAGGCCTCTTGTCCCTCCACTGTGCCACACAGATCCCAGTTTCCACATTCCGTGTGCTGCCGACTCCGAGTGCACAATCCCACACTGAGGACACGGTGTGAGCAGCATCCGAGCTGTCACTTCCCCAAAGTCCAGGGCTCTGGATTCCCCCAGCCATCCCTTCAGGCAGCCTGAGGGAACGTGACAAACTCCTCATGCCATGATCCTCATGCTCAGATGGCCTCAAGATGCTTTTTTAATGATTTCCAGAGATTTCAACCCAATTTGAGTCAGAAAAAGAGGAGTAACAGCAAATCCCAGCAGGGTGACAGTGACTGGGGCCTTTCTGGGCTGCTCTGTGTCACCCTGCGTGTGTTTCTGTGTGAGATGTGGTGACTGGCACGAGAGAAATTGCTCTTAATTACTCAAAATTGCTCTTAATTACTCAATCCTGCTCCTGCAGCGCTGCACTCCCGGGCATGGCCCCCCTGGCTCCTCTGGGAGAGGCTGGAGCCCCCCAGCCTGTCCCGTGTGGCAGGTGGGATGTGTGACACCTGAACAGCATGAAAACCCCGGGGAAGAAGGGGCAGGGCAGGAGGAAACGCCCTCAAGTTGCACCAGGCGGGGTTAAATTGGATATGAGGGGAAATTTCTTCACTGCAAGGGTGGTCAGGCACTGGAACTGGGAAAGAGGAGGAGTCCCCAGCCCTGAGCTGGAGCAGGGAGCCGTTCCCAGGTGAGACGGAAATAACGCGGAGTGACTGTGCCAGCAGTGCCAGGAGCCCTGCCCAGAGCCCCGGCAGCTCCTGCCCTGCCCTGCCATGAGGGTGGCACAGGACAAGGCTCCTTCAGCAGGGGGAGAGGTGATAGCGTAAGGAAACACATCATCACGCAATGATGATATGGGTGCTTTAATGGAAGGGCCCTGGGAGCAGGGGTCGTCGGACCCAGATCAAGCTCCGCCATGGGTTCAAAAAGTGGTTACATTTATACCATAACCAGCTTATAATCATCAGTTAATCATTAATTCAACATTGCTCTATTGGATAGGTTGTTTTCACTCAAGCATAAGTTTCAGCCCCCCTTTTCCTACTACCCCCTGACATTTCTCAGGATTGTTGCAAGAGAATTATTATTCTTATTCATATTTCCTACGCAATCGTTTCATTACTCTTGTCATAAGCAATCGTCACGGCAAAGCACACAGGTGCGGTTCTCGTTCTCATGACTATACTTCTAACAAAACAACACCTAAGGCCTACCTTAAGGCCTACAAGGCCTATCGATCCCACAACCTAAAACTACCGCCAACCCCAAAATCATTGTGACCCCTGTGCTATCAGAGGGACGGGGGAGGCTCCTGCAGCCCGTGCCGAGGGGATTGCGATGCAGAGGGAGGCATACCGTGCTCAGGGGGGATTGCACTGCACCTGCCGGGGCTGTCACAGGAGAGGGCTCTCCATGTGCTCCTGAAGGGAATGGGGGGAAAAGGCACGGAAAAAAGACCTGGCTGGGAATGGGGCCAGGGCAGACCCTGACAGGAAGGTGAGGGTTGGGTGGGGAGGGGAGACGCTCCAGGAACAGGCCAGTTTGGGGTTCCCGATCTTCCTGCAGCTCCCCCTGACCCCAGGCTGTGCCTCCAGCCCCAAGGGTGTCCAGGTCACTTCTGGTTGCCCTGGTGGGACCTGACCCTGGGGACTTGGCCCAGCAGGGACTGATGCACACCCTGAGAGCAGCTCTGCCTCCATTCCTGCTCCATCCCTTCCTGCTTCATCCATTCTTGCTCCATCCCTTACTTCTCCATCCCTTCCTGCTCCATCCCTTCCTGCTCCATCCCTTCCTGCTCCATCCCTTCCTGCTCCATTCCTTCCTGCTCCATCTCTTCCTGCTCCATCCCTTCCTGCTCCATCCATTCCTGCTCCATCCCTTCCTGCTCCATCCCTTCCTGCTCCATCCCTTCCTGCTCCATCCATTCCTGCTCCATCCATTCCTGCTCCATCCCTTCCTGCTCCATCCCTTCCTGCTCCATCCCTTCCTGCCTCATCCCTTCCAGCTCCATCCCTTCCTGCACCATCCCTTCCTGCTCCATCCCTTCCTGCTCCACCATCCCTTCCTGCTCCATCCCTTCCTGCTCCATCCCTTCCTGCTCCATCCCTTCCTGCTCCATCCCTTCCTGCTCCATCCCTTCCTGCTCCATCCATTCCTGCTCCATCCCTTCCTGCCTCACCCCTTCCTGCTCCATCCATTCTTGCTCCATCCATTCCTGCCTCATCCATTCCTGCTCCATCCCTGCTCCATCCCTCCCTGCTCCATCCCTTCCTGCTCCATCCCTTCCCACCTCATCCCCTCGCAGTTCCCAGCCAGGGACAGGCAGCTCTGCCTGGGGTGGGTTTGTGGTATTTCCATAACAACTGAGCCTGATTTTCACTCGCACCGAGATCCCTTTCCACCACAGAGAGTGCAGGAAAGGCAGAAATAATTCACATCTGCCTTGAAACTCCTTCCTGCTGACAGAGGGATGTAAAAGAGTCCCCACCTAAGTGCCCAGAAACCCCTTCCTTCCCTCACTGCTCACTCAGCCTGTGACGTTGGCAATGCTGATGAGCTGACAGCCAACACTTAAACGCTCCGAGCCTTTATTATTTATTTCTTGGGCAGAGAATTACCACTCTGGGTTATTTTTATTTTACAGATCCAGCTTCTGAAACTACTTAAAAAGCTTTCGATCAAAGCTTACAGTGGTGCTGACAGAACACCGAGGGTTTGCGCTGGGGAGAGCCATCATTAATTATCAGACTGTGAGCAGCACTGATAGTGCAAGCATTTGATTTTGATTTAATGTCTAAATAAGCTCGCTTACAATGGCAAAGAGCTTCCTGTTTAATTGAAAAGCACTAAGTTTTCTATCTCCCCTTCTTCTTGTTCATTCTGGCCACGATCCAGGTGTAGAAATAGAAAGAAACATGAACAGAATGCAAAAAGTCGGTGTGAAAATGCATCAGAGGCACGGGAGCCTGCTGAGCCTTCTGCCAACACCGCTGCTGGCTTGTCTGGGCCAGCTCTGCTCTTCCAGGCTGTCCTTGTCCTTCAGCTCCCCCTCCATCCCAGCCCAGGGCCCGCTGTGCCTGTACCCCCTCCCATCACCCTTCGTGAACTCACAGCACCAGCGCCTCCCCCACCCTCCCCAAAAGGGCATTTCCATCTTGCAAAGGCCCTCCCCGAAAGGCAGCCGAGCAGGGACATCGCTGTGGCACGAGGGGGACACACCCTGGGGGCATCCCCTGGCTGGCACCGGGGCTGCCCTGGGCTCTGCAGCCTGGCAGAGCCACCATGGGTGTTTCAGTGCCACCAGGCACTGCCAAGGTCACCACGAGTGTGACAGAGGAGGCTGAGCCAGCCCTGCCATCCCTGCCACCACCCCTGAGGCAGTGTGACACCGTGTGCCATCCCTGCCCTGCCCCTGTGCCAGTGTGACACCGTGTGCCATCCCTGCCCTGCCCCTGTGCCAGTGTGACACCGTGTGCCATCCCTGCCACTGCCCAGCAGTGGCTTCAGCAGCTGCTGGCCAAGGGACACACGGACTGTGCTGGACACACGGATTGTGCAGGACACACAGATCATTCCCGACCCACAGCAGTGACTGTCCCCATCCCGTGTCCCCTGCCCAGGGTGTCAGGTCCCCCCAGACAGCACCCAGGAGCAGCAGAAGCCGCTGGACACCCTGAGAGGCAGCTCTGGGGTTCCCCAGCATCGGAGTGAGCGCTGCCAGCTCCGTCCGTGACCCCTCAGTCCTTCCACCCCTTCCACAGGGGACAGAGATCAGGGACCATGGAGGGGGACATGGAAAGCTTGGCTGGCTTTGCCCTGAGCCAGGCGTGGTGAACACCACAGAGGTCAGGACTGGGGTTGTAATAACCAGGAGGGAAAACCATTTCCCCCCTTTTCCCCCAGTCCCCACGTGGGGCTCCGGTCCCAGCAGCGGCCCCAGGCTGGGCTGGTGTGGACAGAAGGTTTGTTGGAGTCGATGATTTATCCCAATTCCTCCGTGGACAAATCTGCTGCTGGATTATCCCTGTGTGCCCAGCCAGGCGCAGGGAGAATGCAGCTGGATCTGGCCTGGGTGGCTCCGGGACGGAGCTCAGGCACTGCTCAGAGCCCCAGGGGAGGTGACAGTTCCAGGGGAACAGCTGGATCTGGCCCGGGTGGCTCCAGGTGGGAGCTCAGACACTGCTCAGAGCCCCAGGGGAGGTGACAGTTCCAGGGGAGCTCTGAGCCGCTGTGACAGCTCCTCCCCACAGCCCAAACCGTGCCCTCATAAACGATTTTCCACTTCAGGTGCCTTCTACAAGTGTTAATGAACTCACCCTTCCCAGAGCTGTGCACCGAGGGCACGGGGAGGAGGGGAAGCTGAGGATGTCTGAATTCCCAGGAGGAATCTCCCAGGGCAGGACTCTCTGCCAGGCAGCAGAGCCACCCACAGCCCTGGGCCTGGGGGCTGCTCTGGGTTTGCACACGTGGGTGTTGTGTTCGTCTGTAAAATCTCAAACAGCTGCCAAGAGCTGAACTGCTTCTTGAAAAACTAGACTAAAATACAGCAAAAATTAGAATAAAAGTAAGTTTCCTCCATTAGATGAGTAGAGGAGAAAGGTAAACTGAGGCACAGAGCCATGAGATGAAGATCTTAAAGCCTGAGAGCTGAAAACAAGTGGCACACACCAGACAGTTCCATCCAGCTGCAGACTAAATGTCTTTGCTAAGTGACTTTAAAGCTAATGGCATGTGACATGCGGAGATCAGGCTGCTCAGCACGGCAGGACACGCAGAGATAATGATCGTTTGTGAAAACCAAAGGGCGGGAGGGGCCGGGGCCACCCCGCAGAAATGTGACTTTGGCTGGGAAGCGATGGGACAGCACCGGGAGGTCACGGCATGGCCACCGTGCCAAAGCTGGCCTGGCTGCCCAGGAAGGGACAACAGAACCAGTGCGTCTAGACAGGGGCTGGGCTGCCTTAGGAAAACAAGATTTAGACATTGAAAAAGTCATTATTTCAAGATGAAACTACAGATTTCTATCTCAGCTCTCATTTTCTCCGAGTGTGTGATTGTGTGGAGCTGCGGAGCAATTTGCTTAATAAAAGAGTGTGGGTTTGACTCGCTAAATACCAACCCCTGAGCAGGGGCAGTGACTGCCCAGGCCTGCTCTGAATCACCTGGATGGGATTGGGAGCAAGCAGTGAAAGTGCAGCCCCTGCACTGATAAAGGATGGGGAAAGCAGGGAAACCCTCCCTGCACGGAACCAAACCGGAGAGTTCCTGCACCTGAGCCAGAACGGGAACCAGAGGGTCCTGTGGAACACAGGGAGATCTCAGAGTCCCAGAATGGTTTGGGTGGGAAGGGACCTTAAAGATCATCCCATCCCTACCATGGGAGGGACACCTGCCACTGTCCCAGGCTGCTCCCAGCCCCAATGTCCAGCCTGGCCTTGGCCACTGCCAGGGATCCAGGGGCAGCCACAGCAAATCTGGCAATTCCATCCCAGCCCCTCCCCAGCCTCCCAGGGAACAATTCCTTCCCAATCTCCCATCCATCCCTGCCCTCTGCCACTGGGAAGCCATTCCCTGGCTCCTGTCCCTCCATGCTTTGTCCCCAGTCCCTCTGCAGCTCTCCTGGAGCCCCTTCAGGCCCTGCAAGGGGCTCTGAGCTCTCCCTGGAGCCTTCTCCTCTCCAGGCTGATGGATCTGGAGTAGCTAAGGATGGAAGAACCACCTGACAGCTTTAAAGGGTGAGTCAGGAGAGTTCATTTGTTCCCCCAAGTTCTGGAGAGAAACAAGGTTTGTAAAGCTCCCCTCCCTTTCCTGGATCTGCTCTTCCCTGCAAGGGCAGGGTTTGTCCTTTAGCGTGGGAGAAAGCAGAGACATGTTTGAATAATTGGTTTCAAGGCTCTTTAGTAATGCTGCATAATTTAAAATACAAAATCAAAGATTCTGTTAAACCAGTTTTTTTAATAAAAAAAAAAAAAAAAAAACCCACCACTTTTTCTTAGGGAAATTGGAGGGGAAAAAAAGTAATTGCAGACCCAAGGGAAAGTTTTACTTCCAGCTTGAGCACTTTCAAAAGTGATCATAAAAATAATGGTGAATCCTAAGCAAGGCTGCTGCAGGCTGGAAAATGGAAAAGTTTCATTTTAACACTTTCCAAGGGGACACATCAAACTCTTCCCGAGCCCAGGCAGCAAGCACAAGCCACTTAGCAGGAGAGGGATGGGTTTGCTCGAGATTTCAATCAGGCACTCGCTGTTTTGCAGCAAAAAAAGGGAGTTTTTACTCCACTAAATCATCTCAGAAGTACCTGAGCCCGCCGGGCTGTGCCAGGAACGGGGCTCTGCCTCCACCACCCGTCAGGAGGTGCCTCTGATCCGCTCAGGGTGATGGGACCGAGCTCGCCTTTCCCAGCCCCATTCTGAGCCCTTTCCCAGCCCCATTCCCGGGCCCTTTCCCAGCCCCATTCTGAGCCTTTTCCCAGCTGAGTTCCCGAGCCCTTTCCCAGCCCCATTCCCGGGCCCTTTCCCAGCCCCATTCCCGAGCCCTTTCCCAGCCCCATTCTGAGCCCTTTCCCAGCCCCATTCCCGAGCCCTTTCCCAGCCCCATTCCCGAGCTCGTTCCCAGCCCCATTCCCGAGCCCTTTCCCCGGGCACGGGCGCTGCGTTCGCGCTCCGGGCAGGGAGGGAGCCGCAGCTTTTCTGGGGCATCTCCTCCCCTCGGTGGCATGTAAAACACAGCGCCATTATTTTCATTTAACAAAGTGGAGCACACTTAAGACGCTTAGGCGTTGATGAGAGGCTTTGATGTGGGAGAGGGCGATTAGTGTCCTTCTGTCGGGGGCCGGCGCCGGGACCGCTGATGCCGCTTAATCCCCGCTAATTCCGTGTCACTCTCTGTGTCACTGCGAGCGCACGCCGAGCCTCTGCCTCTGCCTCTGCCTCTGCCTCTGCCTCTGCCTCTGCCTCTGCCTCTGCCTCTTCCCCCTCCTGAAATGCTCCCGACCCAGCGGTGTTGGGAGCTCGGCCCGGCCCTGCTGTCCCTGCCCTTCCCGCGGGAGGAGGTGACAATCAAAGCGTGGCTGTGACACGCAGGGCTGAGCTGGAGCCGAGTGACGGAACGGGGTTGGCACAGCTCCTCTGCAGCCTCTGGAAAAGCCTTTCGTGGCTCTGCAGGGCACAGGGAGAGCAGGCAGGGGTGGCTCAGCTGCCGGGCTTCCAGCTGGATGTGCCTCAGGTTCCCCACGTGCACAGCAAAGAAGCTCTGACCCATCACAGAATCCTGGAATGGTTTGGGTGGGAAGGGACCTTAAATCCCATCCAGTGCCACCCCTGCCATGGCAGGGACACCTCCCACTGACCCAGGCTGCTCCCAGCCCCAATGTCCAGCCTGGCCTTGGCCACTGCCAGGGATCCAGGGGCACAAACAGCAAATCTGGCAATTCCATCCCAGCCCCTCCCCAGCCTCCCAGGGAACAATTCCTCCCCAATCTCCCACCCATCCCTGCCCTCTGGCACTGGGAAGCCATTCCCCCTTGTCCAAAGTCCCTTTCCAGCCTCTTTTCAAACAGCCTTCAGATCAGGACAGTTCATTTCTGCTTCCTAAGTTAAATCGGAGTGGAATGAAGCAGCCACAGCAAACTGTCCCTGCAGCTCCGAGGAGAAAACGCAGCCGAAATGAACTCAGGGATTTACAGCCCTGCAGCGAAGTGGCTGCTGCAGAGTGAACATCTGGGTTTATTGTCTCACATCACATAACGGAAATCCATTCCCCCATTAATTTCAGATGAATATTTGAAGAGGCCTCTCGCAGAAAGCAAACCCTGCACTGGAACCTCTGGAGTTACAGGGCTGATGATCTTTGCTTTCTGTTGACAGCTCTGAAAAAACACGGGAAAACTGAACCAAAAAGGACTTTTAAAAGAACCTTTTGGCAAATAGAAAATGGAAGAGGTTTTCTGCTTTAAGTTTAATAAAAGCCATCATTGATGTGTGGCCATAAGTAAATGAAATGGTGCTTCTCAGACACCCCTGGGTGGGATAGGGTTTAAGGAATTCCAAAGCCAGGGGTAATTTCACTTTCCCAGATTGATCCCCCTTGTTTGGAAGCCCTTGCCACGAAGCACCTCCGCTCAGGGGGAGGCTGCTGTCACCTTCCTCATGGAGAGCACAGACAAAACCAAGCCCAGAGAAAACAGAAACATTCCCACACCACCAAATCTGTGCTTTTCTCCCTCTCAGAAGGTCCCAGCTCAGAAACATCCCCCGGTGCTCTGAGCAGGTCAGCTCCCCTCTGCAAGTGCCTTTCCGTGGGTGAGGGGGGCCAGACCATGAGTGGAGGCGTCCAAAGTGCAGGAAAAGTGCCAAGGAGGAGGGGAAGGTGTGGGGTGACCTCTGTGGGGTCAGAGAGAACAGGGATCTCTCCAAAGGAACTCCCTGGAGTTCTGAAGCACCCTGGCTGCCTGTCCCAGCCCAGCCTGAGGGATGGATGCACTCCCAGCGTGTCTTTCCCGGCTCTTCAGAGACTGATGGGGAGATTTTCCGTGATTGCCTCATTCCCGCTCTCCACTCCAGCACTAATGGGGGGAAGATTTAATGCTGTGATATCACTTTAATGTGGAGCCCATAAATAAAGCCCTTATAACTCCCTCATTACATCTGCATCGCTCCCGTTAACCATTCATTCCACACGAGGCTCTGCACAGTGGCAGCTGATTCCAGAGGGTTTCCCATGCTTCAAACCTGTGTTGGGAAGTGGGGGAAAAAGAGAAAGGGAGGGCTGGAACTCTGGCTCCAGACCTGCACGTCTTGTGGGGATCCAGTGCATAATCCAGGAGCTTCCTGGCACTTGAAACGAAATGTGTCTGGCATTTTATTGTGGGAAATAAAAGGTTCCATCCATTCCCACTGTCTGTGGCACCACTTGGAAGCGCCGCCGATCTGTGTGGAATCAGCTCCAGAGCTCCCTGAGCCCGACAAGGATCTTTGCATCCTCACCAGAGTAAAAGCAGCTCAGTGACTCGGAGCAGGCAGAAGCAGCGTGTGCTGGCTGGGTGTAACCCCAGGGCATTCCAGTTTGAGGATTCCTGCTCCCGGTGTGGATCAGAGGGAGCGCTGATACCGGCGCTGGGAACAGGGACTGTGCTGAAAGCTCTCCGGAGCTCCTCTGTTGTTGGAGCTGAGCAGAGCAGTGGGGTTTGCTCTGCCCAGAGGTCTCAGTTTTCACACTGGTTTCATTCAGTGTTGCAGAGACAACGAGCCCCACACGCAGGCTGAGAGCTGGCTCCGGGCTGATGCAATTCGTTAGCACTTGCCAGGCAAAAATACCCTTTCCAAAGGAAACGCGGTGTCAAAGGGAGCGAGTGAGAGGCTGATGTAAAAATACCAGCTCTGACTCTGCCTGAACTTTGCTCCAGTTCTGTGCAACAACAAAATCCTGGGGAAATGGGGATGAATCCAGCCAGCGCTTCCATGTCCACAAGTGCTCAGGGAACAGGACCTGTCCGAGCTCCGAGCCAGCGCTGTGGGTTTGGAAGCACAGAATTTCCTGAGCTGGAAGGGACCCACCAGGAGCATGGAGCTCCCTCAGCCTTCCCTGGGCAGGGAGATGCCCCAGGCCCTCCTCATCCTCACTGACTCCACTGGAGCATCCTCGCTCTGCTCATCCCCAGCTGAGCTGCGAGATGAAGGTGAACCAGCAGAGAGATGAAGGGGAACAAACAGAAAGACAAAGAGGAACCATCAGAGGGATGAGATGAACCATCAGAGAAGAAGGGGAACAATCAGAGATGAAGGAGAACAATCAGAGATGAAGGGGAACAATCAGAGATGAAGGGGAACCATCAGAGATGAAGGGGAAC
This sequence comes from Eopsaltria australis, assembly GCA_034509425.1. Taxonomy (NCBI): domain Eukaryota; kingdom Metazoa; phylum Chordata; class Aves; order Passeriformes; family Petroicidae; genus Eopsaltria; species Eopsaltria australis. The sequence continues at coordinate 318,667 of JAVTVJ010001159.1, read as the reverse complement.
TATCAGAGATGAAGATGAACCATCAGAGAGATGAGGTGAACCATCAGGGCTGAAGATGAACCATCAGAAGGGGAACCATTAGATGGATGAGGTGAATTGTGTTCCTCACTCCGTGCAGGGTTTCTGACTACCTCTAGACTCTTTAAGTTTTAGTTGAACTGGGGTAGCTCAGGAGAACCCCACAGGCTCCTCTACAGCCAGAGAGAGCCCAGGCTCAGTGATGGATCCATGGATGGAAGAGACAGATGTTGATGTTCATCATTTTAATGTTAAAACCTTGGGTTTGAGCAGGCAGGCAGAACTAATGCGAGTCAAACCCCAAAGCTGCAGCAAATGGGGAATTCCACCAAAGCCTGGGATGGTTGTAAACAATTAGGGCCAATGTTCCTCCCTAAGCAGCACCACTGAGGCTGGATGCAGCTGATTTCCAGCTGGGAAAAGGGGAGATGGAAAAAAAAAACGGGATGCTAAGCACACAGCCAACAGAATTAAACTGAGAATTAATTTCATCCATTATAACTGATTGCTGTAAATTAAAACTAGAAGGCAATAATTGGTAGCATGTAGCTTTTAGTGTTTCCTCCAGATTAGGGGAATTAGATTTTTTTATTAGGAGCACTAAACTCCTCTGCTGTGCTCCCGTGTCTCCAGCAATGTGCATTTTTCCTGATTCCTGACTGATTCCTGATTCCAGCCTGGTGCCACACTGGCCTTTGGGAACAGCAGCATTTCCTTCATTGGGACCCAAATCCTGAGCCAGTCCTGCAGGGCTGAGCTGGGTTTGAGGGTTCCCATGGGACAGGCAGGATCATCATTCCCCCTCTGCTCCTTCAGAGAGGCTCCACAGCTCCAGGGGTGGGCAAACACCCAGGACAGCAATCCCTTGTTCCCAGGGACAAGGAGAAGCTCCCTGGATTCCATTTGTGCTGCAGGGGCTCCTGGCACGTTGGGATGATCGTGGTGGTCTCCTCCAGCTCCTTGTTGGCCCCATGGAGCAATCCCAGGAAAACCTTTGTTGTGCTCTCAGGCTGGGGGTGAATCCCTCCTGCTGATCCAGCTTCCCTCTGCAAAATCCCTTTGGAGCTCATTTGTCCCTCCTTCATCCCTTCATGTCCAGGAATCCAGAGTATGAAGCTGCCACCCCAACACAGAGGGAGAATGAAGCCTCAGGGGTTAAACTTTCATCCCCTTTGTGGGGATGTTTCCTACAAGGAGTAAAGCCTTGGAAAGGCCCCACTTGGTGCTGGAGCTGGTTTCAGGAAATTGAGTTCTAGGCTGGCTGTTCTGTTTTCCTCCAAGGATATTTCTGTGCTTTTATTTAATTCATTCCTTCAGCTTACATAAGGGTAATAAGAATTATTTTTTTTTTGCATGTCTGCAGCACTCCCTTCCTCAAGAAACTCCAACCCCTTTGGCAGGAGCAGGAACAGCCCAGACAGAGCTCGGCGAGGCCACTTCCCACCCGAGCTGCGCACGTGGAGCCCTCCTGGGCCAGGTCCAAAGGCCACGAGCTCCGATTAAACCTGCAGAGAGCTCAGGTGACACCATTCCAGCCAGGAACGAGCCGTGGGGCTGGGTTTTACACCCTGGATTTCTCAGAGGGTGCTGGGGGATGCTGGGCGAGCACAGGAGTTCAAGGCATCGCATTCCCTGAGAGGCAGCAGCTCCAGGAAGGCAAAATCCTGGTGGAGCTGAGGAGAGGGAGGAGTGCCACCTACTGCAGCATCCCCGCTCGCTGCCGCGGAGCGCTCCGGCGCCGGCGAAAATAGAAACTCCTTGTTTTGTAGTTGGAAACATAAAGGAAAGGGAAAAAAGGAGCGGAGAGGGGGGTGTGGAGAGAAGCAACCTAAAAAAAGGAAATTGCTGAATGGCATTTTGTGCCAGCTCCGTGTTTATAAATAGCCCCAATGACACTGCTCTTTGCACGATGAATTTCGGAATATTTCTGATCAGCAAAGAGTTTGAGCTGCAAATAACAATAAATGGGGGAAATGTGTATAAATAAAAGGCATTAAAAACCCGCTCTGTGTGGGATCAGCAACGCATCTTGAAGCCTACATCAAAGGGACTCAATTAGCAGACACATTTTCTAATTACATGTTCTAATTTACAACAAATCCGGGTTTCTAATGAAGCCTTGATTATTGGTGCAGATGGCGAGGACCGGACCCAGCGTTCCGCACTCGCTGCCACTGCCAAGGCAACCACTTGATGCTCCACACCCGGCTCCTTCTCCTGCTCTGCCCAGACACCTCCGTTTTCCCAATTCCCCAGGAATTTCCCTGATTTCAAAGGTACCTGAGTGAGCAACTGGTGAAAGCAGATGCAGGAAATTGTCATCGTGGGATGAAACAGCAACCAAAGCACCTCCCCAGGCAGTGAATCCATGGGCTGTGGATATTCTCCCTTTGCGATCCAGCCTGGCACATGCAGAGACAGGGAAGGGGGTTTGTTCCAACAGAGCCCTCAGGTGCTCACCCAGGCATTATTGTTAATTACTGACAGTGTTCCCCCTCTGCTCCCCCTGGGCATTATTTGTAGTTTTGGAGTGTTAGTTGCTCCAAATGAGATGAAAGCTGTGCCCTGGGGTTGATTTCTCTGCTGGTGGCTGGGACAGCTCTGAGGGAAACAGGGAAAACCATTCCCAGGAGAACAGGGCTGGGAGCAGCACAGCTGAGATCAGGGAACCCCAGAGTGGTTTAGGATGGAAGGGACCTTAAATCCCATCCAGTGCCACCCCTGCCATGGCAGGGACACCTCCCACTGTCCCAGGCTGCTCCCAGCCCCAATGTCCAGCCTGGCCTTGGCCACTGCCAGGGATCCAGGGGCAGCCACAGCAAATCTGGCAATTCCATCCCAGCCCCTCCCCAGCCTCCCAGGGAACAATTCCTTCCCAATCTCCCATCCATCCCTGCCCTCTGGCACTGGGAAGCCATTCCCTGCCTCCTGTCCCTCCATGCCTTGTCCCCAGTCCCTCTGCAGCTCTCCTGGAGCCCCTTTAGGCACTGAAGTTGCGTGGATTCAGTTCAGAGCCATTTCCATGCCCCCAGGCAAGACCAGGGCACCACTGCCCCTTCCAACCCCTCTGTCTCTGCTCTGGAGATGTTCCAGTCTCAACAGACACAACAAAGTGCTGGAAAAAGAGGGAACTGAGGCTTGGAAAGAGCACAGACAGCCTGGATCTTCATGACAACAGAAGGAAAATCTGCTTCTCTTCCCGTCTGAAGCAAAGCAAAGCAAATATTTTCTTACAGGGCTTTAAAAAAATTATTTTATTTAAGATGCTGTTATGGCACTAACAGAGCCTTGCTCCACTCTCCATGGCTGGAATGCTCTGTGTTATCGTGGATCTACCCTGGATCTCATCCTGGATCTATCCTGGATCTATCCTGGATCCTGTTAGCTTTTAAAGCTTCTCAATCCAAAATTAATCCCAAGATCAGCCAAGGATGAGACCCAGATTAGGTCTCCAGCCCAGGAGCTGATCCCACCTTCAGCTCCTCCTTCCAGCCAGGATGGAACTTCCCAAAATCCCAATATTACAGCTGTTTTTATATTTTTTAATGCTCCACTGACCTGTGCCAAAGCCCCAAAGGAGGTGCAGGGAGGGAAGAGCTGCACATTTCCAGGTGAGACTGGGAGGTCTGGATTGAAGCAAAAGCGAAAAAAATAACACTGCAGACCCCGGTTCCAACATCCCAACCACTCCAGGAGCCTTTCTGAGCTTTGCTGCTGCCTTTTAATACCTCAGCCTGCAAGCCAGGTCATAAAATCACAGAAAGCCAGGATAAACTTGAGCGGAATTAAAGTAGAGGTGAGAAATACCCAAGCAGGGCCTTGGCTGCCGAATCCCATTCCCTGCTGCTGCAGCCCTGCATAAACAGCTCATCCTGCAGGAACTCCCTGCCCAATCTCGCTGCCTGCCTGAACACGGCTCCCGGGGAAATCTCTGCCACCAGCCCCAGTCGGGCTGAAGCGATGCTAATAAAAAAGTGATGTCAGTGCAGGATTGATTTCCAACACAAGCAGGACTCCTCTGCTATCCCAGAGCCATCTCCCATCCTCTCCCAGCCAGGATCCATTCCCAAGGTTTGGATCAGGCCGTGCCTGCTCCTTTCCTCAGTCTATTAAGGGCTCAGGGAAGAGATTTCACTTGGGGAGGCTTCGGTTAAGCGGGATGAAGAGGCTGCTGCATAAAGCTCCACAAAATAAAGGTCAAGTCAGAAGAACCTGCAAATGTTGTTGAACACTGTGATTTCCCAACAAATCCCGGGGCTTCCTGGGAGCTGCCTGTGACTTCTGCAGGCTGAATGACATCTGTGTGCCGTTGGCAGCCAGGAACTCCCCCTGTCCAAGGGATTTCCCCTGACCTGGCCATCGTTCCCCTTCTCCCTCAGCTGCAATCCAGGCCCTGCTGGGTGAGCCTGCACTGGGATTGTGCCTCAGTAATGAGGCAATTATTGGAGGGCCACTAATTGGAAATCCTGCAAGCCCTGGGTGGATTAAAGCAGATTAATGGAGAGAGAAGAGCTGGGACAATCTCCTGCATTAATGCAGAGCTGCTGGCCCTGAGTGGCTGCACTGCCCAGGCTCGAGCAGGGACAGCAGCTTTGAGAGAAGGCTTGCATTGATTGATTGATTGAACAGATAATGATCCCTGCTCACAGATAAAAGGCTCCAAGGAAAGGCAGCATTAGCACAGGGTCAGAGTGGCCAATTAGGGGATGCTCCCACGCTCCAGCCTTTCCCAATATCACTGGGATCCCTTGGATCCCTCTCCTGTGCCAAGGGACTCTGGAGAGCTGGGAGAGCTCTGGAGAGCTCAGGAGTGCCCCAGGCTCTGCCTGCTCTCCTTCCAGCAGGGCTGTGTGACAGAGCCCTGGGGACACAGCAGGACCCCCAAGGGGGGATTCCCAGCATGGCTGAGGGGTGGCTGCAGCACCTGAGGGGTCCCAGTGCTGCAGATCCATCCTGGTGTCCTTCCAACTCTCCAGAGGGGAGCTGGAGCCTGGCCTGAGCCCGGCCATAGGGATTCAGGGATTCAGGGCCACTGGCAAAAGAAACTCCCTGGACAAGACTGAACTTTATTCCTCATCTGAATTATTTTTCACACCACGATGGAGTCGCTGCTGGAAAATCCACCCAGGGCAGGATCCAGTGCACCCCAGGATCCCCCAAGTATTCCCAAGCACAGGAATGGCCCTTGCAGGGATTTCCAGGCGGGTTTGCAGCTGCTGGGGCACAGGTAGGACAGGAGAGAACAGGCTCAGGGGGTGCCTCCTACTCTGGCTCCCTCCCTGCTCTGCCTGGGCTCCTTTGTCCACCCCTTCCCAATTCATCAGAGCAGCACTGGGGTGACACAGGGGTCTCTATGGGGCACGGTGAGGGATGCTGAGCACTAGGGTGATGCTCAGGTGGGGCACAGGTGAGACCAGGGTGATGCTCAGGTGAGGGGACGGCTGGGCCCCCACCCCCAGTGCAGACAGACTCACCCAGCACAGCTGGAATTCCCTCCCTGGCCCCTTTGGCTCTGGAATTTCGGAGTTTGGGGCCAAGCCCAGCCCTAATTAGAGCCAACTTTTCAGCTTCCAGAAGCTGGGCTCAGAATATCAACTCCTTTCCTTGAGTTTTTCTCCAGCTGCTGCCAGGGCCTGGATTTAAACCTGGGGAATTGGGCTGGAGAAGCTCCGTAGCTCATTAATAATCTGTGGAGCCATTAAGGGCACTCAACAGAGATTTCAGCACCATCTTTTTGCCATTGCAGAGTGAATTACACGACCTTCCTCCCTGCTTTAGGGGAATGGCACAAGTGGCTTTTCCTGCACTTAGTTAAGGAAACAGCCACGGATCCCATGCCAAGGGCACTGTTTAAATAACAATTATTAGAGAGTAGATGAGAAACTCTTTTATCTTTGGCCTTGATAGTGTTTTAAACCCGATACCTTTCCCCCTCCATGGTTTCATTTACATATCAAAATAATTGCCTCCTAAATTCCACAGCTTGCTGCAGTCCTGGAGATAATCTGCCTTTCAAAGGCTTCTCAGGGTCCTGGATGAGCCCTGGGCACCGGGAGCTCCGTGATGAAGCTCAGAAATCCTTCAGGAGGGATCGATATCTCTGAGTGGATGTGGATGTCATTACCACAGTGACACGAACCCCCACGATATCCTTTGCTTTTCATCGCCCCGGATCAATAGCGGAAAAATAAAATACCCAAATCAACCGGTTTTCCCCTTTATTCTGGAATGAAAGTCGATTTTGATGTGCTTCATTTTTTGTTTGTCATGGGGAAAAGTTGGCTCTCAGCTCTGCCTGCCCAGCTCATGAGAATTCTGGTCTGTGGCTGCATCCAGGGCACCGTGGAGATTCCGGGGTGTCACACAGCCTGTGGGGCACAGGGCAGGACAGGGGCTCAGATCCCACATGGAGAATCATTTGGGAGTTACAGCCTTCACTTCAAACGTTCCCCACTCTGCTTTTCACCTCTGTTTGGTACAAAAAAGGGAAATGTGGAAGGGCAGGGAGAGCAAGGCTCTGCAGGATGGTGCTGAGGAAAGGCTGGGACAGGTGGGGTGGCTCAGCTGGAGGAGAGAAGGAGCCAGGGGCACCTCAGGGAGGCCCTTCAGTCCTGAAGGGAGCCTGCAGGAACGATGGCAAACCCTTCCTCAAACCCTTCCTCAGGGGCTGCAGCAGTGAGACAGAGCGTGAGGGGTTCAACTAAAACAGGGGAGATCCAGCCCAGATATCCAGAGGGAATTGTTCCCTGGGATGGAATTCTCAGAGAAGCTGCAGCTGCCCCTGGATCCCTGGCAGTGGCCAAGGCCAGGCTGGACACTGGGGCTGGGAGCAGCCTGGGACAGTGGCAGGTGTCCCTGCCATGGCAGGGGTGGCACTGGGTGACCTTGAAGGTCCCTCCCAACCCAAAGCATCCTGGGATTCTGTGAGGATGGATAAAGTGTGGGACAGCAGAGGGACACATGGACATTTCACAACACTTCCACATGATTCAAACTTCCCATAAACAGAAATATTCCCAACAGCTGGAAAAATGAACACAACAGCCTGAACCCCTCCAGGATGAACCTTCTGATTTCTTGTGCAATAGCAGTAAAAAACCCCTTATTTTGTCTGGAGTTTTGGAGCCCTTATTAAATCTTACATTAAAAAAGCCAAACCCAAGAACCAGACCCAAACCCCAGCAGAAATCCTGGGCTGTGTCTCACACGGCCCAGAGCCAGCCTGTCCTTGGGATCTAATGGGAACAGCAGGACACCTCCCACTCCTTCCTGGCCCAATCCATCCCTGCAACAGCACAGAAATAATCTCCTCCTCTCTCACATTTAAGCTTCAAGCCCAAGAAGAATTTCCAAAGGTGGAAAAACCTTATGAGGAGAGGAAAGGGAAGCCTGGGAAGTCTCAAAAGTTCCATCAAATGGCATTTTCTCAGCTGTGGTTTCAGTCCTTGGTTTTATCCCATTCCTGTCCTCTGAGGGGAATCTGACACGGAGTTCAGGCACGAATCCACAGCACAGACAGAACCTGGGGACAGCACAGGCTCCCTCCACCCATATCCTGGATTTAAACTCAGGATGAGCCCAACTTTAGGTCTAACATAGACTGTAGATGTAAATAGAGGTATAGATAAATTATCTCTGTCTCTCATCCCTGAAGGAAGAAAAAGGAACAGTGGTTGGAGCTGCTGAGGAAACACCCCTGGACCTGAGCACAAACTGCTCCGGTGTTCTGGATCAGCTCCAGACAAACCTGTGAGGAATGGACCCTTCCCAGCCTCAGGACACCAGGGGCTCCTCCAGCTCAGGAATAAAATCCCCTTGCACTGTCCTGCCTGGTGGGAAAGCTGCTGCTGCTGCACCAGATCTCTGTGACAGATCTGTCAGTGACAGATCTTGTCTGAGTTTCATCTCCATCCGCAGAAATTAAAATAAAACATTTTATCTATTTTCCCTTTCAGGAAAAAAGAACCAAACAAACTCAAACAAACAAAAAACCCCCAAACACATAAAAACAGGAGAGAGAGGAGTCCAAACCCCATGGCAGCCCTGAGCCAGCAGCAGCTCAGTCTGCACACCCAGCTGCCTCCTCCCCTCGCGGCGCCGCGGCGGGTGACAAGGAGAGGGATGGCCCAAGTGACAGATTCCCCTGATGGCACAAGTGACAGATTCCCCTGATGGCACAGGCTCATGTAATAAAGTGAAGAAAAGAGAAATCTCTCTCTCTATCCATTTTTAAAAGTGTTTCCCCTCCCTCTCCATAAACTGTGTGAGACAAATTGAAGCTAAAGCATCTTCTCCCTCCCGGCTGCCGCTGCCATGTCCCTGTCACTGTCCCTGTCAGTGCCACTGTCACTGCAGCCCCGTGGGGAGGGGGATGGATCTGTCACCACCCTGTGCTGGCACCCCCTGCACTCCCACAGCCCCCCAGGAGTGCTCAGCTGGTGAGAACCCAGCTCCTCCATCAGCAGCAGTGCTGATTTGGGGGGGACAGCCCTGGAGGTTTTCCTGCACTCCAGGCACTCCTTGATGGATTCCCAACTCTGGCAGCAGAGATTTTCCACTTTGGACCCTCTAAGATGCACCAGCCCCAAAGCTGGACCTGGAATGTACAACTGCCATGAAAAAACAGATAAACTGAGTGCTCAAAGAGAGCCTCCTGCTCTGTGCCACAGCTGCAGGTGGCTGTGGGTGTTCTTCGTGGCACCAAAGGAAAATGTTCCACTCTGTGGCACAGGGGCTGAGCAGGGGATGTGGCACAGGGGATGTGGCACAGGGGCTGTGCAGGGCAGGGATGTGGCTCAGGGGATGTGGCACAGGGGCTGAGCAGGGATGTGGCACAGGGGATGTGGCACAGGGGCTGTGCAGGGCAGGGATGTGGCTCAGGGGATGTGGCACAGGGGCTGAGCAGGGATGTGGCTCAGGGGATGTGGCTCAGGGGCTGAGCAGGGATGTGGCACAGGGGATGTGGCTCAGGGGCTGTGCAGGGCAGGGATGTGGCTCAGGGGATGTGGCTCAGGGGCTCTGCAGGGCAGGGATGTGGCACAGGGGATGTGGCTCAGGGGCTCTGCAGGGCAGGGATGTGGCACAGGGGATGTGGCTCAGGGGCTCTGCAGGGCAGGGATGTGGCTCAGGGGATGTGGCTCAGGGGCTCTGCAGGGCAGGGATGTGGCTCAGGGGATGTGGCTCAGGGGCTCTGCAGGGGAGGTGTCACAGGGGATGTGGCACAGGGGATGTGGCACAGGGGCTCTGCAGGGCAGGGATGTGGCACAGGGGATGTGGCTCAGGGGATGTGGCACAGGGGATGTGGCTCAGGGGATGTGGCTCAGGGGCTCTGCAGGGGATGTGTCACCTGTCCAGCTGCAGTTCATTGGGGTAGAAGCTGATTGTTTTCCTTTTCCTTCACTGCTCCCTTTCAGCAGTTGCCAATAAAACCTGAATGTGGTTTATGGCACAAACCACCGGCTGTGGAATAAATCAAATGATGACTTTTTCAGTCCTCCCAACAGGGAAATAAAACCTCCAGTGCAACCTGAGTGTCAGAACCTGCATCCCAGTGACCAATGCCACAAACATTCCAACCCTGCCCAGTTTCCCTGGAAGCCACTGCTGATGGTGCCTCGTGCTGGAAAAGGAACTCCCAAGGCTCGATTGCTTTGCTCCCTCAGGCAGCAGAGCAGCACCCACAGGGTTCTGTCGCTGAAGGAGGAGGGTGAAGCTGCAGGGCTGAGCACAGCCAGCCCCAGAGGAGACTGAGGCAATCACTCCCCTTCCAGCTGTCACCCGGCCAAGCCAATTGCCTCTGGAGAGCCTGGGACTCCACATGGTGGAATGTGAAGGAAAAGAATACCGTGACCTGCTCCAGACAGCAAAGCTGAAGGGCTCCGAGGCCACCAGATAAATGTGAGGCAGAGCTATGGATATAATCATTTAAGACCTGAAAGCGAGAGTAATGAATGAACACTGGATTTCAATTATCCTGAGATAATTCAAATTACTTTAAATAGATAGCTGACCTACTAAAAACTGCCTGGGCTCTCATCCTGCGTTTGCTGCCCAATTCAGCTAATGACTGTTTGATCCCTCTCCTCCCTTCCCACGAGCAGTAGGATTGTTAATGGCAGTGCTGGGTTCCTGCTGGGTTGCACCCGCAGTCACTGCTGTTCCCATCTCCCCGTGCCTGATCCCGTTCTCCCAGCTCTGGCATTTCCAGCTCGGGAAGGTCAGGCTGGGCTGGTGCATTCCCAAGGATGAGCAGTTCATCTGCAGCAAGGGCTGAAGGAACTGCTGGGTTTGTTGCAGGATTTGTCGCTTCAGGACCAGCTTGGACGCCCCTTTGCCATCGTGGTGCTGGTGCCTCCCCTCAGCTGAGCTGAGCCCTTCCACAGCAGCTGCTAAATCCCAAATTACAGCCTCTGAGCTCCTGCCCAGCCTGGCCTCAGTTCTCAGGGCAGTTCAGTGATTCAGTTCTCAGGAAGGTTCTCCAGCTGTCACACCGGGGCTGTTGGGTGACCGCAAAATCAGAGCAACACCCAAACATCCTTAGATCCTCCCCCTACCACCAAACCTGGCATTCCTCCTGTCTGGGGGGTTCTTACGCTCCTGCTTTCCCCTGCACGTTGCCAGGGCCTCAAATGTTGAGTTCTGAACAAAAGCTCTTCCATGGATCCATGTGAGAGGGAGGAGTCATTGCACCACATTTTCTCCAGAAATTAGGTGGAATAATTTAAAGTTTTCCAACCCCATTTTTGCAGCACAGCAGGTCTGAGTGGCAACTTTCTGGCAGGGCTTGGTTTCACCCTGGCCCCTGCAGGTGCCCATTGCCCCTGCAGAGCAGTTCTGGGATCAACCCCCCCAGTCAGCACCGGATCCAAAGCACAAAACCAGTCTGACATCGAAAGCGTTAATTAACCAGCCCTAATTACACTGCAAATTGCTCTAAAATTGCATGTAATCATTTAAAAACCAAACCAGCAGTCGCTGCTCTGGGTTTGGAAGCATCTGGTGCCCTTTGGAAGATGATGAACGGCACCGTTTGCTCCTGATCATCTCTGGGTAAGCAGAGGGGCCCGCCAGGCTCGTCCTGGTTCATATTAATGGGGGAGCCTGGTGTTAATTGACTAAGAAAAAGTGGAATGAAACTAGTCCAAGAGAAAATGATTCTCAATGCCTCCACTGGGACACCTTCAGCTTGGCCATAGCCATTAAGTTACACAGAATTTTATTTAGCAGCCTATCCCAGTTAAATCCACGGACTCCTCCTGAACCCAGCCGAAAACATTCCCAGTTTTTCACCCGGGCTCTGCAGCATCTGACCTGCTACAACTCCAGGTCATTCCATGGAAATTTTCTTTCCTCTCCGTGCCTGAGAAGCCATGATGCTGAATGATTTTTGCCTTTTTCCTTTGATATATTCTCTGTATTCTTTACACATGTATTTGTAGCTCTGTAGCTCTTGCTGTATTCGTGGCCAGTTTTTCCAGCACTTTTCTCTACCTTTTTCCTATGCAGAAACACAAAACACATTCTCAGGCCCCTGTCCTGTCTTGGTGCTTTCTGGGATCCAAGGTTGAAAAACGGGGGAAGATTTAGAAGGAGCGAAATTACCTCACCTTTTATGTCTCTCCTTGGTGATTTTGGTCAATTATGCTAATTTGCTAAACGTATAAAACTATGTTCAGCCCGCTGGGGGTGGGCATTTTGTGGGCATTTTCCATGTCTGCCCCTGGGTGCCTCCAATAAACACCATGAGGTGTTTATGATATGCCAGCAGGTGTGTATGATCTCCTATACTGATATTACCTTCAAAGTGAGTTGTTTGATTTCTCGGTTCTTTAGGGCGTCAGCAGCAGTTCCTGGGCTCTCCCTGCATTCCTGTTCCCAGAGTAAGATCCAGCTGTTTGTGACTCCATGGCACAGTGATGGGAACTGTCGGGTTACACTCTGTGTTACAGAAAAGCAGACCTGGAATGCCCAGAGGGAGCCTCTTCCCCAGGCCCAGAGGTGTCCAGGAGGCACATCCAGGTCACCAGGGATGGGCATGGGAAAGAGGATCATGGCTTTGTGGCCTTCTGCACCCATTGTGTGAGAGGATTGTGGTTTGTGACCTTCTAGGGGATTGTTTATCTTTGCTGTTTATGGGATGGCACAGCCTGGGGGTGGGATGGGATAAAGGGAATTTTCACTGTGTAGTGGTGGGCAGTGGCCATAAGGGAGTAGCCATGGCAGTAGCCACAGTAGGAGTGATAGGAGTGGTCTTAGCAAGCAGTCCTAGAGTGATCTGTAGTAGTTTTAGTCTCTGTCTGTGTGATAAAGGACTTTGCATCATCACAGTCTCCTCTGAGAAGTCCTTGACCCTGCGTTGATACTGCAGGAACAGCACAGGAGGAGCAGTGGGAGAAGGGACACAGCAGGGACTGGACTGAAGAGAGCTTTCAGCTCTGCTCTTTGGCTTCTCTTTGCCCTCCTGGACCATCCAGAGCAAACCTGCACATCCACCTCCCCTCGGATCCTCCTTCCCCAGGGCACCACCGACCAGCGATAAAATCCATCAGCTCTTCGTTAATTAAAAACTGATTTTTGTGCCCATAAATCAGCCAGGGTGAGGAACACCAGCACCGCAGAGGCGCTGAGGGCTGCTCTGGCAGCAGGGAAATCAGGGGCAGCTCAGCCCAGGGCAGGTGTGAGCCCAGCAATCCCGGCTGGGAGGGTTTGAGTGACCTTTGGAAAGGGAATTGCTCTCTCCGTGGTTCTCCAGAGCAGTTAAATGGGAGCAGCCACGAGTCTTTCACAGCTCGCTGCCCTCAGGAAACAGGTCCTGCCGGAGCTGTCAGGAGACACATCCTCCTCCCCGGCCCATTAAAGAGGATATTTAACAGCTTTTTTTACATTTCAGACAGGGCTGTCTCAGAGCTGGCGGTTTCTTTGTTTCCAGATCGCAGCAGTCACGTACTCGCCACAAATAAATTCACTTTTTGGGTTTTTATTCTGGGTATTTAAGCCCAGAACGAGCAATAAACAGCACGGTGGAGCATCCTCATATCCCGGGAAAAATAACTTTTCCTGGGAACCTGGAGCCCTGTCCTGGACCTCCTCCTGCAGTGTGAGGAGTGAAGTACCCCCACTCTCCAGGTCACCACATTCCATCATTAACTCCTCCATGGGATGGACAGGGATGTCCCCACCTCCCAGAGGGATTTTTCAAGCTGTCATCCAGCTCTGCCAGTGACATCACCTGATAAGCCTTCCCTTTGCACCAGGAAAGTCAGGAAAATCCATTATTTTATAATGAAAAACCACAACATCTTTGTGTGTTTTTGTAGAAGAGATTTCAGGCATAAACTGGTTCTGCTTTCAGACCTTTCAGAGAGGTTTTTTTTTTGAGGTTCACAAGCCAGAATAAAGTTGACTGATCTCACTTTCAGGCCTCAGCTGAACTCGAGATGTAGGAGAAAGTCTCATCATCCCAACAACTCAGAATTGCAAAGTTACTGATCCCCCTCCTTCTCCAAAATCTCCCCCGTACGTGGAGGAATTCATGGGGATAAAGAACAGCCTTCCCCTGCAGCCAGAAAATCACTGCTCTATTCCAAGCTGGCAAAAGGCAAAGTAAAGACAAATCACTGCTCATTTAACCCTCATATCCATAAAAAGTGGTGAAGAGAGAAGAGGCTTTCAACCTTAAAAATGAGATTTAAGAGGTGAGTTTTACCCTCCCGCAGCTCTGTGAAATATTCCCAGCAAAAGCAGCAAACCTTGCAAGAAGCAGCTTTTGCATCTCTCATTGGATTTTGTACTAAAAGGACTGAGAGGTTCCCCACATTTCCCTCACTGAAGGAGGATCCTTCCCAAACCAGGGTCCTTCCAGCCCTGCTGGAATTCCCTCCTGATTCCAGACCTCTGATCTGAGCCCTCCATCTCCCCTGGGCCTTCTGCTCTGGGTTTGAACTGAGCATAGAACCATGGAATAGTTTGGGTTGGAAGGACCTTAAATCCCACCCAGTGCCACCCCTGCCATGGCAGGGACACCTGCCACTGTCCCAGGCTGCTCCCAGCCCCAATGTCCAGCCTGGCCTTGGCCACTGCCAGGGATCCAGGGGCAGCCACAGCAAATCTGGCAATTCCATCCCAGCCCCTCCCTAGCCTCCCAGGGAACAATTCCATCCTAATATCCCATCCATCCCTGCTCTCCTTCAGCTTCAGGCCATTCTCTGTGTGCTGTCACTCCAGCCCCTCTCCAACACTCAGCAAATACTCCATGACACAGAACTTCAACTCCTTCCAGGACCTGGGTTTGAAACTCCCACAGGATCCAAGTGCTCTCCAAGGCAGCTCCAGCCTTTCCTCAAGTCCTGCTCCTGCCCCTCAAACCTCTCCTGAGCTGGAGGCCCCTGTGCCCAGAGACAAGCAGAACACCCCTGCCCTGGCAGCAGCTCCACCTGAGGCACGCGGAGCTCTCCAGGCACAGCCGCTCCTCTCTTGACTCTTTCTTGGTTGTCTTTGCTTTCCCTGTGATCAGCAGAACATGTCGAGTCCTCTGACAAGGATCTAATCTCCCTCCTGGCTGCTCTGACTCGAGCACTCCTTTGCAGAACAATGTTTCTTCCCAGAAAAATGCAATTTTATTCCAGCTGCCGTATCAGGCCTCTGATATTAGTGCTGAGCTTCTCAGGAACCTCCTCAGCCAGAACATTCCTGTGCTGGCAGATCCTATCAGGGAAGAGGGAAAATATGATGCCTCTGTGGTGTGGCTGTTGTGAATAAAGAGAGATATGGAGAGAAAACATGAGATAGAGGCACAAATAAACAAACCTTGGAGCAATATCCTGCAGTTTTTGTGGAGGAGCCTCCTGGCTCCAGCGGGAACAGTCTCGTGGCCCAGCCTTCCACTCTTTTTTTCCTTTTTTCCCTGAGCCAGTGATGTATTTTCCAGTCAGCCAGCACTGCCTGTGCTTTATGGAGAGGGAGCTGATGGGCAGAGGGAACGTGGCACTAATGGGAAGGAGACGGGCCGAGCCTGAGCCGAATGAAGCAATGGCTTGGGAAGCTGAGGGGAGGGAAAGCAGGGCAGAATTCCTGCCTGTTACACACCATCAGCAGGCTCTGGCATCCATCACTGCCCAGCTCCGTGTGCTGACTGATGATCCTGGCCTGTCTGCAGCCAGGATTAATGGGAATGAGCAGGGAAAGGCTTGGCCAGGGCATGGCAGGCACAGGAAGGCTCCTGCAGGCTGTGAGGAACCCGAGCAGCGCTGCTCCAGGAGGGCTCGGGGGACTCAGACATCATTTATTAGCTACTTTCCTAATTAATTCTTCTAAAATAACACAGCTGACTGCTGGAAAGAGCCGATTTGTCACACGGGGCCCTTTTGCGGGAACAGCCCCGTCTGCAAGCTCCGAGCATTTCCTGAGGTTTGGGAAGGGCTCCGGCTGCCCAGCAGCACATCCAGCTTCCCTGCAGCCCTGTCCTGGCTCCTGCCCCGGGAACAGGCGTGATCCAGGCTGGAACCTCTCATGTGCACGAGGAGGAGCAAAGGACACATCCCAGGAGCAGGTCCCCACCTGCCATTCCGGGTGGGAAATGCATTTTCCTCAGTGCGTGTCTGAACCTGAGGCTGCAGGGCTGTGAGGGAGCACATCTGCTTGTTTACCCAAAAAAACCCAACCCAAGGACTGATCTCCGATTCACAAACATTAAAGAAAGCTTCAGGGGTCTTTGTTTGCCTAACAGACCAAAACAAGAAAAAAAAAATTCCTTCCCTCCCTGCATTCTCCACACTCTGATTTATTGGAGCTCACGGTGACAGGAGGAATTCCCCCAGAGGTGCCCACACATCAAACTGATCAGAACCTCGAGTCAAAGACACTTCTCTTGCTTTAAGTCTGTTGTGGGAACCTGGTTCAAACCCTTTCTTCCAGGCTAAATAAATTCCCAGTGCTGGAGCCCCAGGGACACAAACACCGTCACTTCCCAGTTTCCCCGATCCTACAGCCTGGATCTCTGGATCAGCCCCAGCCGCAGCCTGGCTGAGCCTCTGGGCAGATCCTGCCTCCAGGATTTAGGGCCCTGCTTAGCGCAGGCAGGAGCTCATTTCTCTGCCTCAGATTTAAAGCCTTCAGTGATTTCTTGAAGGTGAATTTCTCACCTTCTGTGTCTAAGGGAAAATACTCTTGGAGACAAACAGCTGGGATGAGGTGGAGAAGCCTCTTTAAAATCAGACTTTGTCCCCTTATCAGTGCAAAATCTCAGTGTGGCTCTCACTCCTGTCACTTGAGGCCGTAATTCTGCCCCAGGGCTGACATCCCTGAAAACCTTCAGGGATAAATATCCACTAACAGGCAAGAGGGATGGCTGGGGATGGCTCTCCATGGGAACCATGGAGCCTGGATGGGAATTCAGATTCCACCACCACGTCATGTCTGGAGTTCAGATCAATGGAAAGGACAGAGAAATGCTGAGGGTTACGGTGACCAAACCAAGGGAGGGGGATTCTTCTGGATCACTCTGGAGCCAGCGTTCGGCTCCGATTCCAAGTGCAACTCCATGAAACAAATTCTCTGGATGCCTCTGCCTTCCCGGAGAGGGGTGGATGCATGGGGGATGGATGGATAGATGGATGGATGGATGGATGGATGGAGGGATGGATGGATGGAGGGATGGATGGGGGATGGATGGATGGATGGATGGACAGACGGATGGATGGATGGATGGATGGATGGATGGACGGACGGATGGATGGATGGATGGATGGATGGATGGATGGATGGACAGACGGATGGATGGATGGATGGATGGATGGATGGATGGATGGATCCATGGATGGATGGATGGATGGGAGAAAGGAAACATCATCTCACAGCTCCCTTTGGAAAAGGATCCACCCTGGGTTAAATAAAATGTGCCTCACCCCAAAGCGGAATTAGAGAAGAATGAACAGTCTCTATGGACAGAGGGGAATGTCCAACTGGGACAGATTCCCAAGGAATTCCATGGTCCCAGCTCAGCCCCATCCTGAGGGAACACCCCATCCCATGCACCCAGCGAGCAAAAATCCCTTGGAATTTCTCCCCATCCCATGCCACCAGCTGCCACCACCTGTCCCCAGGGGTCACACTGGTCTGGGAATTCAGCGCTGCAGGTGCAGTCCATGGTCCTGCCAGAGCCCATCCCAGCCCTCCCCAAAGCACCCCTCTCGTGTGGCACTCCCTGAGTGCGGCTGACACGGAGCGAGTTCCTCTCCAACGAGAATTGCCCACTCCTCCCCAGGATTTTTCCTGAGGCTCAGGTGTTTCCATCCCAAGTGAGGTCAGAACTGTTTGCTCTGTGGTGGAGAAGCAGAGCGTGGCAGGAGAGGCTCTGATCACACAATGCCCCTTTCCTGCAGAGGTTAGGCTTGGTTTAAATCAGTGTTTGCCCTCTTTTCTCTCCTTGTTTCAGTCTGAGCTGCTCAAGGCAAAAGCTGAAGTCAGCTTGCTGCGTGTGCAGAGCTCCTGGTGTTGGAGCTGCACCGCCAGGGGAAGGTCCTGGCAGGTGAAGGAAGAGGTGGCAAAGAGGTCACCAGCACCAGCCCCTCAGACTGGGCCAGAGACTGCACAGGGAGCTGGGCTCGCATCTGGGGCTGAAGGGCCCAGGGCCAGCTCTGCGTGAAGGTTTGGGGGCATTCAGAGAAAATCTGGGACTGCACCAAGGCTCTCCCCTGAGAAATGGAAACTGGGGGGAGCTGGGGCAGGGACCCACCCAGCACACACCAACCAGGGCTGCTGCAAACCACAGCACTGTCTGCAGCCGGGGAATCTGCTCATTTAAAATACCCCAGCCTGTGGGAGTTTCCTTTCCCTCTCTCCCAGCACATCCCTGTTTTATTTTCAGGGCTTTTGGAGCCAGCAGACACCGGAGCAGCAAAGTCAGAGGAACAGAGCCAGGCTGTCCCCGTGATGGATTTGGCCTCCAACTCGGATCAGGTGCTCCAACAGAGCATCGAGGGGTTGGGAGGAGAAGGAGGAAGCAACTGAATCCCCAGTTTCCAGCTTTATCCGCAGGCTTCCCCAGCTTTTCCCTTTCCCTTCCTTGCAAATCCTGCCCAGCAGCCACCCCTGCTCCCCATGGCTCGGGATGTCCCTGCTCTCAGCTGGGCTCCCAGAGCTCCGAGCAGGGCTGGAAGGAGCTGCTGGATGCCGGGGTTTGGGCTTGAGAGATGCTGCAGTGCCACCTTCAGACGGGACGGCAGCACCCGCGGCGGGGTGAGCTGGGGCACGAACGGGAGGGGGACAAGAAACCCACCCCAAACCCACCCGGATCCAGCTCCTCGCTGGGGGAACGCAACGCCTGAGACCTGGAAAACACTGCCAGCTGGAGTGGCTGGAATTGGACAGCCCAGGCCAAGGATGCAGCACAGATCCATCTCCACACAGCCCTGGGAAGGCTCCGAGCCTTCCCTCTCTGCTGCAGCCCACAGATTATGGGATCCAGCGGCATTAAACAGCTAAAGGGCTTTGTGGAAAGCAGATCCAGCCTCTCCCTCTGCTCTGTGGCTGCGTTTGCTGAGGTGGAAATCACAACGAGTGTTTGAGCAGCTCCCAGCAAGCTGGATAACATCGTTTTATCCTGGTGGCTCCTTCTCCAGGAGGGGATAAAGCAGGACAAGGAGCTCTGTCCTTCCCTGCTCCCAGATCCTGCAGGCCCTGCCCACAGAGCCCCATCTTCCATGGAACAGCATCTCCTGATCCCAGCTTGGATCCTGGAGGGAATAAGTGATGGCAGTGACCCACGAGGGCTGGGAGCACTGGGAACACTGGGAGCACTGGGAACGCTGGGAACACTGGGAGCCCTGGGAGCACTGGGAGCATTGGAAACACTGAGAACACTGGAAATACTGAGAGCACTGGGAACACTGGAAGCACTGAGAGCACTGGGAACGCTGGGAGCCCTGGGAGCCCTTGGAGCACTGGGAGCCCTTGCAGCACTGGGAGCACTGAGAACACTGGGAGCCCTTGGAGCACTGGGAATGCTGGGAGCCCTGGGAGCACTGGAAGCACTGGAAGCACTGAGAGCACTGGGAGCACTGGGAGCACTGGGAACACTGTGAGCCCTTGGAGCACTGGGAGCACTGGAAGCACTGAGAGCACTGGGAGCACTGGGAACACTGGGAGCACTGGGAGCCCTGGGAGCACTGGGAACACTGGGAACACTGGGAGCACTGGGAGCCCTGGGAGCACTGGGAACACTGGGAACACTGGGAGCCCTGGGAGCATTGGGAGCACTGAACACTGGGAGCACTGGGAGCCCATTTAATTCCATGCCACATTAACAACAGCCACCGACAGCCCCGTGGGCAAGCCGGGCCTGCAGCCCCTCCGAGCATCAGCAGCCAGGGCTTGGTGCCCACACAGCTTCAGACAGGGCCCCTCTGGAAATCAGCACCCTTAAGAAACCTTTTTTTCCCAGCAGCACTGGCTATTTGGGCCAATTTTTAGCAATTTTAGTCATTTTGGCCTCCTCCACACGTCACTGCTGCCGTGAATGTCCCTGGAGCGCGGGGAACAGCAGCAAAGCTTTAGAGGAGGAAAAGCAAATGTTCCTTGGGATTTCAATGGGATTAAATCACTCCATGGCCTTTTTACAGTGGCATGGAGGGACAGGAATGGCTTCAAATTGAAAGAGAGCAGGGTTAGATTGGATATTGCAGAGAAATCCTTCCCTGGGAGGGGGGAGGCCCTGGCACAGGGTGCCCAGAGAAGCTGTGGCTGCTCCTGGATCCCTGGGAGTCTCCAAGGCCAGGCTGGACGGGGCTTGGAGCAGCCTGGGACAGTGGGAGGGGGTGAAATCGAACAGTCCTTAAGGTCTCTTCCCACCCAAACCATTCTCTGATGCTAAAATTCATCCCATGTCTTCCCCCGAGCCTCCTCTCCCTCACGGCCCCCAGACAGACCCAGGTGCTACAGAAGCTCTGGAGATGCTGGATTGGGTGAGCTGAGGAAGGGAATCCTGCACTAGAGATGAAAACTGAGCCATTCTTCAGGAGCAGGGTCACAACAACCAGAACCCTCCTGAGAAGGCTCTGACCCCCACCTTGGCTGGGGAATGACAAAGCTCAATTTTAAATGTGAGCTGGAGAATGGAGAGGAGGCAGCCTGGCTGCAGGGAGCTCTGCAGGGCTGTGCAGCCGTGTCTGCACTCGAGGGGAGCTCTGCAGAGCCCTGGCACCACCAGCCCCAGCCCTGCAGTGCAGCTCGGCCCCAAATGGGTGACAGGAGGGTGACAGGAGGGTGACAGGAGCCTCCCACAGGGCCCTGCTCAGAGCTGGGTGCCAGAACTGCCCCAGCCGCTCAGGAACCTCTGAACCATCCGGAGTGAGAGCTCTGTGGATGCTGTGCCAAAGGGAACCTGCCAGCACCCAGCGCTGGCTCAGCTCAGAGCTGCACAGACACAACCTCAGGAGCTCCAGAGCTCAGGGAATGTTCCTGGATCAGCCACAATCAATTCCTGCCTCAACGTGACCTCCCCTGCTCCCCCTGCCCTGACGGCAGAGCCAGAACAACTCCGGGAGCTTCCAGGCAGGGCCGAGGCCAATTTGCTCAATTCCCAGCTTGGCAGGGAAGGGATTACACAGCAAAAACTGGATCTGAGGGTTACACAGCTCTCAAAGCCCTTCAGTGCCTGTCCCCTGGGCCAGCTCAAAACCCTGCTCCTTCAGAAGCTCCTTGGCAATTAGCTCGTTTTAATTAATACCAACTCCACCCAGCGGAACCAATGCCTTGAAAACGGTTGGGAGAGAGGAAAAAAAGCAAGAAGGAAGAGAGAGAGCCAGGGTGCAGCTCTGTGCTCACCCACGTGGATGGGGGTGTTGGGAGTCCTGAGGGAGCCTCATCCCCTGGCCAGGGACAGGGGAAGGATCCTGAGCTGTCCCCACACCCGTGGAGGGTGGCAGAGGGAAAGGGGCATCTCCCAACCCCCTGCAGCTGATTCACTCCTCATCTGTGCCCCCAGCCCACAGACACAGCTCCCACCATCCCAAAAACCACTGCAGACACAGGGCTCCCTGCCTGCCCCAGCTCTGGGAACGGCAAGGAGGGGAGAAGCAAAGCCTGAGCAGCCAACTCTCCTTCCCCAGCACCTCCCTCTGCCTCCATGGCAACTTTCAACAGCCTTAATTGCTTCTTATTTTAACACTTGAGGAACGAAACCTCTGTGATCTTCCACCACTTGATTATTAACACTCCCCAGAACAAAACCCAAATGCAGCCCAGCACTGTTTTATGTGTGTTTATATTTGCAGCTCGCATTTTCTGTGTAATTCCTGGCTGTGCATCTTTGCTGCTCGTCCAGCCACTCCCCAAAGGTTGTCAGAATTCCTGAACATTTGCTTGCTCAAGGCTCTGCCCTCCCTGGGCTCTCTCCTCCCTGGTCAAAGTGGAAGAAACATCTCTGGAGGCTGCACGAGGCCAGCACTGAGATTCCTCTCTCCCGGCACAGCTTTTTCCCTGGAAATTCAGAATTGTTCCAAGCCCCACACAGGTCTCATGGACAGGGAGCAGCACAGCATGGAATGTGTCCCCCCAGTTTCATCCTGCCCCTCGTGCTGTGCTCACCAAACCCTTCCCTTCCCTGCAGCTGTGAGCTACAGGGCCAGTCCGGGCTGGGCTGCCCCAAACTGGTGACACTGGGGAAAACTGGTTGGGTCCTGTGTCCCAGCTGGGGGGAACATCAGGGCTTTGCAGGGGCTGAGCCCAGCCCAGAGCTTTATCCCACACCTGATGGGGGCTGGGAGACCCTCGGGATGGAGGAGCAGCAGCACAGCTCAGCTCAACAGCCCACGGAGCCACCCAGGGGTGAAACTGGCCCAGGGTGACCTGAAAGAGTCCATGGGGTCACCCAGGGGGTGGAATTGGTTCAGAGTGATCTGACAGAGTCCATGGGGTCACCCAGGGGGTGGAATTGGTTCAGAGTGACCTGACAGAGTCCATGGGGTCACCCAGGGGGTGGAATTGGTTCAGAGTGACCTGACAGAGTCCATGGGGTCACCCAGGGGCTGGAATTGGCCCAGGGTGACCTGAAGGTCACATTCCTGCTGGTGGCCCCACCCTGCAGGGACTCCCAGGCTGGAGCAGCCCTGCCCCTGCTCCTCTCCAGGGATAACACCTCAGTGCCCAGCCTTGGCAAGGCTCCTCCTCCTCCCTGGGAGTGCAGAGCACTGAAGGCAGTGACCTCCCTGCTGCACAGCTCTCACCTGCACGGATAACCATAAAAATACACAACATTTTACAATCTGCTCCCTATTCATTAGGCCCTGCTAAACACAATAAAGCTGCCACTGGACCAGCCCCTCCTGGAGCTCTCGGCTCGTGCTGAAAAATGGAATTATATTGCAGTGAGGCTTGTAAGCAGTGCCAGGCTTGTTTATTATAAACCCTGCTCTGAAATCCAATCAGATTAATTTTATGTGGGACTTAAACCGCTGCCGCTAATTTGAGGTAATGGGATGGACACATCTCCTCCCTGCTCCTGCAGGGAAGGGACATTTCGGGCAGGTGTCCAAGCCCTGCGGACACTGGCCCCAGTTTGAGGGCTGGGAGGGAACGTGGAACACCCAGAGCTCCCCATTCCTCGGGAGAAATCCTGTTTCCAACATCCTGGGCCTGTCCTGAGCCCTGGGGATTCCTTCCCCCTCCCCAGGAGCCTCTGCTGGTCCCTTTTCTTCAGGGAGGATGCTCTGGACACAGCAGGGTCCCCAGCAGGGATCACTGATCCCCGGGCTCTTTCCCAGGCATTCCCTGCTGGTTCTGTGGGATGCACTTTGCTCTGATTCCAGCCCAGCGTTTCTGCACCCCCAGGACTCCCAGCCCTGCCCTTCCCTCAGCTCAGCCCCAGTTTGGGAACACAAACGGCAAAGCCAAGGTGGGCACTGACTACAGAAAGGGATTTCAAGTTCTCCTTAAGTACAAGACCTTTCCTTTTCTAAAAAGGCGATGGGGGGAATAGGAAGATGAAGTGAATTTATCCAGAAGTTGGTAAATCCCTTAACCCCAGGAGGTCAGAGCCATCCCACCTGGACAATCAGCTGGATTTCACTCTCTCCTGGGTGGGCTGCTGCTTCCAAGAAAATCTCATTTCCAGACACAAAGAGCCAGCTCAGGGAAGTCACAGCTCCTAATTCTGGGGACAGGGTGGATTTGCAGCAATCCTGGCTGGGAGCATTTGGGAGTTGTCCAAAGGGGAGTTTTTGGTGGGCATGGGGTTGTGCCTGTCCTAAGGGGGCTGATGGATCGCTGCTCCATGAAACACAAAATCCTTCTCTCCCTCCACCTCCCAGGGCCCAAACCTGCTCCAGGTTTTCCCTGTTGGATTCAGGAAGCAGAATCTAAAGGCCCTCGTTCTGCAGCATCTTGTCATTGTGACAGATTTCCAAAGGGCAGCATTCCCAGAGTTCCTGACATAATTCTTGTGCCTTGTCTGCCTCTCTCCCCACCAGAGCCCGGCGATGCCAGATCTGAGTGGGGAGATGGAAGAGCTCCCACAGGGAACCTTGCAGCAGGTGGATTTCTCCCTCCACCTTCCTGAATTATCCTTCCACAGCAGATGCTCCTTCCCATTCCAAACTCCAGGAGCTTTTTGTGTCTCTGGGTGCTGGAGAGAACATGGAAAATCTCCTCTCTGGCAGCTTTGTGTCACTCCAGCTGCAGAGCCAAGGGGGGACAGGCTGATGGCTCTGAGGAATCCATGGATCCACATCCAGCTTCCATGGGCCAGGCAGCAGCCACAGATCCTGCTGGAAGCACTGCCCTGAGGGAGCTGCACATCCCAGAACAGCACAATTCACATTTGATGGCTCTGCCCTGGCACATGGAGGGAGCTGGGCAGGAAGGGCCCCCCAGCAGCAGGGCATGAAGCCACAGCATCCCCAGGACCAAAGGAACCAGATTTGTGTCCATTTTGAAGCCAAATTACGGCCAAGTGGAGGGAGAAGGAAAAGGAAAGCTGGGAAACATCCCCTGAGGGTGGATCCGTCAGAACTGGGGGCACTGGGTGCTGAGAGGCTCAGACTGGGGAGCCAACGCTGCCCCTTCCAAAGCTCAAATCCCCCAAACTGCTGGAGAATCAATCCTAGGTCAGGGGAAAAGGCTCCTTGCTCTTTGCTCCATTCCCTGGCTGGGTGCTCAAGGGGAAGAACAGCTCCAGGCCAGGAGACTCCCAGGGCAGCAGCACCAAACCTGGGGGAAGGAGCTGCTCAGGAGAGCAGGAGTGGAGGCTTTAGGGAGAGATTTTTCCATCAGGCAGATTTTGGGCTTCCATCCCTTCACACGGAACCTTTGTCCTCAGATGTTGTGTCCTAACAAGGACATTGCTGCATAAACACCTGTGGTAAATAACCAACCCCTCCTGAAAGGGGAGAGGAGGGAGACAGAATCAGCTGCATCTGACAGGTTTGCCTGTGAGAGTGGAAAGGGGAGGAAAAGCTCGGGAGCAGGCGCTGGATCACACCAGGCTGCTGGCTCAGGACAGACAGGAGCATCTCTGCAGCCTGGGGATCTTCAGCAGCAAAACAGGAAAGGTTCCCCTCCCTGGGCTCTGCATTCAGATCTTTATTTCCCCCCCTCCTCTCCAAAAAGCAGCTCAGGTGCAGCTCCTTGGAGTTGCCATCCCTGGGAATTGCTGCCATCCGTGACCTCCTTGGATGTCCCCCCCTTGCAGGGAGTTGTTCTCCTCCAGTACGGAGCAACCACAACTGAGGAGGGCAGAGCCCTGGAGCATCTGCAGCTTCTGGGGGAAAGGAGATCCACATCTGCTCTTGATCCAAATCCCTGGGAACTGCAGCTTCCTCATGGATCAGGAGGAGCTTTTCCTTATCCCAACACATCCTCCAAGGTGCAAAAGGGGGATCTTGTGAACTCAAGCAGGTTGGGGATGTTGCACAGCTGGAATTCCAGCTTCAGGTGGAATTTTTGTTGGGAGATGGGAAATTGCAGCCTCTGTGCTGCTGGTTTAGGAGCAAGCTGGGAGCTGTAAATGCAGAAATTGTGGCTGCCCCTGGATCCCTGGGAATGTCCCAGGCCAGGCTGGACGGGGCTTGGAGCTCCCTGGGACAGTGGAAGGTGTCCCTGCCCATGGCTGGGGTGGGATGGGGTGAGATTTAAATCCCCTTGCCACCCAAACCATTCCATGATTCCATGAAAAGTCCCTCTCAGTCAGCTGCAGTTGCCACCCAGAGTGGGCTGATCCTGACTTTTTTGGAATGAATTCAGCGGGATCTAGCCATGTGGATTAGATGGGAAATTTTAGGGAAAACAGAAGCCTGTGAAAGGATTAGGAAGAGTTTTTTTAAAGAAATACTTTCTTAGCCCCTTCTGAACATGAAAACAGGAATTGCATCTTTGAGGCAGCTCAAAAGCTCAGTTTGGGGTTGTGTCTCTGTGTTCACAAACCCTGAGTTTGCTTCTTGCAATCAAGAAATGAGCTTAGAATCAAACACTTCAAAAAATTGTGCTCTCCTGCTTTTAGGGATTTCCAGCACTTTCATATGGATATGGATGCACACAGAGCTTTCCTCTGCATTGGCCACAAACATTAACACTTCATGTGGCTTTAATGAGCAACTTGAAACTCCAAAAATCAAGAAAAGGCCCTAAAGCGATTGGAAATAAAACTTGACAGCAGCACAAAAGCAACCAGGCTTTCTCCAGCCTCTCCCATCCAACCTGTGGAAAATCTTTTCCTGCATCAGCATCCCAGATGAGGGGAGCAGCCACAAATGATGGGCAGCCAGGCTTTTAAGCACCTTAAAAATTTAAATGAGTTCCAGGTGTAAATTCAAAGTGGCTCCTCCAAGTGCATTAAGGCCCCTCTGGGGCGCTCTCCATTCAGAATGAGAGCAGCACTGATTTGATTTTGTTTATTTGCTGAGTGTGGCGATCCAGGGAGCTGGAGGCCTGTGCTGAGAGCCTCCACGGGGATTTGATGCATTCCAAGGTGATCCTAGAGCTGAGGTCAGGCCATGGGCAGGGGCTTGCCTTGAGCCACGGCCGTGGGTGCCAAAGCCTGGAGGATGCAGCACGCACAGAAACCCCTCTGAGGGCTGGGGGCTGCTCCCTCAGCCAGCCCTGCCCTTGGAACAGGCTCTGAGCCACAGCCAGCAGCAAATCCCATCTGTGCTCCCCCAAATCCTGCAGTCCTGGGCACTTCTGTGCTGCTCCCTCTGGCCCCAGCTGCCAAAACCTCATCAGAACAGAGGGAAACCTTTAAAAGTCCCCTGGTGCCATGGCAGGGACACCTCCCACCAGCCCAGGCTGTTCCAGGCTTTGCCCAACCCAGCCTTGGGCACTTCAAGGATGGAGCAGCCACAGAACCTTCCCGTGCTCCACTCCCTGTGCTGCTCCTCCAGCACAAACCTTCCTTGAATCAGCAATTTGCAGTGAAACCGCCCAGAAATGCCCGTGAGGAATAAATGGAAGCAGGGGCTGCTCCATCCCTGCCTCTGTCCAAGTGTCCCTGGAAGTGCTTGGAGCAGCCTGGGCCAGTGGAAGCTGTCCCTGCCCATGCCTGGGGTGGGATGGGATGATCTTTAATGCCCCCTCCAAACCACTATTGGAATTTTTAGAGGGGAAAATCCAAACCGTGTGGGGCAGGAGCTGCCTGGGGGCTGCATTTGTGCAGCAAAGGGGCTCAGAGCAGGCGCAGCAGCTGCTGAGATGAACAGCCCAGCACAGGAAAAGCTTCACTCCCCACTCCTTCCTAAGTTCTTTTCTTTTTTTTTTTTTGAAATTCCACTTGCTACAGCAAAGCACTGCAAAGCTGTATTTAAATTAAAACAATCCTCCAGCCTGCAGAGAAAACACACAGAGCCATCCATTTCCACGAGCAAACGGGGCAGGAAACCCAAGCAAGATTTATACAGTTATTCCTCTGTAATTATCCAGAAGAGAGAGAAGGCCCAGGGGTCAGCAGTATCTCATTCATTATCACACCCCAGCAGCTTCTTAGGCTTTAATTTGGGTTTATTTTTTTTGCAATCCCCTGCTTACATCCAGATTAAGGGTGATGTGCTGGGAAAATAAAGCTGTGTGTTGATAATGGGGTGAAATAAAGCCCACCCAGAGTCTGCCCAGGGCCCAGGTGTGGCTGTCACCTGCTGCAGGGTGACCAGGCCGTCATCTGATGTGAGGAAATGAAGAATAAAATGAAAAGTAATGCAAAGGGAAGAGGGAAAATAAGGAGCCCTTTGAGAGCCGATATTTTAATTTGCCTTTTGCTGTAACAGCTCCATCCATTCTTTTTTTCAGCCTCTAAAAAGCCCTTGGTGCTGCTTTGGTTTATGGAAGGAGAGGAACCCTGGGGACCCTGTGCTGGTGGCACTGAATCCCTGGTGGCACTTCAGCAGTGCCACATCCCCCTGGCTTCAGAACAAAACTCTCCCATCCACAGGGAGACCCCAGAAATGGAGCAAACTGGGGGAGAAGAGCTCAAACCTGCCAAATTTGGGCTCTCCAGGCCTCCCTCCCAGTCCCAGTCCCAGTCCCAATCCCAGTCCCAGCCCCAGTCCCAGCCCCAGTCCCAGGTCCAGTCCCAGTCCCAGTCCCAGTCCCAGGTCCAGTCCCAGTCCCAGTCCCAGTCCCAGTCCCAGTCCCAGTCCCAGTCCCAGCCCCAGCCCCAGTCCCAGTCCCAGGCTCCCCCAGCTCCAGCACCACCCCCACAGAGGGCCCTGCAGGTCTCCACGCTGGGGGATCATTTCCCCCCTGGTTTGGGATTTCTCCATTCCAGAGGGAGGGATTTTGCTCCAGCCCTGGAGGGCTCAGTGCAGGCTGAGGGTGAGGAAGGAGCAGAGGCTGCTCTGAGCAGAGAGGGACAATCCACAGGAGGGATCACCAGGAAAACACTCCTGAGAACAGCTGCAGGGATGGATTAACCCTGGAAAAGATTAACCCTGAAAAATTAACCCATTTTGCACCTCCACAAGAGCCAGAGGTGCTGCAGAAGCTGCTGGGGCAGGAGGGGCTCAAAGCCCACCCTGAGGTGCCCAACCTGAGGCACTCTGAGAACAAACGGTGCTGGCTGGGGAGGGATTTTTTACAAGGGTGTTTAAAGCTCATTAGAAAAGCTAATGGGAGTTTTTAATTTAGGGACTGGGACTTCCTGGAGCACCCTGACACGCTCAGACAGGGCTCAGATAAAAGAGGTCCATAGGAACAGTTTTATGATCGTGATTTTCTGCTTAATTAAAGATCCTCCTCTTCAATTACTGCAGCTTAATCTGGGTGTACAGGGCTCTAAGTGGCATCAGCTGAGGACACAGCCCCGAGCAGATCTGAGCAGTGACAGTGATTTAGGCCCTACTTGCCTTTTTCTGTCTTCCTTCCAAGCCAAGGAAGCTTTATTTATTTATTTCAGGAGTCAGAGCTGCCGTCCTTGTGCCTCCAGCTGAGTTTCACTGACATCCCAGCGCTGACAGCTCCTCGGTTTCTTTTATGGTTTTTCAAACCTCCAAACATTGCAAAAAGCTGGTTTTTCCCCCAAGGTGCTGGACAGGATCAAGGCAGAGCCCCAGATCTCCCAGGCTGAGTGGCCACAGTGCAGAACAACCTGAGCAAAGTTCGCCTGAGAAGCCACAATAAATCAATATTTTTAATATCTTTCCATCTGGAGGATCAAGCTTCAAGGCTTATTCCCAAAGTCATTAATCACACTGTAAAGTAAATCTACAAAGCTCTGTGTTCTCCTGGAATTTGGAGATGGAATTCCAAGACTTTCGAGGTGACACCTTTGGAGTTGTGTGGTTTCCATGGCCATAATGACATCAAAAATCTTACAGGACATTTATGCTCAGCTGGGACCACTCTGCTTCCTCTCCCATTCTCCAGGAGGGAATTTAAACAGAGGATATTTGATCTCTGATTGGGAGATTACAGACTGGATTGGGAAAATTGTTCCAGCTTAAAGCTGCTCTGC
The DNA here is from genome assembly GCA_034509425.1 of Eopsaltria australis. Taxonomy (NCBI): domain Eukaryota; kingdom Metazoa; phylum Chordata; class Aves; order Passeriformes; family Petroicidae; genus Eopsaltria; species Eopsaltria australis. The sequence goes on along the minus strand of JAVTVJ010001159.1, from coordinate 289,719 downwards.
ACAGTCCAAACCCCAACAAACAACAGGAACTTTGACTCCAATTCTCTCAGAGCGAGGCAGTTTTACAGAAACTGCAGGTAATTAATGATCCCATCAGGAGCTTCCATTCCCAGAGTGGGGTGCAGGAGCTTTGCTAGAAATTAAACCATCCAAGTTTTTATTGGATTTTTGTACCATAGTTCAAAGTCTTGAAAAGCTCCAAAAATTCGCTCTCCTTGTTTGCTGTGATAGAGATGGAAATCTTATAAATTACATTATTATAATTTCCCTATTATCTCCTATACACCCTTATAGTCAGATTCTGCACAATCTTCATAACATCCTTCAGATCCCATAAATTGTGTCTTTAGTATGGAACAAAGCAGTGAGGAGAGAGATATCAGGGGTGAAGCGGGAGGCAAAGGGAATCAGTCAGACCTTTTATGTTCATTAAAAGTGTTGCTGGAGCTGGATTTATTATTATGTTGTCAACTAAATTTTGTTGGCACCCAAAAGCACCTCGGAACACTTTAAACACTTGGGCAATAACTGCCTCAAGTGTCACTGCGAGCGTGTGAGCCCGTGACAGTTTTATAAAAACAGTGACAAAACAGAGCCATCCCCAGAGGGAAAAGCTGCAGCAGCACAGGCGGGGGAGAGGGGAGCAGCAGCCTTGGAAAATCCAGCAAGTTCCAGGTCTCAGGAAGGTCAGGGAGGGGAGGGGGACACAGGGACCAGGCTGGCTCATCCAGGGCTGGGTGACCACCAGGGCCTGAGTGCGAACAGCAATTGGGATTTTCCCTTGGAGCGGGGATGCAGCTGGAATTCAGGCAGAGTTTTGGGTGGGGGAGTGAGATTTCACTCCCTTTTGCCAGCTGGAAAATGGGCAAGGGTCCCTCTTCTCCCTGTCTGTTGCTGCAGAGTGCACTGGAATCTTATTTTCAAAGGGTGGGAAAGACCGAGGGGCACGAGCTGTGACATAAATGTCCTGTAAGGTATCTGATGTCATTATGGACATGGCAACCACACAGCTCCACAGGTATCACCTCAAAAGTCTTGGAATTCCATCTCCAAAATCCAGCACAGCCAGGGAGCCGAAGCTGCCCAGGGCAAAGCCACAACCCCTGGAAGGATTTGGGGCCTCCAAGCACACCCTGCAACTCCGAGGGAAGGGCTGGGAACCCCAGAATGGGTGGGGTTGGAAGGGACCTTAAACTCATCAAGTGCCACCCCTGCCATGGCAGGGACACCTTCCACTGTCCCAGGTGCTCCCAGCCCCATCCAAACTGGCCTTGGGCACTGCCAGGGATCCAGGGGGATCCATTTGCGAACAGAGCAGTTGGATCCTGCAGCCTGTGGAGCACTGACCCTCGAGTGAAGCTGCTCACTCTCCTCCCACTGAAAATCACCATCAATAATTAACAGCTCCCTGACCCGCAGCCTCCTGCTCTCCCCAGGAACTTTGGGCAGACTCCAAACATCTCCAGAGCCCCTCCAGAGCCACCCTTGGCACCAGCACCCCCTTCCAGGACCTCTAAGTGACAACAGCCTTTAAGGAACCCCCGTGGGCTCCAGGCCCTCCAGGTTTGGTTCCCTGGGGACCCACCCGCCCTCCTGGGAATGCAGGAGCAGCTCCCCAGATGAATCCCTGGAGGCTCCAGGTGCCTGCATGGAAATTCAGGCTCCCCTGTCACCCTGGGTGCCTCAGGAACGTGGGGCACCCATAGAATGGGGCTCGTGGCCCCAGCAGAGCATTCCCGTGGCCAAAAGCCACCCAGGGACCGGGTACAGGAAAGGTGACACCAATTCAGGCTCTGGCTCAGCACCTGCAGCCTTGGCTGCTGGGGGGGCGAGAGGAGCAAGATGCCGACTCAATGTGAGTGATAAATCAAGCTCGTTTATTGTCAGACAGTGAGCATACTTACACTTCTTCGCGTGTCCAAAATAAAACTACGTGATAAGTTTTCACACAGGGTTTGTTCTCATACAGAAGTTTCACACGGGACTTTTCTCTAATTAGAGCACTACGTTAGTATCAGAAGGCTACAATAACGGTTTCTTCTGCCGAGTTAATCTTTAGACACCTGCATCTTGTTTTTGGCTTTCGTGTCTCCCTTTTCCACAGCTGTCTTGAGAATAACCTTGAGCAGAAGCCTAGCCCTCGTCTAAGGGGCCTGGATTGCTCACTTGCACTTTATGTCTGTGCAGCCGGAGATGGTTATTCTCCAACATTTGGCCACCTCTTTGCAACCCCATTCCCCTCTGTGGGAACAGGGCAGGGAAATAAAGCAGGAGAACAAACCCTGAGGAGTCCCCTGTGCCCGACAGGAGCAGCTGCACAAACACGGGGCCCACGCCACGGGGGAACTGCTCTGGCAATAAAAGCTCCCAGGGAAATTGTGCTCCCTATAAATGTGTCCATTATCCTAAACTGACATTTTGAGGACAGGACTTGTGGCCTTTCCCCACTCATAATTAATTGTGTTTTCAGAGCTTTTACACATCATTTTACTTCATCAAAAAACTCTCCCACCTTGCTTTTACTGTTTAACACCTCAAATTTCTGCCTTGTTTTCCAGCTGATGCATTGCTACCAAAATTGTGCTCTTTATCTCAGCCTGGAGCCCATTTGCAGCACAGAATAAAACTTCCACCCTCAAAAGGAGCAAGTGAGAGGCAGAGAGGGCAGAAATAACCTTTCCAAATGACCAAATGCAACAGAGGCATCCAATTTGCTTGCCTTGCAAGTTGAAAATCCGGAGGGTTCAAAGTGCCTTCTGTGCTGCAGAATGGGGGAAATTAAGCTTGACCTTCAGCTTTTCAATTCAGGAGGGGATTTGGGAGCCTCCAGCAGGTTCTGTCCTGCTGTGCCACATCACAAATGGACCCTTAAGTGTCCCAAACACCAATTTCCCCTTGGTCCCAGCCTGAAAGGACAAATGCTTCAAATTGCACCATGTTAAGGAGCTGGAATCTATATTTTGCTTCTCTCTAAGAGTAAAGGTCAGAATGTACAAAGTGGGGTTTTTTTTGAGAAGTACAAACTCTGTCACTGACTCCTGCAAAACTCCAGCTGCGAGAGTGTCCCTCTGCAGGGACTGGGAGTCCTTAAATTCAGCAAAACTTCACGTTTTTCTCTTGAAGTGCTCAATAAATGCACTGCAAAAGGATTCAAGTGGCCGAATTGGGTGTGGATTTTGTTGACTCCAACACCTTCCAGGTTTCAAATCCTTTGTGTTTAGCCCTGAACCGGCTCCCATTGCAGGCAGGTGATGGAGGGGAAGCTGCAGCTCAGGGAATGAGGTGGGAATTGTCCTCAGGAGGCACCTCCAGCATGGGAGGTTGGAACCCAGCCTGGCAGGACTTGGGACAGGCTCAGAGCAAAGCACTTTCCCTGACTGGCAGGGAAAATTAGATTATTATGATGATGAGTATTATTATTATTATTATTATTATTATTATTATTATTATTATTATTATTCAGCATGGAGAAGAGAAGCTTTGGGGTCACTTCACTGCAGCCTCCCAGCTCCTGAAGCAGCTGCAGAAAAGGTGGAGAAGAACTTTTACAAAGGCTGGAGTGGCAGAACAAGGGGGAATGGCCTTACACTGAAAGGGAGGGGATTTAGCTGGGATATTGGGAATTCTGGGTGGGGAGGCCCTGGCAGAGGTTGCCCAGAGAAGCTCTGAGGGGTCCTGAGTGACTTCCCAAAATGCAGAGATTGACGGCCACAGAAATCTCAGCCAAGAGGAGCTCAGCACCCCGATGGAGTCATTTAAAACCCAAATCCCAAGCTCCAAGGAAAAATCCCAGCCCACTTGGCACCAAATTCTACAAAGTTTTTTATGATCATCACCTGCCCTCCACTGAAATCATCCCTTCCCCCCACACTGATGAGACTTTCCCTGCTTAATAAATCTTCACGTGTAAAAAAAGCCACAAAAATAGCAGAGGGGAAAAGCAGCTCAGTAAAAACGGAATATTTTCTTTCCAATCATGTAGCCTTGGGACATCTTCCATAATTCCTCTCCGTTTGCATTTTAACTACCTCGAGGATAACTTTCTATCATCCCCTTGAATTTTTTAGCTTTTAGCCCTCTGATGGTACCCAGTGATGGTTAAAGTGCTTTAAGAATTCAGTTTTTTAAGGGGCACAGCTCTGCTTCCGCTCCTAAAAGCTCCAGCACTGCAGTTTAACCACTCTGCTGAAGCATTTTAGCTGTGGCTCTGCTAAGTGCTAAAAAATCCACTCTGAACTGCTCGCAAAACATCTTTAAACACCCCAAGCCTCCTGCAAACCTCCTGCCCCCACTTCCCTTTAAGCTTTCTCCACTTCCAGAAGGAACCCCGCACTAACAGCACTCCCCTAATGGATTTTTGGGCTGTTTCAAGGCCGTGAAGCTCTAAATTTGAGTACATTTGGTCTCCACAGCTGAGAGGCTGCTTCAGAGCCACCTCTGGAGCTGGGTCCCGTGCCCAGCTCCCAGCCAGCTCCGTGTCCCTGCTGGGTTTCCTGCTGGCTGCTCCAAGGATTGTCACTCCTGGTGCCCCAACTCATCCAAACCAACCCTCATAGCATCTTCTCAGCCCGTGTGGGGCAAACCCACAGCTCCTGTCAGCCCTGAGAGCAACTCCAGGGTCACAGCTTGGTGAAACCACAATCCCAACCTCGTCCCCCTGCCGGGCCTCTCCCAGCTCCCCTTGCCAGGGAATTTTTCTGCTTTTGCCTCAAGTGTCACCTTTGGACTGGTACTTCCCACTTATTTCCCTTGCTGTGCTACTGAAGCAGCAACATCCAGGGATGAAACCCCAATTCCCTCTCTCCCTCCTCCTCATCCTCCTCAGAAATTCGTGTTCCTGATCCACAGCAGGCCCAGGACGCGGCTCCTCGAGCAGGAGGAGATGCTTGGTAACTCCCCTACAATCCTTTGCTTACATCTCCCTCCTTGTTTTCCTGATCTAATTAGTGGTGCAGAGAATTAAACCTCAGCCTTCAAGGCCAGCAGCTCCCCAGGAGAGCAATCCAGCTCTAATTCTGTTTAAATATGAAACAGCTCCTGTCCCGGCTGGAGCTGGGGAGGCAGCAGCCACAGCAATTGTAATTACTGGGGGTGATTAACAATTGCAAGTTATTGTCAGGGAGTGCAGAGCTGCTTTAGGAAATCCTTGGGGGGCAGAGAGAACAACTCCATGGTGGAAAGGGGGAAGTTGCTTCTGGAAAATGTTGCTGAACGGATTTGCCAGCACAGGGTGACAAAAGGGACAACACCCAGCAGGGGCCCTGTCAGAATCACCATCACAGGTTACAACCCCTGCTGCATCCCTCAGGAAGGGCTCAGGGGATCCCAAATGGATCCAACTCCAAACCCTGCCCAGGGGGATCTCAGCAAACACCTCCACACTGATCCCAAATGGATCCAGCTCCAAACCCAGGGGGATCTCAGCAAACACCTCCCCAGGAGATCCCAAATGGATCCAGCTCCAAACCCTGCCCAGGGGGATCACAGTAAACACCTCCACACTGATCCCAAATGGATCCCTCTCCAAACCCTGCCCAGGGGGATCTCACAGCAAACACCTCCACATGGATCCCAAATGGATCCAGCTCCAAACCCTGCCCAGGGGGAATCTCACAGCAAACACCTCCACACGGATCCCAAATGGATCCAGCTCCAAACCCAGGGGGATCTCAGCAAACACCTCCCCAGGAGATCCCAAATGGATCCAGCTCCAAACCCTGCCCAGGGGGGATCTCACAGCAAACACCTCTCCTGGGGATCCCAAATGGATCCAGCTCCAAACCCTGCCCAGCTGTGCCCCAACCTGGCTGCAGGAGAGGGTCACACAACACCTTGTGGCACCTCCACAGGCCTGGCTTTGTGTCCCTTTTGAGCTGGCTCCCACTAAACCTCACCTGAGTGCTCCCAGTTCTGTGTCAGGAGCAGCCCCTGCTGTGCAGCAGCTCCAGGGCACCCCTGGCTCTGCCTGAACCTCCCTCACTCCTCCTTTCCCAAGCTGAATCCAAGCCTGGCTGGCTCTTGTAGGATTAAACCACTGCAGACCACGATCATCCCTCTTGTCCTTCCCTTCCTGAACTGAAATTCCTATTTAGGAAGGAATATCAGGCCATGAAGGGGACGTGCACAGATGTGAGCAAATCTCAGATTTCCCAGTGCCATGAGGGTGAGCTGTGTTTAATTATTCATTTCCTACCATCCGCCATTCCATAGCCTTCAACTTCCCCTGGACACACAAAATTCTCATTCACATCAGACAGTTTAGGATTCAGGCTTCAGACATTAAAGTGAGCAGCAACCACACGATCCAACACCAGTGATCCAAAATCCATAAAACAAAGCTCGTGACCATTTTAAGGACTCTGAATCCCTCGATCCCAACTTCACCTGGGAGTCAGGGCTCCTCAGCACTTTTATGGACATAATCAGACAGGTTGGGAGCTGTCTGTTCCACAAATCCCAGTCTCCAGGGGAACTGCCTGTTCCTTAAGATTTTCTCTGCTCCATGCCAGCAATACAGAGCCTCCTGAGTGAGCATTAAACCAACAAACAATCCTGCAAAGCGTCCACGGACCCCCAGGAAAACTGCTGGCTGCTGTATTCCCAGATTTCCCCTGTAAATCACAGCTAATCCTTGTGGATTTATTTAGATTACAGCCTCCTGAGGCTGAGGGCTGCTTACAGGGAGTATTTACAGACCAGCACAGCACATTCCCCTCCTGGGGACTGGGAAAAAAGCAAAGGAGAATCCCCAGCAAAGGCTGGAGCATGGACAGGATTGATGGCTGGGGTCTGGATGGGATCCATGGCCCTGCAAATGCTGTGGATTTGGTCACATTCAGAAAAATGTAAAAAAATAAAAATAATAAAAGAAATAAAACCAGCTTTGGATGTGTTTTCATAGCGCTGGTCAGAAGGGATTCAGAGGAGCTGGGAAAGAATCCATTTCTATCCCACTCTCCTGCCTGGAGCAGGCACAATCCCCCGGATTGCAGAGGATTTGCATCCTTTAGGTGACTCAGCCAGCAAATGCAATTTAATGCAGACAAGAGGAAAACGCTGAGTCCAGAGGGACAAAGCAAGGAGCCAGTGCAGCTTAACGGGAGCAGGGATGCAGGCTGGGCATGATGAGGATGGTGATGAGGGTGATGATGGCCAGGAGGGGATTTATGGATCTGTGAGGAAAAATCCTGCAGGCACGGACACCCTCCTGAGCAGCACAGAGCAGGAACTGAGCACTGGCATTGCAGCTGTCCTCCAAAAACAGGGCAGTGGCATACAGGATCCCAGACCCCAGTGGGATACAGGATCCCAGATCCCAGTGGGATACAGGATCCCAGTGGGATACAGGATCATTGATCCCAGTGGGATACAGGATCCCAGATCCCAGTGGGATACAGGATCCCAGATCCCAGTGGGATACAGGATCATTGATCCCAGTGTGATATAGGATCCCAGTGTGATGCAGGATCCCGGTGTGATGCAGGATCCCCAGTCTCAGCGTTCTGCTGGATCCCTGATCCCATTATGCTACAGGATCTTTGATCCCAATGTCCCACAGGTCTGCAGATGTTTTTCTCCGTAATTCCTGTCCCCTAAATGTGACTGTTCTCCCTGCAGGAAAGGTTTTGGGGTGACTTCATTGTGGCTTCCAGGGCCTAAAGGGGCTCCAGGAGAGCTGCAGAGGGACTGGGGACAAGGCCTGGAGGGACAGGAGGCAGGGAATGGCTTCCCAGTGCCAGAGGGCAGGGATGGATGGGAGATTGGGAAGGAATTGTTCCCTGGGAGGCTGGGGAGGGGCTGGGATGGGATTGCCAGATTTGCTGTGGCTGCCCCTGGATCCCTGGCAGTGGCCAAGGCCAGGCTGGACATTGGGGCTGGGAGCAGCCTGGGACAGTGGGAGGTGTCCCTGCCATGGCAGGGGTGGCACTGGGTGGGATTTAAGGTCTCTTCCAACTCAAATCATTCCATGGTTCCCTGATTCTGTGACTGCCATCATGGGATATTTATCCTCATGCTCACCAAAGGACATTTTTCTGCCCCTTTCAGACAAACAACTCCATTAGCACCACAGCCCCCCCAGTCTAAGCTGTGCTTTTGTTCAGCAGCCTCCAGCACAGGTCTGGAGTGTTTCCTGATTGGGGCCAGGTCTGGCTGTTCCTCTGCAGTTAAAGCCAAGTGGTTTCCATGATTCTGAGTTCTCTGAAGGAGGAGGATGAAATCAAATCAGAGACTGCAGCCTGAACACTCAAACACTCCCTGCCAATCACTGCCAGAGGTGCTCCAGCAGCAGAAAATGCCTCTCTTCTCTCTCCAAAGAGCCCTTGTAGAGCCTCCATGTAAAAATCAGACCTGGAAATGGAACAATATCAGGAAAAGGTTCAGGGAGATGAAGGCAGAGACTGAAGAGCTTCAGTGCAGAACTAATATTGAGAAAAATGTGGATAAGGGGGAAAAAAAGTGAGTTAAATGCAAGTTTTCTGGGGTTTGTTAAACCACAGCACCCAGAGGGTGAATTTCTACACAAGTTCACCCTCAGAACAATCCTGCCAGAGGTTTCAAAGCATTCCTGAACCCGAAAGGGCAGCCAGGTGCTAACAGGAGCTTTCTGGGCAGGTCACAGATGGGGAAGAAGACGCAGGAATCACCTGGAGGGACAAGGAGATTCCTCTGAGCAGGAATTTGTCTCATCTTCACTTCAGCAATGGAAGCCCTTGTGGAAATCAGAGCTTCCAGCTGCCCTGTGCACAGCCAGAGCTGCCTGAGCAGCTGGGGACTGGCCCTGAGCTGCCTGCAACTTCCAGGAATTTGTGCTCCAATGTCACCCCAGCAGCATCTCCAGCTGCATCTTGGGTTAATGATTTGTAGCAGGCTTTTATCTGCCAATAGATCCATGCCACAGAAATGGAAAGTTTTATGGGGTTTAATTTTCATCCTGCTTTATGGAAGGGACAAAACAATAATGAAAAATTGGAAAAATGATTGAAAGAGAGAGCAGCTGCTCTGAAAAGGGAGCGGGGGGTTCAGGAGTGAAGGGGGGAAGTTGCTGTTGTGCTCAGAGCTGGAGGAGAACCAGGGCTGCCTGATCTCTAATTTCTTCTCTAATTTGGCTCAGTGTGATGCAAACAAGAGTAAAAATAATACCCTAAGTGATGTTTCCCATGATTTTTCCCTCCAGAAAAGTTCCAAGGGGTGGGAATCAGTCCCTGTGTCCTCCCGTGAGGCTGAGCCTGCCAGAACACATTTCCTCTGGGATCTACAATCTTCCCAAAATCTGGCTTTGGATGGGCCAGGAGAAGTGATGGGGCTCCAAAATGCCCATTTTAAGGAGTCATCTGGGCAGAGAGGGCAGGAAAAGGCTGAGATGATTGGGATTGTTCAGCCTGGAAAAGAGAGGTTCCAGGGTGACCTCATTGTGGCCTGAAGGAGCCTTAAGAACGAGGGAGAGGGACTGGGGACAAGGCATGGAGGGACAGGAGGCAGGGAATGGCTTCCCAGTGCCAGAGGGCAGGGATGGATGGGAGATTGGGAAGGAATTGTTCCCTGGGAGGCTGGGGAAGGGCTGGGATGGAATTGCCAGATTTGCTGTGGCTGCCCCTGGATCCCTGGCAGTGGCCAAGGCCAGGCTGGACATTGGGGCTGGGAGCAGCCTGGGACAGTGGGAGGTGACCCTGGGGGTGGCACAGGGTGTGATTTAAGGTCCTTTCAACCCAAATCATTCTGGGATTCCACATTCTGGAATTTCTGACTGTGACATGACAATTCACCCCAGCAAACCCCAAGATGGGAGGGAGTGCCCTGGCTGCTCCCGACTCACTGCATCCCTGTCTCCTTCAGGAGATTTCTCCTGCTGGGAGCCAGACAGGCCCTGCAGGTCCAGTTCAGATTGATTTCCCTGCTCAGTGGGACATTCACCCTCCTGCAGTCACCTCAGCCCCGTTTTGAGAGGTGACTCCACTCCCTGATCTGCCACCATGCAGGGGCCAGGAGATGTTACATCGCAGCTCCTTCCCTGGCTGCCAGTGACAGCCAGCCCTGGAATCCTCGGTGCTGAGCTGCAATTCCCAGGAAGTGCTGCCCGAGCAGGGAAACACCCTGAGGAGTGGCTGGAGTGTGGGATGGAGGGCAGGCTCAGCCCAGGCTGCCCCAGCAGCTCTCTTGCTGCTGTTGTTGAAGCAATGATTTCCTCCATCTGTGAGCTGCCAGCCCAGCTCTCCTGCTGCTCCTCCTGCTCTGTTCCCCATCACAGCCTTTGTTTGCCTGTCACCATTTGCTGGCCATTTCTGAGGCAGGGAAATGGCTTTGCCTTCTGGCAGGCATTTTATTTATTCTTTCATTCGATTGGGGTTTTAAATGCGTCAAACAGGAGAACTTCTGAAACTTCATGGGGCCTGACTGCTCGCAGCTCTCATTAAACATTTAATGTGTGGAGAGGGGGGAAAGACAAAGAAAACACTAAACCCTGGGTGGAGAATAAAACAGGAGGAGAAGAGTTCCAGGCAAACTCTACTCAGGGGCAGATTCCGTCCCCTGCTCTTCCATATTCAGGTGTTCCTGGCACCTCCAGCTCCTCTCAGGGCTGGTTTAAATCAGTGCCCTGCACAAAGGCACCCGAGGTGATCCGAAAGCAAGGGAATAACAGGAGGCATCCCTCAAGGAGCCTCTGCCTTCCCCTGGAATTCCAGCACCTGTCTCTGCCTGGGGCAGGGGGGTCACAGCTCTGTTTGCTCCGTGTGGGGCAGGAGGGGCTGCACGGGGAGAGGGCACAGCAGGGAGGGCAGGAAACAGGGACAGGGCAGCTGGTCCTGGTGGGAATGGTGGCCTGGGACAGGGACACCTGAGGGTGCAAAGGGACAGGGACACCTGAGGGTGCAAAGGGACAGGGACACCTGAGGGTGCAAAGGGACAGGGACACCCAAGGGTGTAAAGGGACAGGGACACCCAAGGGTGTAAAGGGACAGGGACACTCAAGGGTGCAAAGGGATAGGGACCCCTGAGGGTGCAAGGGGACAGGGAAACTTGAAGATGCAAAGGGACAGGGACACCTGAGGGTGCAAAGGGACAGGGACACCCAAGGGTGTAAAGGGACAGGGACACCCAAGGGTGTAAAGGGACAGGGACACTCAAGGGTGCAAAGGGATAGGGACCCCTGAGGGTGCAAGGGGACAGGGACACTTGAAGATGCAAAGGGACAGGGACACCTGAGGGTGCAAAGGGACAGTGATCCCTGAGGGTGCAAGGGGACAGGGACACAGGAATCTCTGTGCTAGCAGGAGAGGCAGGAGGGATTTTTCCAGGAGCTGCTGTGCACAGAAGCTGCAGGGAGTGCATGAACACACAGGTTCCCTAAATATCCAGGATCACCCAGGGGTGTCCCCAGGAGCTCAGCTGGGCCTGGCAGTGCTGGTGCAATCCTGGTGACATCCCTGGTGACATCCCTGGTGACATCCCTGGTGACATCCCTGGCCATTGTGGGTCCATGAGGGTTCTGGAATCAGTGGAAGCAGGGCATGGAACAGCTGGGGCACATCCCAGCCTCCATCCCTGCACAGCTGGAAGTTAAACAGATCCCTGGAACCTGGAACCAGAGGCTTCTGTGGGAAGAGGCAGAGGCTGCTGGAGCCAACCAGAGCAGTGCAGTGTGGAAGGGGCTGATCTCTCCATGGCTCTGGGTGGTTTTAACTGACTCGTCTTCATTCAAGGGAGCCATGGGTACCAAATGGGGAGGAAAATTCCAGTTCAGGACAAATGTCCGGGTTCCGCCCAGAGTCTGAAGTCCCCGAGGATGGCTCTGTGGCAGTCCCTGTACTCTGCTGGACTCATCCCAGAGTTAATCCTTGGGAATCTCAGGAAGCTGCTCCAGGACTCTCACACAGGACAGCAGATCAGGCTTTTACTTCCCCATCCCATCCCACAGCGGGATTTTCCCCCTGGCTCCAGCCCCAGTCAGGATGCTGGGAACTCCATGATAATGCTTGAAGCCCCTCAGGGATTTTACTGATTCCTGATCGGCAAGAAAGGTACAGGATTTGAGAATTCCCAGTGGGATTTACTGGGGCTTTGTCAAAGACAAAGCCAGGCTGTGCTGAAGTGCCCAATCCCTCAGACTGGGGCTGTTGGATCCCTGCTGGAGCCCGGAGCTCAGCACGAGGGAGCTCAACACCAAAGGGCTCTGAAGCAGCTCTAAGGCACAGCTTTCCTGTCAGCACATGGGCCCAGCTTCCTGCACAGCCCAAACCCCCTGGAGTAACTCCCACCCTGTGTCAGTGGCACCAGCGCAGCCCTTGGACACCACAGGGAATCCTGGAATGGTTTGGGTTGGGAGGGACCTTAAATCCCACCCAGTGCCACCCCTGCCATGGCAGGGACACCTCCCACTGTCCCAGGCTGCTCCCAGCCCCAATGTCCAGCCTGGCCTTGGCCACTGCCAGGGATCCAGGGGCAGCCACAGCAAATCTGGCAATTCCATCCCAGCCCCTCCCCAGCCTCCCAGGGAACAATTCCTTCCCAATCTCCCATCCATCCCTGCCCTCTGTCCATGTGAAGCCGTTTCCTGTTCCCTCCAGGCCCTGGCTCAGCTCCAGCCACTCCCAGTCCCATCACAAGACCCAGAAGTTTTGTCACATTTAAATCCTTTACTTTGGACCTCCCGTGGTTTCCACCCTCGTTTGTTTATCGAGGCTGAGATTCCCGGGTTTGATGTTGATCTTTATTTTCTGCCAGAGAATGAATTTTCCTGGGCATCTTCAGAGTGACCTTCCCTGTTCCACTGGCCAGAGTCACACCTGAATCCCCTGGGATTCATTACCCTGGAATCAGCTGCCACACAGCCCTGGGCGTCACCAAGGCAGGAAATTGGGACATCAGGGAGCCTGGAGCTCTCCATGTGCTGGGAAGAGCTTTAATGCATTCCAGGGAGGCTGCATCCTGGGTTGGAATTACAATGTGCCATGAATAAACCATTCACTGCCATGGTGTCACTGGGGCTGCAGCCTCCAGAAACCCCAAATTACCTGCACAGGGATCTCACAGTCTGCAGGAGCAGAACAGCAAACTGTCCCCTAAAGCTCAGCTCCTGACAGGGCTTAAGTGGCCTTTTCTGTGGGAAGGAAAAGCTCCTTCTGTCCTGCAGTCATTTGTTAAATTGAGTCATTGGAGCTCTGAATTCCCGAAGCACGGGATGAGGACGTGCTCTGTCCTGAGCAGGTGGGGTCACATCACCCAGCTCCTCTCCATCAGAACCCAACTGACCAGAGCTGGGCACAGGACAGGATCATCCCAGAGCCCAGGCACAGCTCCCTCTGCCCCTGTGCTCCTCTCCTTACCTCTGTTTGTTCTGCCTTTACAGGCCCAGCTGGGGGCTCTGTGCTGTCTCTCAGAGCTGGACACCCAGAGATGGACACTCAGAGCTGTCCCTCAGAGCTGGACACTCGTCCCTTCACCAAACTCAGGCTGGTGATGTCACAGAGTCATGGAATCATGGAATGGTTTGGAAGGGATTGGAAAGCTCACCTTGTTCCAACCCCTGCCATGGCAGTGGAGGAGACTGAGGGACTTGTGCAGAGCCACAAGGTCCCCCCTGATCCCCCTTTTCTCCAGGCTGAGCCCCTTTCCCAGCTCCCTCAGCTGCTCCTGGGGCTCCAGACCCTTCCCTGGACACCCTCCAGCCCCTCCAGGTCCTTCCTGTGAGCTGGGCACAGCCCCCAGCACCACCCAGAGTTTGTGGAGCCATTCCTGAGCAGTTCCTTGGAGTCCCTGATGGCCACAGGCAGCTGAACCCCCTCCTCACTGACCCCCCCAGTTAATCCAGTGTCACCTGCTGGGACACCCCGGTGTCCCTGGGCCACCCCAGCCCTGCTGCCCCAGCGAGGCCCAGCTGCATTCAGGCAGGGCTGGGATATTTCCCTTTCCTGGGCAGGTGGGACACGGCTCCTGCCCCGTCCCATCTCTGCAGCAGCCCCTCCCCTGCTCTCCCAAACCCTGTGGGCACAGCAGCAGCTCCAGCCTGGGAGGGGATTTGGCTCCTCTGGGACAGCACAAACTCTTACACAGTGTTTTTTACGGAGCTGTCCTACCTTGGGAAGGAACTCGGCCACCGAGGTAGGAAGTGTGAAAATCTTCTCATTTTAGGGAGCTGCAGCATCAGACTCCGATGTCGGCCATGGTGTGACCGTGGCCAATGGTGGGGATTGATGTTCCAGTTCTGGGAGCCACATGAGCTGAAAGCTTCTGTTCTCACAGAGGAATAAATAAACCCCAACCATTTTGCTGGGTCTTTGGATAAAGAATCTGGAATGCTGACTTGGAGGCATCCAGACAAAAAGGAAGAAATGCAAATATTTGTTTGCGTTCCCTGATTTTTAGTCTTGTCTTAATTTTTTCAGCAAGGTCTGGCTCATGAATTTTGACTGTTTGTGACTAAAATTTCTGCTCTGTGCCATTCCAGGGGCTCAAGAAAGCCTCACAGTGAGCACCAAAAAATGAAACTTTTCCTTTAAAACAGCCTCATATTGCCAGAGTGATAAAACCCTGTCAGTGATATATTTTTATATATATATGTATAAATAAGCAGCTGGTCAGCTGTACTTAAAATATTCAAAGTAATTCTCCACTTAGCACTTCTATCTTGAAGTTATAAAGCAAGGTTGGCTGGCTGCTGACATTATTGAATTTCAAATAAAGAGACTCTGGAAGGCTGCTGGTGTGGGGTTTTTTTCCCCTGCATTCTCTTAAAAATGCCTTAACAAATTAAACCAAGTTGTCTTCAGGCTCTCAGCTCAACCCAGCAGAGACAAATCTGAGCAGCTCCTGCTGATGGGGTTACAAATAACACAGAGGTTCCTGGTTCCAACTCAAACTTTGCACTCACCGAGGCAGCTTAAGGAAACCAGCACCAGATCCATGAATATTTGATTTTTAAAATAAGTAAAGATAAAGAAGAAGAGAGAGAAATTAATAAATGAGTGATATTTGTGATGGAATTGACGGAGATCAAGTTTTCTCCCCTGAGGAAGGAAAGGCACTCACATTGGTCATGTCTTGGAGTCAAGAGAATTGTGGGATAATTTGTGTGGGAAGGGATTGGAAAACTCATCCCATCCCACCCCTGCCATGGCAGGGACACCTCCCACTGTCCCAGGCTGCTCCCAGCCCCAATGTCCAGCCTGGCCTTGGCCACTGCCAGGGATCCAGGGGCACAAACAGCAAATCTGGCAATTCCATCCCAGCCCCTCCCCAGCCTCCCAGGGAAGGATTTATCCCCAAATCCCCCCTAACCCTGCCCTCCTTCAGCACAGCCCGCACAGGGGTGGAAGCAGAGACTCTCCAGTGTCCCACTGTCCCCATCCCTGCTGGGAACAATGCTGGCAGCAGGGCAGGGACAGCTGGAGCTCTGTCCTGGCCATGTCTCAGCTCCCAGCAGCCCTCGGTTGGTGCTTGGGGCGGAGGTTTCAGAGCGCTCGTGTTGTGTCGAGTTCTCCAGGCCTTTTATCCATCTCCCTGCAAGGTCTGACTGTGGCTGATAACGGATTCCAGAGCCCGGCTCTGCACCCAGGGAGCACAAACAGCCTTTTACAGGTTTTACATTTCCTGGCCGTTAATTTCACGAGGCCTCAGGATGGAGTAAAGCACCAGGAGGCCTCGGGTTTTGTCAGGCTCGTCACAGCCATAAACTCTTCTAACAAGTCCATTGTGCATCTCTTATCTCATTTGCCTGCTCCTCTGGGTGTCCCTCCCTGCCTGTTCCTTGTCCCCTAAAGGAGGAGAGGATTGAGAATTCCTCTTTCCACTGCGGTGCTGGGTCTCGCCATCCTCAGTGTAAAAACCCTCTTATTTTAGTTTAAACGTGTCCCTTTGTAACAGGCCCTGCAAAAAATTTCCTTGGAGCCCCTTCAGGCCCTGCAAGGGGCTCTGAGCTCTCCCTGGAGCCTTCTCCTCCCCAGGTGAGCACCCCCAGCTCTCCCAGCCTGGCTCCAGAGGGGCTCCAGCCCTGGAGCAGCTCCCTGGATTCCTCTGGACCCTCTCCAGCAGCTCCAGGTCCTTTGGATGTTGTGGGCACAGAACTGGGGCAGCTCTGCAGGTGGGGTCCTACCTGAATGGGGCACAGGGGCAGGGATTATCCCCATTATCCCTTTGTCTGACCCTTGCAGATCCCCCTGCAGGATCCTGGGGATGAAGCTGCAGACTCAGGGTGACAGCTGGAGCCAACGCCTGCAGCCCGAGGAGCTGCAGGAGGCAGATTTTGTGAGCAAAGTCTATTTGCTGACTGGGGATCCCGCACGTCCAAACTGACCATTTCTGCCCAGCTTTGGCCATTCTTTCCCGTTTGTTTTTGTTTCAATAAACGGCAGGGCTGGCTCCTGGCTGCTGCCTCCTGCCTTTCCCAGCCTGGTATCCCAGCAGCTCCTGGAACAGCCTTCAGGACAGGCAGTCCCTGACATTTCTGACTGATGTGCTCATCACCTGCTCAGTGAGAAGCAAATTTGGGCTGGGAGTGAGGAGAAACCCCCATAAAGGAAGGTGGAACACGTGGCCGGGGGGGTTCATCTTGTGCTTTAATGTCTATTTGTTCCTTCCAAATTGGAATGAATAATTCTGGATTAATGGCCCATGGCCCAGCCCTCACTGCCAGGTGATCCATGGAAAACTTCACTCCAGCTCAGCAGCTGGGCATGGATTAAAAGGGCTCACGCCACATTACAATAATATTTAATTACTAAAAGCAAACGAACTGCCCAGCTGAGGCTGGGGACTCTGCTGAGGGGAGACAGGAGTGGAGCTGAGCACAAACCTTCTCCTGGAATAATTCAGACCAGGGAGAGGAGTGGAGATAAAATAAGAGAGAAGAGTCCTTGTGGGGGCTGTGGGTGGATGTGAGGGGACCACGGCCCTGGCAGTGTCCAGCCCTCAGGCCAGGGCAGTCACCACTGACCTCTCACGGCCATGGACACATCACTTGTGACAAAAGATTAGGGCAGAGCAGGTTAAATGGCAGCAGGAGGATGGGGGAAGAAACCGTGGCCTGTGCAGACATTGGGGGTGAGGGATGCCCCTGAAGGGACACGCTGGGGACAAACAGGGGAGCTGCTGCTCCTCATGGCTCTCCCAGCATGCAGTGAGAACAGGGAATCAGCCACTCTCCTGGGATTCCTGCCCTGGCAAATTCCAGGGGCAGCAGCTCCCAAAACCACGGGTCTTGGGCAGACCTTTGTGCTGGGACAGATCTTTGTGCTGGGGATGGATCTTTGTGCTGGGACAGACATCCCAGGAGCTCCACTGCCACCACTGCCACACTCCCCTGAGGATCCCGTTCCTCCCTCCCGAACCTTTGAGGGGAGAAGCATTCCCAGAATTCTCCACTGACATTTTCCAGATCTGTCGCTCAGGAGAGCCGGGGGTGGAACATTTCCAGTTCATCATGCATGGCTGGGGATGGGAACGGCAGGAGGGTGACCCAGAGCCACCATCTGTGCCTGCACTGGGGTCTGCAGCACCCGAGGGAGCCCTGGGGCTGCTCCAGCTCGGCAGGGACAGCTTGGGGTGGGAAGGGACAGTTTGGGATTGGAAGGGAGTTTGGGATGGGAAGGGACAGTTTGGGATGGGAAGGGACTGTTTGAGATGGGAAGGGACAGTTTGAGATGGGAAGGGAGAGTTTGGGGTGGGAAGGGACAGTTTGGGATGGGAAGGGACAGTTTGGGGTGGGAAGGGACAAGGGAGTTTGGGGTGGGAAGGGACAGTTTGGGATGGGAAGGGAGAGGAAGGGACACAGTTTGGGGTGGGAAGGGACAGTTTGGGATGGGAAGGGAGAGTTTGGGATAGAAGGGACAGTTTGGGATAGAAGGGACAGTTTGGGATGGGAAGGGACAGTTTGGGATGGGAAGTGACAGTTTGGGATGGGAAGGGACTGTTTGAGATGGGAAGGGACAGTTTGGGATGGAAAGGGACAGTTTGGGATGGGAAGGGACAGTTTGGGGTGGGAAGGGACAGTTTGGCCTCCCTGTGCCAGGGCTGGGGAGCCCCGGGGCACTCCGGGGTGCAGCCGAGCTCCCCAGGGCAGGAATGGGGAGTTTGCCAGGGGCACCCCAAGGGATGGCCCTGGCTGCCCCGGCACGTTCGGGAGTGCCGGCTCTGGAGGGTGGGGGGGTGGAAGGGCTTTCCCAGCTGTGTTCGATCCCGCGGGATCCATCAGGGCTGGGTTTGAAAGCACCGCGGTGATTCCCGTGTTAGGAATGCGGGATAACAAAGCTCCAGGTGAGAGCAGAGGGGTCTGACCTCGCTGTTTATTCAAATTCCTGCGGTTTGCCCCTTGGTTTCCTAAGCAAACGAGGCTCTGTGGTGATTCTGGGTGCCCCGGTCGCTGTCCCCAAGGCTGGCAGGGGACAAGGGGCTCAGAGACTGCCCGGTTCCTACAGCCCCTGGAAGAGAGGGGAGAATGAAGAGGGAGAGATTCTGTGTGTATCTTCCTCCTTTTCGTTAACTAAATAATTTCTCCCAATTAACACACTGCCTCAAGTGCCAAAATATCCCCAAAGTTTGGCAAGGGGACAGAAACTCAGGAAACAAAATCAATTTCTTCAGCAGTGACACATTCCCTGAGCTATGCCAAGCCGCACAGCTCCACTTTCCTATTGCTGATCTTAATTACAAACACAAAAAGTCAACTCCTGACATGTAGGACAGCAGGAAACCATGAAAATCCTCGAATCACAACAAAAACAATCAGCTCTGTTGCAAAAAAAGTTTCAGAGTTGTTTTTTAAAGGAAAACCTTCAGTTATGGGCTCATTATTGATTTTTTCCTCTATAAAAATTAAATCCACAGAGGTCGTGGGAGGTGTCAGGGTGTGACGGGAGATGTCCAAGGTCCATCCTGGGAGAGTTTCCGAGTCCTCTCCTTGCCCTGGTTTCTCCTGCAGCCTGAGCCCCTCTGGGCACAGCTCTGCCCTGGGCTCTCTTGGCACTGCCCTTGCAGCCCGGAGCGGGGCCGGCTGTGCCTGCAGGGCTCTGCCCTTCGCTTCCCGCGACCCAGAGGGGCAGAAGAGTCCTTGGAAAGGCCGGGACAGTGCCTCTGATCACGGCATGGGAGGGAAGGCAGCAGGAGGAGCAATCCTGGCTCTTCCTCCTTCTTGTGCCGCAGCCCCCGAGCTCCGGGGCTGCCCGAGGTGGGGAAGGATCCAGGTTTGGGGAGGAGGGGAGGGATCCCCAGCAGGATCAGCTGCTCCAGGGGCCCGGGGAGAGCGAGTCCTGCTCTCCAGGGTCCCTCCCACCCCAGGTACCACCCTTGCTCCTGCCCTCCTCAGGATCACGGAATCAGGGAATGTCCTGAGCCGGGAGGGATAAAGGATCATTGATCCAACCCTGTCCCTGCCCAGACACCCCAACAACCCCAGCCTGGGCATCCCTGGCAGCGCTGTCCAAACGCTCCTGGAGCTCTGGCAGCCTCGGGGCCGTGCCCATTCCCTGGGGAGCCTGGGCAGTGCCCAGCACCCTCTGGGGGGAGAACCTTGCCCTGATCTGCAGCCTGAGCCTGCCCTGGCCCATTGGAGCTGGAGGCTGCTCTGGACATCCCAGCCATCAGTCCCAGCTGCAGGGATGGACATTCCCGTTGGGATTGGCCTTTCTAGCTCCTCACACCCAGCCACGCTCCTTGCAAGGGATCCAGCATTTTCCTGGAAGGCTGTGAAGTCTCTTTGCAGTTGATTTCCCCAAAATCTGATGCCTGTGAAGAACCTTCAGTGCATCGACTGCTTGGAGCTGGCTCAGCTGAAGGGAACTCACTTCCAGGGATAACTGAGGATGGCTCCCTGCCCAGTCCCAACAAAAGATGGATTTTGTAAAGCCAACTAAAATGATGCCATCCATTAGGAGAACTACAAAGCAGAACATTTTAAAGTTAATTGGTTTTGCAATTAAAAGATACACAGAACATGTGATGCAATTAATTTTACATAAACATGGTCAGGAGTTAAAGGCAGAAGCACTTGGTAACTTCTTCAGATGCAGCATCTGTTCGTTGCCAGCAGCACCAGCAGCTCCTCTGCATTCCCAATGGGAGGCAGGGAATTGCTCCCAGCCCACTGCAGCTGGGTTCACTCCGGGTTTTTCCAGAGGCTGAGCTGGTTGGAAAGGATTCAGTTGGAGGCTGGAAGGGCCGGTTTGGGAAGGCAGCTGGAGATGGAGCAGTCCTGAGCACTGGGAAGGAGGAACCAGCTGGGTTTGTGGTCAGTCCAGCAGGGTTTGTGGTCAGCCCAGCAGGGTTGGTGGTCAGTCCAGTAGGGTTTGTGGTCAGTCCAGTAGGGTTTGTGGTCAGTCCAGCAGGGTTTGTGGTCAGTCCAGAAGGGTTTGTGGTCAGTCCAGCAGGGTTTGTGGTCAGTCCAGTAGGGTTGGTGGTCAGTCCAGAAGGGTTGGTGGTCAGTCCAGCAGGGTTGGTGGTCAGTCCAGAAGGGTTTGTGGTCAGTCCAGCAGGGTTGGTGGTCAGCCCAGAAGGGTTTGTGGTCAGCCCAGCAGGGTTGGTGGCCAGTCCAGCAGTGGGGTTTGCAGGTGATAAATGAGAGCAGTTGGTGGGTGCAGAGCAGCCTCGGAGCTCCTGCAGGGGTTCAGCTGCTGACAGAGCTCCAGGGCTGGAATTGCAGGGGTTCAGCTGCTGACAGAGCTCCAGGGCTGGAATTGCAGGGGTTCAGCTGCTGACAGAGCTCCAGGGCTGGAATTGCAGGGGTTCAGCTGACAGAGCTCCAGGGCTGGAATTGCAGGGGTTCAGCTGCTGACAGAGCTCCAGGGCTGGAATTGCAGGGGTTCAGCTGCTGACAGAGCTCCAGGGCTGGAATTGCAGGGGTTCAGCTGCTGACAGAGCTCCAGGGCTGGAATTGCAGGGGTTCAGCTGCTGACAGAGCTCCAGGGCTGGAATTGCAGGGGTTCAGCTGCTGACAGAGCTCCAGGGCTGGAATTGCAGGGGTTCAGCTGCTCACAGAGCTCCAGGGCTGGATTTTCCCTGAACCAGGAGCTGCTTCTCACCAAGGTACAGCCAGGGGAGTTCTGGCTGAGGGAGCCAGCTCAGAACACACCAAGGAATCTTCTGCAGGTTGGATTATTGGATCTGGAAGGCTCCTGCCTGCAAGTTTGTCTTGGCTGAACACCAGGCGTGGTCCTGGGCCCAGGGCAGTGGAACCAAGGGACAGGGCTGAGTCTCCTGCTGCAAACTGGCGGGGACTGGGAGATCCTGTGTCCCAACCCAACCATTCCATGGTTCCAGCATAGAATCAGAATATCCAGAACTGGAGTGGACCCACCAGGACCATCCAGTCCAGCCCCAATCCCTGCCCAGACACCCCAAACCCCAGCCTGGGCATCCCTGGCAGCGCTGTCCAAACGCTCCTGGAGCTCTGGCAGCCTCGGGGCTGTGCCCATTCCCTGGGGAGCCTGGGCAGTGCCCAGCACCCTCTGGGGGAAGAACCTGTCCCTGATTCCATGGAAACCTCTTGCAAGACTTATTTTCATCCCTGTGTTCCTCTCTGTTGTAGGAATTGGGGTCCCTGGGGTTTGCACAGCACTGCCCACCCTTGGATCTTGGTTTGATTATGAATTTCAGAAAGTAAAAAAAAAGTCCTGGGAGGTTTTCGCAGGGCAGCTTTTTACCTGTCGTAAAACCTGGCCAAGGAGCGCAGGCCTGGACTGGGGCTGAGATGTAGAACCCTAAAACCAGCCCTAAAATCAGGTATAAACCTTTTCTTTGAGTGGATTAGAGCCACAGCCAGGCTGCCAATGGCCACACCTGCCCAGGCTGGAGGTGACACCTCATTAATCAGTCAGTCAAATTAAAAACTCGTTCCTTTCAGGCTCTGAAATCACTTTGAAATTCCTGCAGGTATTTCTGCCTTCATTTTCCAGGCATTCCAGCAAATAGCAGGATTGGGTCCAATATTATGGATATTATGTGGACAAATTGGAGGTTTCCTGTGAATTCTGTGCCAGAACCTGTCTTCCATGAAGAGAGGATTTCAGGGAATGCTTTCAGGTCTGCAGGGTAGGAATTGGAATGGAAACATCCACACATGAACATTTCTCATGCTCGGTGTCTGTGGGAAGTGCTGGAGAATGCAAACATTGGAAAATCTGCCTCATTTAAAGGGTGTCAAATAGGAACAGAGCCAGGGAATTGATTTCCGTGACACGGAAAATTGTTGAGGTGTCAGGGGAGTCCTGAGTATTCACATTATGGATCAGGTATCAGGAAGAATTCAGGCAGCAAAACCTCTGGTGGCAGCTGGATTTGTGCTCAGTTTAAAGGTGCTGCTCCCACCTCCTCGGGAGAAAAGCTGCCTCCAAAACCAGACCTAACACCTCAAACATTCCCAAAAAGGCCTGCAATCCAAGCAGGATATTCTGTTCTGCTCTGAAACGAAACTTCCAGGATCCATTTGGGTTTCAAACACAATTTTAACTGCTTCACTTTGGAAATGATGATTTCTATGGAAGTTTGGAGCAGATATTAGGAGAAATTTCTTTGGAAAATTTTATCCTACGTGTGGAAGGAAAGCTGAGGCAAGGAACGAGGCATGGAGGGGTGAGAGGGTGAGGGAGCTTTGGGCCCTTGGTGTGACCAGAGCACCTCCAAACCCTCCCAAGGCTATTCCCAGCCTGGTGAAAGCCCTGGAAAACGGAGAATATTCCCTTCCCAAAAGCCACCTCTCATGTCCCCAGCAGGCTGCTCTCCCATCAGCCTCAGTAACGAGGAATCTGCATAAATTAGCGGCAGCTCCCTGTGACATTCCAGGACATCCCTGTGACATTCCAGGACATCCCTGTGACATTCCAGAACATCCCTGTGACATTCCTGGATATCCCTGTGACATTCCTGGATATCCCTGTGACATTCCAGGACATCATTGTGACATTCTAGGACATCATTGTGACATTCCAGGGTATCCCTGTGACATTCCTGGATATACCTGTGACATTCCAGGTTATCCCTGTGACATTCCAGGACATCCCTGTGACATTCCGGGACATCATTGTGACATTCTAGGACATCATTGTGACATTCCAGGGTATCCCTGTGACATTCCAGGACATCCCTGCTGCTTCAAGAGAGGGAATTGCAGGGGCTGCAGAAACCACAGCACCCAGGGCTGCTCTGCTCGGGCTCCCTGCAGGGATGGGGCAATTCCTGAAAATGTTCCAGCCACAGGGAGCAGGAATGCACAAAGATCAGGAATGCACAAGGATCAGGAATGCACAGGGATCAGGAATGCTGCAGCCCCAGGATCAGGAATGCACAGAGATCAGGAATGCACAGAGATCAGGAATGCACAAGGATGAGGAATGCACAGGGATCAGGAATGCACAAGGATGAGGAATGCACAGGGATCAGGAATGCACAGAGATCAGGAATGCACAAGGATCAGGAATGCACAAGGATCAGGAATGCACAAGGATGAGGAATGCACAGGGATCAGGAATGCACAGAGATCAGGAATGCTGCAGCCCCAGGATCAGGAATGCACAAGGATCAGGAATGCACAGGGATCAGGAATGCACAAGGATCAGGAATGCACAGGGATCAGGAATGCACAAGGATCAGGAATGCACAAGGATCAGGAATGCACAAGGATCAGGAATGCACAGGGATCAGGAATGCACAAAGATCAGGAATGCTGCAGCCCCAGGATCAGGAATGCTGCAGTCCCAGTGACTCTGGAGCTTTGCCACATAACAAAATGTTTACAAAGTATTACAGAAATCAGGCCAAGCAGCACTTGCCAGCTGTGGTCTCTGAAAGCTCTCAGTTATTGTCCCAGGCTGTGTTCGTCTCTCAGAGCTCCTGGGCCAGTTTCATTTCTTTTTTTCTGCCTTCCCCTTCAATAGAAAAGAAGAAAATATTAATTTTTATCTCTTTCATTCTGCATTCAGTGAGGTGTCAGGAACAGCTTCACGAAGAGGTGATGGAAAATCCCATCCATGCAGGAGAAGGAGCAGGAGAGAGGGAGGGAGATGGAGCCCAAGGGTTGGAATTGTGCTAAAACCCCCTCTCCTCCCTCTGCAAGTGCCAGGGGCAGGATCAGAGATCCACAGGCTCCTTCTCCCTCTGTCCAGGGAGAGTCTGAGCACCCCGAGCCCACCCCTGGGTGCCAGGGTCCTGATGGTGCTGAGGGAATCATGGAATGGGTTGGCTTGGAAGGGACCTTAAATCCCATGGCCACGAAATTCCACTGTCCCCGTTTGCCCCAAGCCCTGCCCAACCTGGCCTCGAACATTTCATTTTTTTTTTTAATAACAAAAAACTTTATTCTTTCACCTGAGTCTTTAAAATTCTATCATTTAGGGCAAGGTAGCAAAGTCACTCAGGGTTGTTGTTTCCCGGTTTGTTTTTTTTTTTAACTGAAAACAAAATCTCTTTTCAGAGGAAATCTGGTTTTATTTCTTTTTTTTTTTAACAGAGAAAAATCACATTTTTCACTGGTTTGGGTAGAAAGTTATTGCTTTGCAGCAGTGCCAGTGCCTTGATTCAGCTCCCAGTGACAGCAGCTCCTCAATTGGATCCCGAAACTCCCTGGTTCAAAATGAAAGCTCCAGATGCTTTCCTCAGAGTGAAAAATGAATTCTCCGAGTTAAAAAACAACAGCACCCCCATCCAGGGCACCAAGTGGAAAAGGTTTCGTGATGGATTTGCTGGAAACTTCTTTCCTTGCAGAACAAGAGGGAGACAACTTCAACTCTGCTCAGCCCAAGAGCCAAGTGCCGCCGTGAGGGGCCATGGAAATGAGAACATGAAAGATTTATGCACTCACAAAGTGCTGCACGAGGAGAAAATGAACTTTCAGGAGGGTGGCAAAACTCCTTAAATGCACCTGATGGAAAATGAAGCTGCTAATGAAGAGTCCTCGCCTGTGGTCCTGTTATAGCTCCGAGCACTTTTCCCTTTTTCCTTCTCCTCCTTCCCCCTTCCCTGCTCTTGCTTTTATTTAAGAGGCTTCCCTTGAAGGAACATAGAAATGTCAGTTTTTGTTCTGAATTCACAGGACAGAAAATAATTAATTCTTCAGTCATTGGCTTTGACTCAGTCTTTAATTTCCCTTCCACGATGTAATGATAGAAGTTCCTTTTCTCTGCTCCAGGACCTGCCTGGCTCAACACTTCCAGGAAGAGGATTAAAAAATCCGGGAAAAATAGGTCTAATTCCAAACCCCAAGGATTTCAACATAAAAATCCAGCCCAAAAATCCTAAATCTGGCAGAGAGAGAGAACAACCCACTCCTTGCTTAGCCAGGCAGTGCTGTTCCTGATTGGAATGAAATATGGGCTTTAATTAGGATTAAATATAGAATTTAATATATGTAATAAATACCCGAAATTTCACTGCTGTCCCCTTGCTTTTGAAAGCAGCTTTCTTTGGGTTTGGGCTCCTTCCTGCTTTTCCACCTCAAATATTCCAAGCAGAGGGAAGCAAACACCCTGGCAGTGTCTGACCCCACAGCTCAGCTCAGTTCGGGTTTCTGGCCTCCTGAACCCCCCTGAATAACCCAGAAGGCTGGAAAACCCCAAAGGTGGCAAACCCCAAAGGTGACAAACCACTGAGCTGGCAAACCCCAAAAGTGGAAAACCCCAGAGCTGGCAAACTCCAAATGTGGTAAAACCCCTGAGCTGGCAAACCCCAGAGGTGGCAAACCCTGAAGGGGGCAAACCCCTGAGCTGGGAAACCCCAAAAGTGGAAAACCCCAAAGGGGACAAAACCCAGAGCTGGCAAACCCCAAAGGTGGCAAAGCCCAGAGCTGGGGGCTCAGTCCTGGCACAGTCTGGGTTTCCCTGCAGCCGAAGCAGGACCAGGAGCACTTTGTGCACTGTGGGTTCCCTTCGCACTGAATCAGCCCCTTGGATTAATTAACTATGAATTGATTGCACAGGACATTTATTGAGATTTAAAACACATCCATTGAGGCGCCCGTGTAATTAACTGGGAATAACAGAGGCAACAGATCTGGAATTGATCCAGGAACACCATGGGGGGGTTGGAGCTTTTCCCCACCCCTGCACTATCCCAGATGAATGAACACCCCAGAGACGATCAATGAACACCCCAGGGATGATCAATGAACACCCCAGGGATGATCAATGAACACCTCAGAGATGATCAATGAACACCCTCTGAGAGGATCAATGAACACCCTCTGAGATGATCAATGAACACCCCAGAGATGACCAATGAACACCCCCAGAGATGATCAATGAACACCCCAGAAATTATCAATGAACACCCTCTGAGAGACCAATGAACACCCCAGAGACGATCAATGAACACCCCAGAGATGACCAATGAACACCCCAGAGATGATCAATGAACACCCCTAGAGATGATCAATGAACACCCCAGAGATGATCAATGAACACCCCTGAGAGCATCAATGAACACCCCAGAGATGATCAATGAACACCCCCAGATGATCAATTAACACCTCCTGAGAGGATCAAAGAACCCCAGAGATTATCAGTTAACACCCCCAGAGATGATCAATGAACACCCCTTGAGATGATCAATTGAACACCCCTGAGGTGATCAATTAACCCCCCTTGAGATGATCAATGAACACCCCTGAAACAATCAATGAACACCCCGGAGATGATCAATGAACACCCCAGAGAGGATCACCCGGGTTCCAGGAGCTGCTGTGTCCCTCTGGCTCTGCCTTGCAGTGTCTTCACCCTTTCCCTCCACACCCCCAGCTCTCTGCATCTCCTGCTCCCACTGCTGCTCCTTTGATCTCCATAATTTGGGAATCTTCAGCCCTTTCATCACAGAGAGCACCAGGCTGGGAACAGGCACAGTTTGATTATCACACCCAGGCCTGGCCTTCAAACAAATAAATTCTGTTTCTCAGCCTGTCTGGAGACAATAAATGAGTTTTAATAAATAAACCTGAGGGTTTTCTGTCTGTCAGGTGGCCCCACGTGGGCAGGGCTGGGGAAGGGAAGCTCCTGGCACACAGAGCACTCTGAGGCTGCTTTTTGATGAAAAGGCCACTTTTATTTTTTTTAATCAATATCTAACATGAAAGTCCCCCTTTGAAATCAAATTGTACATGTGGCCCTTCGGGGCTAATTATCAGCTGCTCATCTGGATGTTATCTTTTGGAGAGGCTGAGAAAGGAGAAAATGCTAAGTCAAGGCAGTGGATTAAAAATATCCACATCATTTATCTGCCAGAGAGACGAGGGTTTGAAGTCTGGTTAATGAACACAAACCCTCCTGCCTCTCTGCTAAGGACCACTGCTTTCAGCAGAGTCAGGTGCACTTATTGCTGATCAGAAAAATGGCTTTCCCAGCCCAGAAGAGTTCTAAGAATCTTCAAGGTGCTCCTACTTTGAAGGAAAAAAAAGCGAAAATCTTTCATGTTTAAGACTCCGTCCTCCAGAATCACAGAGTGGATGGAGAACATGGAGCGTTCCCTAAATACATAATTCCAGCTTTTGTTCATGGAAATGAATATTTCCAGCAGTCAGTTGCCTTGAAATAGGGAATATAAAATATCCCAACTGTCAGCACGGCACTCAAAGGCAGCGCTTGGGTTTCAGGGGAGTGATGATGCCAGGGCTCCTTTCTGAAAACACAGAATATTTCATGGGGTTAATTAACTGTAATTGTGCTTGGCTGCTGCTGGAGAGCCAGTGAAACACTGCACACGTAAAAAATACTGACAGGAAACGGGAATTTGGAGAGGGATCTCAAACCAGGGGTGTTTCCTTTCTCATGTGGGAGGTTCTGGGATTCCAAAAGATCCCTCCATGGGGAGAGGCTGCAGACGGGAGTTTGGTGCTGTGGGTTGTGCCCAGACTCCAAAATCCTCATCCAAAGGGATGGGACTGTGATCCTGCTCCTGGAAGGACTCTGGCTGGCCAGAATTCCAGAGGTTTATCCATAAGAATGGACCTGTTACCAACCCTTTGTTATTTGGTGAGAAAGCTCCTCTTGAACAGACAGAAACCAACCCAAAGCACCACAAACACAGGGATTTCTTCCCTGTGTTGCAAATCAGTTTTCTGACCTCTCCCAGGTGCCAGGTTGGCCTTTGGGAGCAAACAATTCCAAACCCAGCTCGCGTTCCTGCCCATCTCCCTGTTTTAACCCTTCCCTGCCTCCTTGCCTTGCTGTGGGCATTGTCTCCCAAAACTCCCAGCTCTGCTGAGCTCAGCCCATCCCTGTTTGCCCAACAGCCCCTGCCTGGCGGCTCAGAGCGTCCACCTTGGGCCAGGAGCAGCCAGGAACAGCTTTTCCCATGCAAACTGGGCTTTTCCAATGCCAGCAGCAAGGCCCAAACTGGCTGACACCTCTGGGCTCTGGACTCCTCAGTCTCCAGTTAAAATCAGTAAGATTATTTGGGATTTTGGGTTTTTTTCCCCCAGCATTGTTTTGGCACCTGATTCCCCCACAGGCAGGAGCTTTTCCTTAAGTAGGGGACACAACCCAGGGCAGATTCCCTTCAGAAGCTGGAGCCACATTTCTGTGACACAGTTCTTGCTTCCCAACCTTTCTGCAGCTTCCTGTGAATTTTCTCCCATCCCAATGTTTTATTTATTCTACTTATTCCTAAACAATGAAATCCCTTAGAAAGCGAGGGCCAGGAAGCGGTGCTCACAGCAGAACAGCCCAGGTTTGTGGGATTTGTGGGATTTGTGGGGGCCCAATCTGAGTGAGCCCTTGGGCTCTGCAGGAGCTGTTCCCAGATCTCTTTCCCAGTGGAAGTGGGGCAGCTGTGTGAGGGAGAACTCACCCCAAAGCATTTGGGGTTGGAACTTGAGGAGATTTCTTGGGAACCCCCTGATTACTCCAGAACACCACAGAAATCACTCATCCTTTTTTCCAAGATGGTGCAAAAGGAATGAGAATACTTCATTCCCTCTCTCCTGAGCCAGGGAAAAGGGGGAAATCAGTCAAATCTCTCTCCAAGAACAGTTTGAAGTTGGATTTGCAGATTTATTTCTCGCTCTCCTCGGCTGCCTTGAGATTTGCTGGATTTGCATATCAGGGGAGATTATTTTTCCTGCCTCAGCCTGGGAGGAACGGGCAGGTGTGGAGCAATCAAACCCCATTGAGCTGGAAATGCTCAGGAAGCGGCTCTGGGCCGGCAGCTTCCTCCTCTTCCTTCCCAGCTATTTTTATTTCTCTACAAATCCCTGCCACTGCATTGAGGACTCGCTTGTCCAACTCTGCAGCTGGGCAAGCGTGGCCTTTTGCTTTTCAGGGTGCTCTGACACCCTCAGGAATTACCCCAGCCCCTTGGCTTGGCTTTACCGCTCCTCTGGAGTGCCAGGCCAGGCCCAGGAGCATCCAGGATCCATGGGAAGAGCTTTTTATAGCAGGTTTTAAATAACTGGGAGCAGTTTTTGATTTCTGTGATCCTGGGAGGATTGAAACCAACAGCAAACACTGCAGGGAGATGGTGTGGGAAGGGAAGGGAAGGGAAGGGAAGGGAAGGGAAGGGAAGGGAAGGGAAGGGAAGGGAAGGTTTCGGGAAGGGAAGGGAAGGTTTGGTTTCGGGAAGGGAAGGTTTGGGAAGGGAAGGTTTGGAGGTTTGGGAAGGTTTGGGAAGGTTTGGGAAGGTTTGGGAAGGGAAGGTTTGGGAAGGGAAGGTTTGGGAAGGTTTGGGAAGGTTTGGGAAGGTTTGGGAAGGTTTGGGAAGGGAAGGTTTGGGAAGGGAAGGTTTGGGAAGGGAAGGTTTGGGAAGGTTTGGGAAGGTTTGGGAAGGTTTGGGAAGGTTTGGGAAGGTTTGGGAAGGTTTGGGAAGGTTTGGGAAGGTTTGGGAAGGGAAGGGAAGGGAAGGGAAGGGAAGGGAAGGGAAGGGAAGGGAAGGGAAGGGAAGGGAAGGAAAGGGAAAGGAAAGGAAAGGAAAGGAAAGGAAAGGAAAGGAAAGGAAAGGAAAGGAAAGGAAAGGAAAGGAAAGGAAAGGAAAGGAAAGGAAAGGAAAGGAAAGGAAAGGAAAGGGGGCAGAGTGGCAGAGAAAAGGGATCACTCCTGCTTGCCCTGAAATTGTCACACTTGCTATTAATCAGCATCATAAATGATTAAAAAAAGTTCTGCAGCTTTTAAAAACCTCTCTTCCTGGCTCATACACTTTCCACAGGTAAAAAAGGCCAAATTAAGAGGCAGCAAGAGCAGGGTCCCAGTCCAAGAGAGCCTGGAGCTGCTCCAGCCCTGAGAAGCTCCAGGAGGCAGCACAGGACCCTCGTTAGCGGGTGATGGATGGGGAAGGACTGAGCACAAGAGGTTCTGTGCAGCACCGAGGACCCAGAGAGCGCCAGGGCTGAGCTCTGCCCATCCAGAGCCAGACACTGATGGCCAGGAAGGAGGGAGAGCAGGGGGGATGGACAGACCTGGAACCAGAGCCCAGCTTGGGAAGGGTAAGGAGCTCCAGAACCTGCATTTCCCTGTTCCTGCAGCTCACAGGATCCCCACGGACCCCCAGAGCCCTCAGAGACCCCCAGAGCCCTCTCAGCTCGAACCCCACACACAGATCACACAGATATATTCATTTTTTCCTCTGCCTCTCTTCAGCTTCAGACTCGTGAGGACAGAAACACCCCCAGGTCTGGCTGAAGTGCTGGATTTATAAATCCTCTCCCTCCCTTTCCCCCACGAGTTGCCCTTCACAGCCTTTAGACCCTCTACAGCACATTACAGACACTAAACCCACATTAAACTGCGTGTGTAGGGCCCATAGAGCACAAACCCAACCCCAGAGAGCCCTCAGGGAGCACGAGGAGCAGCAGCTTTGAGTCCCATCACTGTCACCATTGACATTGGGGCTCTGGGCATGACAGGCACAGCTCTGTCCTCATCCCATCTCCCTGGATCTATCCCAGAGGGATGAGGGTTCCAGGATCAGGAGCCCACAAGGCAGCACAGCTCAGGTGTTTGGGTCTGGCTGTGTTTTACAGGACGGCCACAAAGGCAATAAAACAAAAGGTTAACAGGGCCAAGTTCATAAATCCAGCAGTCAGGGATTAGAACGTTCCCGTTCGTCTCCTCTTTATTGAAATTTTAGTTCCAAAGGTTTTGGTTTGCCCTTGCACGGAGCCTCTGAGGCAGCAGGGGAATTGTGGAGTCTCAGCAATCAGTAAAAAGGTCTGGGACAGGCTGGACTGACAGGGGCTTTAGGACAGCTCCTAATTTCTGTATTCCACAGCAGAGTCTGGAATGGCCTCTCCTGAACCAGTTCCAGCTGTTTGAGAAGTTATTTCCTGCAGCTATTTTAGCAGTTATTAGCTATTTTATTTTTATTATTAGTCTGGAGTTATTAGTTTATTTATTTTTTTTAGTTATTAGCTAGTTTATTTTTATTAGTAATTAGTTCATTTTAATTAGTTATTAGCTGTTTCATGAGTTATTTCCTGCAGTTCTCTCCACCAGCCTCAGCTGCCAGAGCAGAACACCTGAGTGGTCCCATGACAGTGCAAAATTCCCAGCTGGGATCGCAGAACTGCCCAAAACTGAGGAACTGTTCCATCCTCCAGGTCCCAGCTCTGCATCCAGGACCGTTCCTGGTGCTCACCATGGACAAGGCACCCAGATCCTGAGGAGGAGAAGCTTCTCCATCCCTGGGAAGGTCTCAGCTGTGTCACTCCCCACCATCCCAGGTGTCCCCTGTGTTATCCACCACGAGGGATTGGCCTCCTGCTTCCCCTCCCACCCCTGTCCCCCTGGCTTTTACAGTATTTTATGTTTTTACTTCAGTAGTAGGATTTCTCATACATTTTCTATAAACACAGTCCTTGTTTCCCTAACCAGCCTGGATTGTTTTGAACTTCTAGATTGTTTTCATTCCTTTCTCCTAAGGTGGAGAAAGATGACAGACTGTGTCATTATCCTGTGGAATTGTAGAGGTGGTGACCTCATTGACCAATCCACGATTGTCTTAAGAGAGATATAAAATGAGAGAATAAAGAAAGGCAGGCTCTCTTTCCTGGTCCTGCCTGGGTGGTCCGGACCTGCTCTGAAATCTGCGTGTTTCTTTCGTGTCCAACAGTGCAACACACCCCCAGGAGCCTTCGGAATCACAGCAGGTTTATGCTAAAAGGAAATGCCTGTCAGAAGTTATCAAGATTATTTGAGAAAGGAAATAATTTTTCCCGTTTTCCAGGCACGTTGGTGTCCCTTTGCCCTCTCTGCCCACTCCCATTGTTTTTATTTTCTGTAGTCACTGTAAATATTTTATCTGGAGCCCAGATTGGTTCAGTGCCATTTCCTGCTGCCGTTGCCATCTCCAGGAGAGCAAACCCTGCAGGGTTTTAATGCCACCTGCAGCGGGTGACGGATGGCTCTGTCCCCTGGTCTGCTGGCACTGCGATGTTTTTATGGGGCTGCTCCTCTGTTTTCTCTCCATTTACGGCCTCGCTGGCACAGGGAAGGAGCAGAGCTGGCATCAATCACCTGCCAAGGGCAGAGCTGGGGCAGAGCTGCCCTGGCAGGAGGGGTGAGCTCCCAGGACAGGGACAGGGACAGGGACAGGGACAGGGACAGGGACAGGGACAGGGACAGTGCTGGCACTGCCAGGGGATGGCAGCTGCCCCCAGAACCGTCTTCTCCTGCACACGGGGTCACTCCCCGGACTTTGATCATCTCCCCGTGTCCAAATCTCTCCTGACAGAGCTGAATCAGTCAAGGAGAGAACCAAAGCCTGCCTTAGAGATGCTGTTTTAACAAGTACTGGGCCTAAAGGGCAGCTCTGTGCCAGGGCTCTGTCACCTCATTAGGACAATGCCACCTTTACCTGCTGAGATTGGGGCAGCAGAGCCCGGCTGGGGTCACCCAGAGCAATCAGGCAGGGTTCAAGGGGATCTCAGGCTGCGCAGGGACCTGATTTGGGGCTAAATGGAACCATTCTCCTGCCCAGGCCCGGGCAGCACCATCCTGCCTGGAGGATTTGGGATTTTGCTGCAGTTCTGGGGCCATCTGTTGCTGGTTTGTCACACACACACACACACAGACCCCGTCACTCCCTCACACTGAGCTTGGGGCTGATCTCAGCAGCGCTGGGAAGGGGCAGAGCTCCTGTTTGAGCTCCTTTGTCCTGCACAAGACCAGAGGGTTTAAAGTCCTGCAGGCTCTCCTTGCCCATCACACCCAGAGCGGGTTTTGTGTGAAGAAATCGGCTACGAAACTTCACCTTGGAAAGTTCTTGCCATGCTCCAAACAAAGGCAAACATGAATCTTGCTAAAAGGACAGCCAGGTGACGCTCAAAATAGCCTGAGGTGGTCCAGGACATGAGGAGCAGGATGGGCTGGGAATGACGTCCTCAGGAGTCAGCCCTGAAACGGCAGAGCACAAAGACTTTTGGTTGGAAAGCTCTGTGTCCCCAGGAACGACTGATTTAGAATGAGTGAGGTGGCTGGGCAGATGGGTCAGTAATTTTAGAACTAAAAATTGTGATTAAAACCACTCTGCCACCCAAAGTTGGGAAGCAGCTCCCTGATGGTGATTAATTCACACCGCAGGGCTCGGGGGACTGAACTCCAGCTCAATTCTTATCAAGTGAAATGTATCCAGAGTAATCTGATAGGTCCTGAAAGGTTAATGTAAGCTAAATCAATGCTGTCTCCATCCAGATAAGGCGAGGGGAATTGTCCTTGAGTGTGAGTGTGCAGGAGGCTGGGGAGGAGGGTAATAAAGGACTTTCATCTCCTGCCGATCCCTGCCAAGCCCATTGCGATGCAGGAGGGGTTGATAAGGGCACTGATTTATCAGCCAGCAGACAGAGCAGCCGAGCCTGCTGCTAGAACACCTCCCTGCTCTATGGTGCTCTCTTAATAAACATTTCAAACATCTGAACACCTTTCAGACAGCCAAGGGAGGGGAATACAAAAGGCTGGAGTGGCACTGCCTGCCCTGGTCGAGTGTCCAGGTTCTGAGCACTGGGATGGGGGAGGATCTGGAAACCTCAGCTGGTGGAATGGTGTTAAAAACCGGTTCTGGTGGAATAAGGAGCTAAATGAAAGCAGAGTTCTGGCATGAGTTTAAACTTCCAGCACTTGGTTAAACCCAGGGATCAAGGAGACTTCCAAGCTCTCTCAAAGCCGTGGGACATAAAGGGCTGTGCAGCTTCCACTCATGTCTTTGAAAACACCTCTTGAAATTAATGGCTAAGCTTAAAGCCTTGGCTTAAATGCTCTTCTGGTGAGCTGAGAGGGGCTGAGAGCAGGAGAGAGAAGGGAGGAAGCTCCAGGTTCTCCCTGTTCCCAGCAGGATCCAGCTGCTCTCAGCAGGACGTGTTCCAGGTGTCAGCACCTCTTGGTTCAGCCCAAACACAGATAAAGAGCTGATGGCTCTGAGCTCAGCCTGGCCGTGCGCTGCCAGACATCCTCTGTGACATTCCTGTCCTGCAGCATGGACTGGGTCAGGATCAGGCTGGAATTGGGCGGCAGGAGGGCTCAGGATCACACAGGCTCAGATCCCGAGGCACCCAGCCCTGCCAGCCCTCGGGCACGGGGGATTTTCCAGCGCTGCCTCTCCCAGCCTTGTCCAGCTCCAGGTCACTCCAGAGCCCGGTTCCAGCAGCTCACAGACACCCTGATGCCACCACAGTCTGCTGAGAAGCACCTGCACAGAATGTGCAGATTTGACAAAGTTTGTGGCTGATTCTGAGCCTTACAAAGCCCAGCTCCTGCTGAATGCCAAGCCAGCCCTCTGCCAGCTTTTAGATTTGCCTCCATCCAGGCAGGTGGGGCTTGGAGCCGCACTCAGCACTGACTCAGAGCATTATTGTTACAGTTGATTAATACCTGAGCACTCTGGAAAGAGATAAATTATGATTATGCACACACAGGCACTCTATCCACAGACAGCAGATCCATTTTCCCCCAACGAGCTGCCAATTACTGGGTATTTCTACATTATGTTTACACAGCCTTTTATAATCAACACTCCAACCACTTTAGGTATTAAGTGCCTAAAACTATTGATTTGATTAATTCAGCGTCTTCAGAAAATCATCCTGTGCTGCTTTTCTTGTCATTCTGATGTGCAGCATCCCCTCTCCCTCTGCTGGGATCTCCTCCTGTCTGAGCACACGGAGCCAGGAGGGTCCCCAGGCACTCCAGAGGAGCAGGGCTCACCTCCTTCACCTAGGCAGGAAAAGGCCCCTAAAACAAGGAGGGCAGGGATGGATGGGAGATTGGGAAGGAATTGTTCCCTGGGAGGCTGGGGAGGGGCTGGGATGGAATTGCCAGATTTGCTGTGGCTGCCCCTGGATCCCTGGCAGTGGCCAAGGCCAGGCTGGACATTGGGGCTGGGAGCAGCCTGGGACAGTGGCAGGTGTCCCTGGGGGTGGCACTGGGTGGGATTTTAGGTTCCTTCCATCCCAAACCATTCCAGGATTCCGTGACTGCCTCCACCTCTCCAGGCTGTGCTGCCTTGAGCACTTTCCCAGCACAAGATGAGTTTTTTGTTAAATCCGTGAGATTCCCTCTTGCAGCTCCATGCAGCCAAGGGGATCCACAATTCCAAAGGCTGACCTGGAGCCACCTGCAGATTTGACTGCTGGAATAATTCCCTGTTTCTGATGCCTTGTGGGGCAAAGAGGAGCCCTGGGATTTTTCCAGGGGAAGTGTTGTGTTTTTGGTGCCTTTGGCTCTCCCCCCTGGCTCAGAAGCTGTGGGATTTTGCTGGCTCTGAGTGCAAATTAACTTCTTTATTTCCCATCTCATTCCAAGGCCACATCTCCAGAAATGGGGACATTTCTGCCTCCAGCCCTCACCGTGTCCAGCACAGCAGCCCCAGGCGCTTCCCCTCACTCTCATTAATTGATAAAACAATTAACATCAATCTGCCTCTCCCAGCTCTGGCTGCCCCTCCTTCTCAGGCACCCCAATTCCTGTCTCTTGTGGTCCTCCCACCATTTCACAGCCCTGGAGTCTGGCTCAGGGGACAAGAGGCAGAAAGTCCAATCCCAGAGTGAGGGATGAAGGGCAGCCAGATGCCAGAACATTCTTCGGGAGAGAGCAGTAAATAACCCAGGCATTGTTCATGCACGGTAATGGGTTTTTATCACCACGGAGAGAGCAGCTGAAGGAACAGGGGCACAGGGAGCCAGGGAACAGCTCCCAAACCCAGAGCCTGGTGACATCCAGTGTCTGCTGAAAAACGAGGCCGGGGAGGAGCAGGGACAGCCCTGGGAGAGATGGATGGCACAGGCTCTGCTTTACTGCCCCCGACTCTGGGAGAGGGATCGTGAAAAATAATCCCAGTAACAGGAGCTCGATTTTGAAGGAATAAATCAGGAGTGTGGAGAGCTGCAGGGCAGTGGGGGAGCAGCCACTGCTCGGGTCCTTCCCACCCTCAGCCCCTGGATTTGGGGTGGGAGCACTGGGGAGGGGCAGGGCTGTAACTCTCAGCTCTGATGGGGAGCACATGAGGCTCTGCAGCCCCAGACTTTCCCATGTCTGATTTTTGGCACTTCCCTTCCCTTGCCTGCGCCTCTGGTCCCACCCAGATATTCCCCCTGTATCCCAGCATTTTGAAGCGTTATTTATCAGAAAGTAGAGGGGGGGAAGGTGCTTTTATATGCAAAAAGAGAAAGTATGGAGAAATCAATGCTCCAGCCACTTGGATTAACAATTCCTCCTCAAAAAAACTTGAAGGAAAAGTGGTGCCTTGGGCTGGCTCCCTAGAACAGAGACTCGACAGAATTAAAGTGGGTATTTATGAAAGGCCTTCAATAGATGCACCTTGGGCAGTCAGAGCCTCCCAGAGGCTGCACCCAACATGGACAATGGGCACGAGTTTTTCAGACAGAAATGAGTTTGGTCCATTGGCATATCAGGGGTTAATTCTCCAATTACAGCTGCAGGTAATGAAGTCACATTCCCCCAGTTTGCTCCCCAAATTCACTTTTGTTTGTACTTTTTGGGGCCTGAGGCTGTGATTGTGACCTTGGAAGGATTGTTTCGTCTGACCAAAACGTGAAGAGAGCTCACTGACACTCTGTATGGAGTTCAGAGTTATTCACCAATGCAGTACAGGATCTGAAAAGTACAAAACTAAAACTTAAGGCATCAAAACCAGCCAAAGGAACACTGAGCCCAGCCCAGCCCTAGCAGCTGAAGGTCTGGGGATGCCCCAAATCCCAATGGGAAAGGCCCTTCCTGGTGCTGTGAGGAGGCTCTGCCTCACCAGAGAGAGCACAGGGGGCTGGGCAGGTGGATCCCGACAGGTAAAGGGGAGTTTCAGCTCCGAGGCTTCCTTTGGTAAGAGCTCAGAAATTGTTTTTATCCTTGAGCAGTTTCTGCTGTAGCACAGAGATAATTCAGCTGCCGGCCTCCTCAGCAGGAGCTGCTGAGATGCAGCTGAAAGCCCCCAAATCCAGGCTACTCCAAAAGCACCGTCTGGAAAATCCAGGCTTAAACTGAGACAAAATCTTCTCCTCGCAAATCGCAGTCCCAGCTAAGCTGGGGCTTTGTGGGGGCTTCTCATCTTTTACACTAAAAAAATACTGTGGGAAGAAAGGACAGGCTGGAAACGCTTTCCAGGGAAAGTGAAAAATCCCAGGGTGACAAAACGTGGGATGTGCACAGGGACACGTTCTGATATGGGTTTTGTAGTCAGACCATCAAACCCATGAATGTATGGTGTTCTATAGAAAATATTTGTAATATTCATCAAGAACTGTGGGGATGGGGCAAGGAGTAATGGGTTCAAACTGAAAGAGGGGAATTTCAGGTGAGAAATACGGAAGGAATTGCTCCCTGTGAGGGGCTGGGATGGAATTCCCACAGGAGCTGTGGCTGCCCCTGGATCCCTGGCAGTGCCCAAGGCCAGGCTGGAGCAGCCTGGGACAGTGGAAGGTGGGCAGGGGTGGCACAGGATCACTTTAAGATCCTCCCAGCTCAAACCACTCTATAATTGTATATTTTTTCCCAATAAATGGGAAAATGCAGGTGCAGGGCTGCGGGAATGTGGGATCTGTGCTGGCAGGAGCTGCCTCTCCCCAGAGCAGCACAGAGAACTTTGCAGAGCTCAGCTCCAGAGCTCTCCCAGTGCCACCATCCGTGGATAATAACGGCACGGCATTAAAAAAGGGGCCGGGATTATTCTTTTGAAAGTGTTGCAGCCTTCTTGAGAAATGACTGTTATTTATTTGATTGTCCCCCGAAGATTCCTTTGTCACAGGCTATTGTGTAAATTTGTGTTCAGACAATTCTGAAAATGTTGAATTATTCACTTGATTGGCCTTAATGTCTCCTGCTGAAACACCTCAATATGCTGCGATTATTATCAATATACGGCGGGCTAATAAAAGTGTGGCAAAAATAACTGCAGCTGGAATTTCTGAAGGGAGAGGATAATTTCCTAACTGCTCAAACATTAGTAGTTAAGAAAGTTAAGATAAGGGTAATAAAGCCTCGTGCTTCAGGGCTTTGCAAACGGGGTTAGGAAGTAATTATTTTAAATTCTTTTTTCAGTGTTATGTAATTTAACTCTCGTTAATAAAAGACCCAGTTTTGAAAGGCAGTGAAAGATGGAGCTTGGAAGCACAGGAGATTTAAAAAAGAGAAGCGAGTCCTCAACCTGCTTCAATGCTTTCCAAAAGCACCCTCCAGACACTTATTTGCATTTTCCAACTCCTATGATAAAATATTTTTTCTTCCTCAAATGTTGGTGTGTTGGAGCTCCGGCATTTCCCTGTGGTAGAGCAGCATTCCCTCATTTTCCCAGCATCCCAAATCCCTTTGGATTGGTTGGAGGCGCTGGGTTGGATCCATCTTTAGTTTTTAAGTGTCCCAGGTGACCTGGAGCCCTTTGGAGGTTGGAATGAGGTGATGTTCGAGGTCCCTTTCCATGATTCCAGTGGCTCTTCCCTGCACATTCCCAGGGCTTGGAAGCACAGGGAATCTCCCCGATGTGGGGAATGACCCTGAGGTTGTGTCCCTGGAATGGCTGTGCTGGAATCAGCAACAGGGAGGGAAATCCCTGCACATCCCACAGGGAATGTCCCTCACTGGGCCCCTCTGCCCATCCTGGCTCCTCCAGGACACTGCCAGGGACAAAGGGCTGGGCAATCCCTGGGATCCCAGATCCTCTTCCCAAAGGCACTTTCTCCCAGGGCTTCACCAGCTGTGCAGAGCTCCGGCATTCCCACACCCTGATGCCATTCCTTGTCCTTGTTCCCAGGGCCTGAAGGGGCTCCAGGAGAGCTGCAGAGGGACTGGGGACAAGGCCTGGAGGGACAGGAGGCAGGGAATGGCTTCCCAGTGGCAGAGGGCAGGGATGGATGGGAGATTGGGAAGGAATTGTTCCCTGGGAGGCTGGGGAGGGGCTGGGATGGAATTGCCAGATTTGCTGTGCCTGCCCCTGGATCCCTGGCAGTGGCCAAGGCCAGGCTGGACATTGGGGCTGGGAGCAGCCTGGGACAGTGGGAGGTGTCCCTGCCATGGCAGGGGTGGGATGGGATGGGATGGGATGGGATGGGATGGGATTTAAGGTCCCTTCCCACCCAAACCATTCTATATCTCTGTGATTTTTATCTGCAATTTCCTGTATTTTGTTGTATCCATGTCTTTTCCCTCTCTTTCCTATCCCGCTTTTTGCATCCTATAGCACCAGTCACACACCAGGGAACAGCTTGACCTATAAAGTTTCTCATCCCTCAATGCCCCTGCCTGGGTGGGGATCCTGCACATTTATTATCATTTCCAAATCTCCCGTGGTATAAAATCCCCTCTGTTCCCACATTCTCCCCAGTTCCTGTCTCCCTCTCAGCCGCTTTGTCAGAGCCCTGTGGAACACCCCCCACAATCCCGGGATTCTGTGGTCAGTCAGGTCCTCGTGGCACAGCTGGGGGAGATCCTTCTCTGGCTGCTGCTCCTCCCGTGGGGTGAGACCCAAAACTTCCAGTCCCCTTCTCCTTCTCGCGAAAGCTGGGATAAAGGATAAGCCAGAACTTTGCTCTTTTCTCACAATCCAGGAGCACTTCCCTCCCTTCTCAGAGTCACCGGGGTGTTCCTGATGGAAGAACCCTGTATCCTGAATAATTGAGGAACAGCCCAGAAGCTTTTTAGGAGCCGAACAGAAGAATCGTGTGGGAAAGCCTCACCCTGAGTGATTGCAGGGCCTTAACCACCCACGAAATGAAGAGCAGCCTGGGGAGGGTTTGGGATGGAGCTGTGGGGGGCGATGGAGCAGCCACTGCATCCCCTTCATCCCCTTCATCCCCTTCATCCCCTCCATCCCCTTCATCCCCTTCATCCCGCTCCCCTCTCCTGCCCAGCATCAGGAGCACGGCATCCATTAAAACAACGTTGGTGCATTCCCAGGCAAAAACTGAGCTAGATCCACTCTTTGACTAGTCCCAGATGTGCAAGGAATGTGAGCAGGGAACAGGGAATGTGAGCAGGGAATGTGAGCAGGGAACAGGCAATGTGAGCAGAGAATGTGAGCAGGGAATAGGGAATGTGTGCAGGGAACAGGGAATGTGAGCAGGGAATGTGTGCAGAGAACAGGGAATGTGAGCAGGGAACATTTTCAGGGAACATGTGCCCTGTGCAGGGAGGAATGGGAGCAGGGAATCAGGAATTCGCAGCCATCCCTGCCCCTGCAGGAGCTGTGAGACTCCAAACCCTGCCGAGTGTTCAGGGAGGAGTCCCCAGATGGGGCTGGATAATCCTGGATGAGGAAATGTCCATCCCTGGGGTGTCTGCAGCACCCCTGGCTGCTCCTTCAGCTGAGAGCATTCCCTGAGAGCCATGGAATTGTTGGGCGTGGAAAAGGCCTCCAAGATCACCAAATCCAACCTCATCCCACCCCCACCAAGGTCACCACTGCTCCAAGGACACCTCCACAGGTTTTTGAGCACCTCCAGGGACAGAGACTCCCCTGCTGCCTCCGCTCCCCTGCTGCCCTGCACGCCTGACCACCCTGCCAGGCAAGAAATTGTTCCTGAATCCTGAACCTCCCCTGGCCTGGCCCTGCTGGGGTCATCTCTTTATCCTTAGAGATTGGGAATGAAATTTCCTGATCCTGCTTCACTTCCTGCCCTCGAAGACCTCCCATGCCAGCACCAGCAGCAGGGTTTCACCTTTTTGTGTGTTAATGAAGGTTTTTGGGAGGAAAATACGAACTAAGAAGGTGTGAGGAGGGTGAGTGTATGTCATTAATTCCTGACTACTCAATCTACAGAGTTTTAGTATCAGCTTTCAGGACTCCAAGTTTTCTCCCAGGGAAAACTCTCAATAATTCAACAATTTAAAGTTGGAGCTGAACTAAACCCAGACTGCTCAGCAATGACACCAAACTCAGCACAAACAGGGCCTGGACAGAGCAGCAAATTCCTGCGAGGATTTAAACCCATCCAGGTCAGTCCTACTGCCACGAGAGGAGAAAATGATTCACCTGCAGAAGGTGTTCCAGTCAAATAAATCATTAAGAGCAGAATGATTCTCCCCACCCCACAGGGGGGATTATATTTGGTTCTGTTTTGCCTCACATTACAGGAGATGGCTGGGGGGGATTTCCTTCCCTTTGTTCCCCAGCTGTGCTGAGTTCAAAACTGCTGCACTTGAAAAGCTCACCCAGAAACTACAGAAGTGGGGTTAGGTCCTTGAAAAGAAACTTTCTGAGTTTTCATTCGATTGAACCTCGCAATAACTGAGATATCAACCATTAACAGGAGTAAAAACTTCCCCAGATGTCACCCAAACCCTCAGCTCAGGGCTGTGAAATTCCAGCTACCAGGGTTGGGCTTGAAGATGTCATTGCTAAAGACTCAGGAATCAGAACTTCCTGAGCTGTTTTGTGGGAGATGAGTGAAGAGGAGCAGATGAGGGATTGTTTGGGGGGGTTTTGCACTCAGAGTTCCCCAGAAAAAAACCCCAGACAGAAAAATCTGATTTTGTCTGTAAAGGAAGCAATGTTAACTCCGGGGATGTGCGGGGAAAGAGCAGAAAATGACATTGTGGGGCTGTTTTTACAATCAGGGGTTCATTGGAACAAGCTTGAGAAATCACAGGGAATTCCCAAATATCCACAGCAACTGGGACTGACTGCAAATATTGGAGTCACCAAGGGGGGTTTCAGTAAGACCCAGACTTTGAAGGTGTTTTAAGGAATAAGGGCTGGAGCAAACAGAGCACCTTCACGGATGGGCCTTCCCTGCAATTCCAGGTGGGATTTCCTAATGAAGAATTCCACATTTACCCAACAGAGGCACTTTTCACCCTTCTGTGGGGGAGCAGCAGCTCAGCAGCTGCTCTGAACACAGAGTGATGCCGTTTGCTCTCTGCCTTTTTCCTTTTCTATGTTCTCTGCACTCTTTGCACACATCTTTGTAGCTCTGTAGCCTACTGTATTCATAGCTGGTTTTTCCAGTATTTTTCCATGGCCTTTCCCTAAGCAGAAAGACAAAACAAATTCCAGAATTCCAAGCCCCAGGGGGTGCAAGGCCCTGTCCTATCTCGGCTCTTCCTGGGAACCAAGGCCCAGAACAACTCTGAGGTTCATTTTCATAAACAAAGCACAGCCAGTGCTGAGAGGGGCTCCAGAGAAGGGACCTGGGGGGCAATTGAATCAGCACTTGTTCTCCTTATTGGTGCTTTTAATCAATTATGCTAATTTCCTAAAAGCTATCAATATGTCCTCACCCCTGGAGGGGCTGGGCTTTTATGGACACCTTTCCATAACTGCTCCTGAAGACCTTCAAAATAAAGATCCCCTTTTATATTCTCTCCTTGCTGAAATGATCTCGAGCTTCTTTTCCAGGCTGGGGGAAAAGGCAACAAGAGAACGTGGAATCCTGGAATGGTTTGGGTTGGGAGGGCCTCAAACTCATCCCATCCCACCCCTGCCATCTCCTGATGCCCAGGGAGGGAGGAAATGCTTCACCCTGGAGCAGAAAAGCTGGGAAAGCCACTGGAGTCACCTCATTCCATCAGCTCCAGTACTGGGTAGGAGAAGCAGCCACAAGCACAAAGGTTGGGCTTGGAAAGGACTCTCCACTTCCTTTTTCTCCCCCTGCATAATGGAATCACGATGTTTGTATTCCGATTGTGATTATTGCTTTTCAGCCAGGATGCAAATGGTAACAGAGCAAAAATAAAATCTCTGTGTTTGAGTGCCAGAACAAACCCGCCCTGAGTGCAGGCAGAGGCTTCGTGAGACTTTCAGCTTCTCCCGGGGAGGATGTGCCTCAGGTGAAAGCTTTTCTCCCATTTGCCATCGTCACATCCCAGTGGGGTTTGCATTTCCACCCCTGGAGGGGGCAGCCAGGCCCCTGGGGTGGCAGGAGGTGACAAT
The DNA here is from genome assembly GCA_034509425.1 of Eopsaltria australis. Classification (NCBI taxonomy): domain Eukaryota; kingdom Metazoa; phylum Chordata; class Aves; order Passeriformes; family Petroicidae; genus Eopsaltria; species Eopsaltria australis. The sequence goes on along the minus strand of JAVTVJ010001159.1, from coordinate 246,459 downwards.
CCCGGCTCAGCAGCGGCTCCTGAGCCCTCTGCCTGCTGCTCATCCCAGCCCCGGGCTGATGGAATGACGTGGAGGTCCCACAGCTGAATCCATTGCCATGGCAACAGCTTCCCGTGCTCTGGGATGGGGTCAGGGAGGGAGGGCGGGCTGGGAGGGGGTGGCAGCACTCACACCCAGGGCCATGGGTGAGAGGTGGCACCTCAGTGACCCCTCTGTGACCTCACCTGGCAGCTCTGCCTCGTGCTGTCCACACAGAGCCACACCTGGGGCTGCCCAGCACCCTGGAGGTGTTTGGGGACACCCTGGAGGTGTCTGGGGACATTCTGCAGGTGTTTGGGGACACTCTGGAGGTGTTTTGGGACACTCTGCAGGTGTTTTGGGACACTCTGGAGGTGTTTGGGACACTCTGGAGGTTTTTGGGGATACTCTGGAGGTGTTTTGGGACACTCTGCAGGTGTTTGGGGACACCCTGGAGGTGTCTGGGGACATTCTGGAGGTGTTTTGGGACACTCTGCAGGTGTTTTGGGACACTCTGGAGGTGTTTGGAGCACTCTGGAGGTGGTTGGGACACTCTGGAGGTGTCTGGGGACACTCTGGAGGTCTTTTGGGACACTCTGGAGGTGTCTGAGGACACTCTGCAGGTGTTTGGCACACTCTGGAGGTGTTTTGGGACACGCCAGGATCACCAGAATCACCGGGAATTGTTCCTCCCCTCCAGCCAAGCAACTGAAACAATTCTTTTCCCTCAGAGATAAATTCCCATAAATGCCCAAGTCACTCATGATGGAATCCTGAATCCACCTGAATTTGTGCTTGAGTTTCCCAATCCCCGCTGCCTTTTTGTATTCCCATGGCAATTTCCCGTCATCAGCTGCAGAAAATCCCATTTCACCATTAGGCTGCTCTGGATGATGGTGAGGAGCATTTGCTGCTTTGCTTTAGGGTTAAAGCCCCACTCTGCCCCTGCTTCCACCAATCCTTAATTACTCCTGTTAGAGGAGCAGCAGGGATTGAGAGTTGATCTCTGATAAAACCCCAGCAGTGTTTTTAGGAGAAGGGGCCAGACAGAATCTCTGTGACACTGAATTTAAAGTGAAAAAAATCCCATTTCATTTGTGTGGCACCTCGTTTTCCTCAAAGATGTTTGGGTGTAGCTTCTCCAGCTTGGGTCTGGTGTGTCCTTAGAGGGTGCCGGCTCCAGACCCTTGGGAAGCCTCTGTTAACGCATCCCAGCACCCAAACAGCTCCCTTTGGAATTCCCAGTCCGCTGACTGGGAATTGTGACCGTAGCTAAAGGGCTGGAAGTGCAGCTTTGGGGTCAAACCATTGTGTTCCAGGTCTTCAGCTCAGTTTTTAATCATTCCGTGTCCTGTTTCTCCGTTATCAGAAAAGGATGAGCTCGGTTTTCCAGGAATTCTGGGCAATGTGTTCTCCTGGTCCCACATCCAGGTACAGCCCATTTTCCATGGAGCAGCTCTCATCCCATCGGGAGTTGTGAGCCCCTGGAGCCCCAATCCGTCACTCCAAGCTCTGCTCCCAGCAGGGCTGAGGGGGACAGCCTGGGAGTGACCTGGAGTGACCCTCCCTGGGCTTCCAGGGGTGTCACTGTCATTCCTCACTGGAAAAGGGGGACAGAGGGGGACAGTCCATCCCTGGGAGCCCCTGGAGTGACCCTCCCTGAGCTCCTGCGGGTGTCACTCTCATTCCTCACTGGAAAAGGGGCACAGGGGGGCAGAGGCTCCTCCTCAAAGGGCAGAACGTGAGGAGCAGACCTCGCTCAGCCCTGAGCTGCAGCTCCATGACTTATTCATGATCCACGGCTCTGCCCAGGCTGGGAATGGAGAGGAGGCCCCTCAGTAAGTGCAGGGAATGTTCATCCAGGGCTAAGCAGATGCTGTGCAAATGAGGCCGCTGCTAACGAGCCAGCCAGAGACGCCAGATCCTCAAAGGCAGAACAGCAGCGAGAACAGGGAGAGGCTTCAGTGCCAACCTGAGCCTGGAAAACATCTCCAAACTTCCCCCTGTGAGCATGGAAAACCTCTCCCAACCTCCTTTACTGATCATGGAAAACATCTCCCAGCCTCCTTTACTGAGCGTGGAAAACCTCTCCCAACCTCTCCTCCTAAGCATGGAAAACATCTCCCCATCTCCCCTCCTGAGTGTGGAAAACCTCTCCCAGCCTCCTCTCCTGACATCAGGTGGATTTCCAAGGAGATCTCAAGATCCACCCCCTGCCATGGGCCTGTCCTGACAAACCAGCTCCAGGGATCTGGGATCCCCCAACAGAGCCCACAGGAATTTCTGCCCAGCTGAGGAGCCAAATCTTCCCCTTTTGTTCAACTCAGATCTCTCCCATCCACCATTTCTGAGGAATATTACGAGACCTCCTGTTTTTTTTCCCCATTTCTCAAATGTCAAGTAGATCTTTTACAGCAGCTCTTAAGAAGATAAAGGGGATTAAAGGATCATTTTATCCTATTTAAAGTTAGCTCTGAGACGATAGGAGTAAACAGGAACATTTTAAAGGATGTTAATCTCGGCTCTTTTTTATCCCCCCCTTTCCTTTTCTTTTTCTTCTTCGCCAGCAAAAATTTCACTTTGCTGGATGTGTTCCCTTTTGAGGGTGAAATGATTGCAAAGAGGCAAATGCTGCCACCCTTTCTCCTCACTTCAAAAACGCAAACACAAAATATCACTCCTGATTGCAATATTAAACATTAAGTTTAAATTGGGCTGTCAATCACGGGCTTAGGGTTTATGGAAAGAGATGGAGGGAATCAGAGGGGAACAAAAAGGTTTTGGGCAAGGGAGGGAGCCCATCCCTGCCTGTACCCCCCAGAATGCGAGGCCACAGCTTGTTAGCAGCAGAATCATGGAGATAACATTGTTTAAAAAAGCCCCCAAGCAGCAGAAATTTGAGCTTTGTAATGTTCGGGGGGATTTCGGGATAAGCTGTCAGGAGACAGAGCCTCACGTGGTAACATCTGACGGTTCTCTCACGCCTCGCACTCACCAACCCAGCACAGCCCACAAGGACATCAGCGCCTCTGATACCAAACCTTGCCAGCTTTGATGAACTCGCCATCCTGGGGTGATGTTATGAGGCTCCTTTATTCCATAACCATCTCTTAGTGCCCCAGGTGTCAGTACCTGTAAGGTGGGCCCAGGGGACAGGGCCACAGCTGTGGGACCCCAGGTTTGGGTCGGTTCAAGGGCTCAGCCCAATGGCCCTGGGGCAGCGGATCCCAGCCGGGCTCGGGGAGGGAGCGCCCCGGCCACGCTGCTCTCTCTCTCTCTCTCTGGTTTTATTTGTTCTTGAGGCTTAGGAAAAGGTTTTGTTTGTTTTCCCCTTTTTCTCCCCCTGCCCTCCCTGCTTTCCTTCCCTTATCTCCTGCCCGGGGTGCCTGTGGGGTGGCCCTGCGGGTCCGAACCCCGAGGAAGAGCAGGCTGGTGAGCGAAGGGACACAGAGACCCACCAGCATCGCCTGTGGTGAGGAGGAGACCAGGAGAAGAGCAGCCGAAGAAGAGTTAAAAGGTTTTGTTCCATCTGCCCTTCTCCAGCAGCCTGCTGTGTGGACTGCTCTTCCCCTTCCCGGAGACTGGGATGGACCAGTTACCCCTTCCTCCTTTCCTTTTTTTTTCCTCCCTTTTTCTCCCCAGTTTTGTTTTGTGTTAATAAATAGTTCAGGGTTTTTTTCCCACTTTAATTACTTTTGTTAATTTTTCTCATTGGTGGAGGAAAGGGGGAGGCCCTTTTCCCTTGGGAGGAGGCACTCATTTCAGAGTGTTTCCTCCTAAAAATTTTGTCTTTAAAACCAGGACACTCGGGATCAGGGGCTCCCGCAGGTGCTCCAGAGCCTGGCTGTGAGCTCGGGCTTCCCTCGGGGCTGGCAGGGAGAGCCCCTCCCCAGAGCACCCCCACACTGCTCCTGCTCCTTCCAGGCTCCAACTGCTGCTTTCCAAAAGCCCCAAGCATCAGCTCTCCCATAGGAACTCTCCTTTTCCTGGAGATTTTATTGACCCCAGTGGATCCAGGACGTTCAAGGATCAGCCAAAGGGTCGTGCAAACGGCAAAGTGTTCTCAGGGTTTCCTGAGGTGTGTCCCCAAGCATGGCCTTGCTGTGGCTTCCAGAACAACCCCCCTTGTTTTGGGACACATCTGGAGATGTGGAATCCAGCCCCCGGCGATGCTGGGGGTGTTTATCAGTCATGAGGGGTGACACAGGGAGGGATTCACAGCAAATGAGCCCTGCTGGGTCTCAGGAGACTCTGAATATTCAGGAAGAGCAAAGTCACCTCTGGGGGTTTCATTTTTGGGTGGGTGTGAAAGCAGCACAAGCTGTTGCTGTAGCAGCTTTTGGCTCAGGTACTGATCAGATGCTTCCTCTCGCAGAGAGTTCAAGTTTTGTTCATTCTTTGTTTATTCCCCTTAATCTAAAATAAAAGTCACAGAGCCTTCAAGTGCATGTTTTACTCTTTGTTTGAGCAATAGAACAATGAAAAACAATTGCAAAGGCAGGCAGTGCATTCCACTTCCAGGCTTTCAAGGGATTATTGCCAATGGCAGGAGAGAAGGGAATAACAGCTTTGGAAACTCAGGGGGAAATACTGGGACAGCAGCTGCATTAAAGAGCTTCCCTTATTTTTAAGCTGCACTAATTATGTTCATTTAATACCAGACAGGAAAATATTGACAAACAACGCAGGAATTAAATGGAATTTCCAGCCATGGTGCAGCTGAACCTCTGCTGGAGCCTCTGGAGAGGGGCTGAGCACTGGGGTTGGGCTGGGATGTCCTGCACCACAGGCAGGGACCTGCCAGGGAAAGGGCAGTTATTCCATGGATGGAATGCCAGGGAAAGGGCAGTTATTCCATGGATAGATCTGCCAGGGAAAGGGCAGTTATTCCATGGATGGAATGCCAGGGAAAGGGCAGTTATTCCATGGATGGAATGCCAGGGAAAGGGCAGTTATTCCAGGGACAGAATGCCATGGAAAAGGCAGTTATTCCAGTGATGGATCTGCCAGGGAAAGGGCAGTTATTCCATGGATGGAATGCCACGGAAAAGGCAGTTATTCCAGTGAGGGAATGCCAGGGAAAGGGCAGTTATTCCATGGATGGAATGCCATGGAAAGGGCAGTTATTCCAGTGAGGGAATGCCAGGGAAAGGGCAGTTATTCCAGTGATGGAATGCCATGGAAAGGGCAGTTATTCCAGGGACAGAATGCCAGGGAAAGGGCAGTTATTCCAGGGACAGAATGCCAGGGAAAGGGCAGTTACTCCATGGATGGAATGCCAGGGAAAGGGCAGTTAGTCCAGTGATGGAATGCCATGGAAAGGGCAGTTATTCCAGGGACAGAATGCCAGGGAAAGGGCAGTTATTCCATGGATGGATCTGCCAGGAAAAGTGTCTGGGCTCAGGCAGAGGGTGCCCTGTGGGCCTGGCATGGCCCCACCACCGCCCCTTGCCCTGCAGGGAGAGCCCTCCCTCCTTCCCTCCCTCCCAGGATCTCCTTCCCTCCCTCCCAGGATCTCCTTCCCATCACAGCCCAGCTCCCTCTCCCCCTTGTGTGGGTGTCCTGGTGCTCCAGGTGCTCCATCCAGGAGTTTTAGGGAAGTCAGGCTGAGCCTTTCACCAGGAATGTTTCCTCTCCTCTTTTCCAGGGCTGGCAGAGTGGAGTCTCTCAGTTATTTTTCCCCCCACTTTCCTCCATCCCTTTCCACACCTGCTCTGTCCCCCTGGCAATGTCCCAGGCAGGGGAGGAACTCCCAGCAAGCTCCTTCTAGGCTGGACCCTCATCAGTCCCCACATAGCTCAAACCACCCCAGTCCAGGAGAATCCAAAGCTCTGATTCTCCTCTGCCGGAGGAAGATTAATCAAATCCATCTTCACTAATTGGTTCCCTCAAAAAGACAGCCTGGATTGGTACCAGGTGTGGGGTCATTAACAGGGATCATCAGCTGGATGAGAGAGACCCTCCATTTATAGGAAAATATTCTGGTTTTATGAGGGAGTCCAAGCTTTGATGCCCATAAAAGCGACACAGGATGTTCTGGAGGGCTGTCAAAGAGAACAGAACCTGGCTCATCAGGGCCTGTCACCAGCCAAGCTCCAGCCCAGCCTCTCCCGGAGAAAAGCTGCCGAGATGGAAAGCGAGCGAGCTCCCGGCAGCACATCGATCCCACAGCCTGGGCCTGCCAGATAAACACTTCAGGAAAAGCTTCCAAAAAAATAATTTGGACATCCATTATCTCAGCCAGCCCAGCGGAGCACACAGCCCCGCATTCCCATGGTGCTTCCAGAGGGGTTTGTGGCCCGAGCGGCAGCGCTGCAAAGCCCAGATATGGGATTGGAAGGGATAAAACAATGGAGCAAGGAGAGGAAACAGCCTGTGGCTGCAGCAGGGCTGGCTTTGAGGCTGGGGCACAATCAGAGTGGTTCTCCCCCTTTCTTCTGCTCCGGGTTGTGTTTATCAGCCCTGTGGAGATCCCAGCTCTCCTCTGGCTCCTCTGCACAAACACGGTGGTTTTATCTTTTGTTACAGAAAATAAACCCAAGCACAAGCCAGAGGATAATCCCTGGCAGTGTCCACTGCTCCTGCCCGTGTGCCCATGGCCAGGCTGGTCCCTCAGGCTGGGGGGGGCAGCTCTGGTCCCTCCCTGGGGACTCGGTCCCAGCCCCTGGGTGCCCAGCTCTGGGGACACAGGTGCCTTTCTCCTGGCATCCCAGCATTTCCCCCATGCAGGGGCCAAAGGCTGCTCAGAAATCTGCCCCCAGTGAGGTTCTGCTGCCCCCCTAAGATGGGGTGGGGTTGTTGGTCACTGCTGCTGCACGAGGTGGGGACAGACAGGGATTGAGGAAAGGGAATTGGAGATTTTGGAGGGATTTTCCTGTTCCTGTTTCCTGGGGCTGAGCAGCACAACAGGGGGGCACCAAGGGCAGCCCCAGCAGCAGTTCCACCTGTGCTGGAACTGGCCTGGCCCTCCCAGGTCTGTGGTGGAGGAGCAGGAAAGAAGGATTAGGAGGGACAGAAGCACCCAGGCACGAGGGGCCATGGAAGTCATTTCATTCCACCCCTGCCATGGCAGGGACACCTCCCACTGTCCCAGGCTGCTCCCAGCCCTGTCCAGCCTGGCCTTGGGCACTGCCAGGGATCCAGGGGCAGCCACAGCTTCTCTGGGAGAGCGCTCAGATGCCTGAGGGCTGTGTCCCAGCCTGGCTGAGCAGGAAGCAGCACAGCCTGGATCCAGCTGTGCCCAGAGAGCTGCGACTCAGAGTGAAAAAACTGAGAAATGGGGCTGGGAGTCACGTCTGGGTCATTTCCCTGTCCCTTCACTGTCCCAGCCCTGCTCTGCCCAGCCTTCATCAGCACAGCCCTGCACACTCGGTGTCTGTGCTGTCAGCACAGGAGCAAATATTGCAGTGCTCTGATGAACCAGAGTTCAGCTGAACTCGGCTCAATTGAATCAATCCCATTTTCACTGGGAATGAGCTGCTAATGTGGTTTAACCAACCGCTGGAGAAGTTAATTTGGATTAATTTTCCTGAAAACTCCCGAGTAGGAGAGTCCTGCATCAGCAATGGCCTGGGGAGTGTTGGCAAAGTGACCGCTGCATTAACCCGGTGTCACCGTGTCCTGCACTGCTCCTTCTCCAGCAGCTCTCCCGTTCTGTGGGACAGCAGAACTCCACCAACATCAAACAGCTCTGCTCCGGCCATGCAGATGGATTTTAAATCACCACACCAGCCTGAAGAGGTCTTGTGCAACAAACACCTTGCCCATAATTGGAAATTCCTTTAATACTCCATTGACTGATTTCTTTATTGTCTTTTGATGAGGTTTAACACAGAAAGCACCATCGACCCCAGAGGCTGGGCCCGACGCTTTGTGCCTGCTGAGAGGGGCTGGATTCTCTGATTGAATTACAGTTATTGTTCTGCTTGTAGCATTTCTCACGTCTCCGGGTGACAGATGGCTCTGCAAATGACAGCAGATTTGTGTTTCATTAGGACACTTAGCCAGGAGATCGATATTGCTGCACGCACCTCTCGGAGAACACGCCGAGCCTGCCGGGGCTCCATGGGATTTGGGGAGCAGGAGCTCCCCGGCAGACAGATGTTGTATTTGGAATAAAGCCTCATCGATTCCCGAAAAGCCCTGCTGGATGGAGGAGCTCTGACTGGCACGCTGCCTCTCCTTCCCTGCGTGGTGGCAGGTTTTGGGTGCTGCCAGGGCAGAGCTCCCCTCACAGCCCGGGCCCGGCTCTGGCTCCATTCTCCATTGCCCTCTTGTGGTCCTGAAGCAACAACTCAGCTGAAAACCTTTCCAGACCCCGAAATCCCCCCCGAAAGCACAGCCTAACGCACCGAAGGAGGCTGTTGGTGTCTTTGAGGAAACGCAAAATGTTTCCAAAAGGCTTTGTTTTGTTTAACCCCTTCCCCCTCCCTCTCACTGTTCCATCCTTCCCCGCTCCGTTGGCATCATCGATTCCATCCCGGAGTTGCTCTGGAGTTCCAGGCTGTATTGATGGATTTGGGTGCTAATGAGTCTTTCCAATGTAGGCAGCGATGCATAAAAAATGTGTTTTAAACCTTCTCCTTATGCAACATTGATTTGCTGTGATTAAAAGTGGGTATCAGGCTTTAGTTATTCACTGCTGGGTGCTCAGACATCATCGCAGGAAACTCTGGGAATGAGGTTCCCAAAAGTGCTGCTTGTGCCTGGAGGGTGCAAATGAGCACAGGGTTCGTGCCCGGCTCTGGGCTCACTGAGGGGAAGATTCCTGCAGGAGATACTGGGGAAAAATCCTTCCCTGGGAGGGTAGGAAGATCCTGGCACAGGTTCCCAGAGCTGTGGATGCCCCTGGATCCCTGGAAGTGTCCAAGGCCAGGCTGGAATACCCTGGGACAGTGGAAGGTGTCCCTGCCAATGGCAGGGGTGGAATGAAATGAGCTTTTAAATCCTTTCCAACCCAACCATTGTGATTCCATGAATCCAATAACTGTGATTCCATGAACCCAACCACTGTGATTCCATGAGCCCAACCACTTTGATTCCATAAATCCAACCACTGTGATTCCATGAACCCAACCATTGTGATTCCATGAACCCAACCACTGTGATTCCATGAATCCAATCACTGTGATTCCATGAACCCAACCACTGTGATTCCATGAACCCAGCCACTGTGATTCCATGAATCCAATCACTGTGATTCCATGAATCCAATCACTGTGATTCCATGAATCCAATCACTGTGATTCCATGAACCCAGCCATTGTGATTCCATGAACCCAGCCACTGTGATTCCATGGTGTCTGGGGAGGCAGGATGGGAATCCCAAGGAGTTCCTGCCCTGCTGGAAATGCTCTCCAGGATATGGAGAGCACGTGAAGCACTTTTAGAGTGGACTTTGTACCCAGCCCACCTCTGCCTGTCTCAGCTGCCCCTCAGGACACCCTCACAGAGGGGACTTCACCCAAGTGCCACTGTCACCAACCTTAACCCCTCCCTGACCTCACTGCTGTCTCTTCTGATTTGCAGCAGGGCCACTGGGACCAGTCCCAGGCCTCCCCTGCTCTGTGCATGCTCAGCTTCAGGAGCCCTTGGCACTCAAAGGGGAAAAATCTTATAAACCTCATTGGATATTGAGCAGCAGCTTCATGAATTGCAAAACCACTTTGAAATCTGGGTATTACAGGAAAATCTGTTCTGGTTCGGTGCCTCTGTCACTAAAGCTCCCCACGTGCCCCTTGCCAAGGCAATTAACGAGTGAGATCCTGAAATCATCAGGTCTGGGCCAGTCCCCACCCTTCTGACCAAACATTTCATCTTCCAGTGCAATTTAGGAAGTTGGAGGGAGGGTCAGGAGTGAGGGGAGTGTGTTAGTCAGGAGGAAAAGCCAGAAGAAGCCCAAGAAGCATCTCCTTTATGGCATAAATCTCCTCAGTTTCATTTCCTCAGCTCGGAGCGTGGAGTGGAAGGAAAAACAGCAGCAAAGCCTTGAGGGCAGAGAACTCCTGACCCATCCCTGCCTTGTCATCATAAAGTCTCCTGGCCCCAAAGTCCCCGTTAGAGGCTGGACTTTGAAGAGCAATAAAGAATGTCAGGCTGACAAATCTATGCCATCAGCAGAGATCTCCTCTGCAGTTTCCAGGATGATTGCCCAGCTTTATTGGCCCTCTCCGGGCTCTGGGCTGGGATTTCTCTGCTCCAGCTCACAGAGAGGAACCAGCAGCTCCAGAGGAGCTCTGTGCCCAGCTCAGCTGTCACTCCAGCATTACAAATTTGGTTGGATAAATCTTCAAAGGTCAATGACTGACAAAATCAAAGCAGATCGCTAAGAAGGGAGGAAAATAAAAATGATGGCATTGACTCAGGGTAATAGAGACACAAATGGATATCAAATCCCGGATATCACACTTCAGGTTCTGCCACGAACAGATTTCAGGGTGTAGAGATGTCACACTGTCAGACACGAAAGAAACACGCAGATTTCAGTAGTAGTTCAGGAACTACTAGGCAGGACCAGAAAAGGGCCCTGCCTTTTTTTATTCTTTCAATTTTATATATATTTTTAAGACAATCGTGGATTGGTCACTGAGGTCACCACCTCTACAATTCCACAGGATAATGACACAGTCTATCATCTTTGTCCACCTTAGGAGAAAGGAATGAAAACAATCTAGAAGTTTAAAACAATTTAGGCTGGTTATGGAAAACAAGGACTGTGTTTATAGAAAATATATGGGAAATTCTACTACTGAAGTAAAAACAGAACACTGCAAAAACCAGGGTGACATAGAGATGCACAGCAGCTGCTCCAAACACATCCTGGACAGTGGCAAGGAAACACCTGAGCCAGCAAAAGGACATGTATTTATTTCTATGTATATATTTTTTTTCTGCATTGTATTTCTATGATCACTCCGAATTTCTGATGCTTCTGGAAATGTGGAATTCTGCAGAAAAAGCCCCATTCTACCTCATGGTGCGAATGATGGGATCATTATCACTCCTATTTGTTCTTGAGGTCCCAAACAAAAAACCAGGACAATCCAATACACAGGATTCCTTTCTGCCTTCTGGCCTTTACCTCCCATAAACCAGGCATGCATTAATGTGGGGTGAGAAATCAGATTAATGTGCATTAATGTGGGGTGAGAAATCAGATTTATGTGCTAAGAGGGGACTTTCTGGCTCCCCACAACTCCCTGACAGGAAGTTTGGTGAGGTGAGGGTCGGGCTCTGCTCCCAGGGAACAGGGACAGGAGGAGAGGGAACGGCCTCAGGCCAGGCCAGAGGAAGTTTAGGTTGGATATTGGGAAAATTTCTCCACGGAAAGGGTTGTCCAGGCCTGGTGCAGCTCCCAGGGAGGTGGAGTCCCCATCTCTCCAGGGATTTAAAAAGCTGTGGATGTGGCACTTGGGGACATGGTCAGTGGTGGCCTTGGCAGTGCTGGGAATGGTTGGACTCGACGATCTCAGAGGGCTTTTCCAACCCAAGTCATTCCAGGCTAAGATTCCTGCTGAGTGTCCCCTTCAGCTGGGACAGTGCTGGCCTGAGGGAATTCTCTGCTCCCCTCACACATCTGGGAAAGTGGCCTCAAAATGTGAATAAAATGACGGAAAATGCTCAGGACCTGTCCTTGTTTGGTGCCTCTGGCTGTGCCCACACCAGGAGCTGCCTCTGCAAACCCAGAGCAGGGTCTGGCTGTGCCTTGGGGCTCAGAATGTGCCCAGGGTGTGCCCAGAGTGCCAGAGCCAGCCTGGGCTGTGCCTTGGGGCTCAGAATGAGCCCAGGGTGTGCCCAGAGTGCCAGAGCCAGCCTGGGCAGTGCCAAGGCTCAGAATGAGCCCGGGGTGTGCCCAGAGTGCCAGAGCCAGCCTGGGCTGTGCCTTGGGGCTCAGAATGAGCCCAGGGTGTGCCCAGAGTGCCAGAGCCAGCCTGGGCAGTGCCTTGGGGCTCAGAATGAGCCCGGGGTGTGCCCAGAGTGCCAGAGCCAGCCTGGGCAGTGCCAAGGCTCAGAGCTGGTCCAGCAGCACCCTAGGCCAGGCTGGGATCTGGATCAGGAGCTTTTCCCTCTTCCCAAGCCTTTTCCAGCGTCCCAGCCCAGCCTGGAGCTGCCCTGCTCTGCCAGGGTTATTTCAGTGGCAGGTTTTTGTTTCTGTGCAGGCACAGAGCTCACAGCAGCCCCTCAATATTGAGTATTCACTTGTCCCAGGGCAATCCCAAGCAGCCTCCACTGCATCCAAAGGACACTGACAGATTTGTTCTCAAATATCCCCATTTCTGCTCCACACCTGGGCCTGGCCATGCTGGGGACTCCACTTGTACTTCATACCTCACATATTTGTATAATAAACTGTATTTTAGGTATGTTTTTATGTATTATACTAAATAAATATGGATGTACTACAAAACCAGGCCTTGTGGAAAGGCTAAAAAGCATTTTTGGACCATTCTGAGGGATATTGAAGCAAAACCAGCTCTGCACCGACTGCCTGCAGCCCCTCAGGAGAGAAGAGCTTCCAGAAAAAGCAGATTGGCAAGAATTTGGTGGAAAAGGCTGGATTTTGGGGCCTGTTCCCCACGTGAGCACAGCCCATGGCTGAGGGAGAGGAGAGGCCCAATTAGGTGAGTTAAGTACAATAACAGTGAAATGCTGCACACATTCCAGTGCAATAAAAATGATAATGATTCTACTGAAAAATATCATTACTTCACACTCATTTAATTCTGGAAATCTAAATTCACAAAGGAAACAAGAAGCCCTTTAATCTCAGGGTAGATAAATAGCCCAATTTTATTCCTACTATTATTTTTTATCCTTTTCCAAGACATTTTATAAGACTCCAGAACACGAGAGCTCGGTTTAATTAACATTATCACATTAAAAAGCACAGCCAAAAATTTCATGGCATTTTAATTGAAATATAATACTGTCTCACTTCATTTTTATTCTTTTTTTTTCTGCGTCGAGCACCACGATGAAAAACAGAGTCTGCACTGATTGCTGGCCTGGCTGTGGTGGATTAGCAGAGAGGGGTTATAAAAGTGGCCATTTGCTCGGCCTGAGCAGGGAGGAATATTCCCATTTCCTTTGTTCCCACCCCGAAACAACAGCTCTGCCTCTGCAGGTGATGCCAATTCCATGCAAATATTTTTTGGCTGGAGGTTTGTGCACCTGCTGCCCAGGATAAAGGGGCAGCTTCGTGCTCCAGCAACCGCTTCCAGCACCTTGGAACGTGTCACGTCCTGGCCTTTGGCAGCAGGGATCCAGCCTGGCAGCTTGGGCTGAAAAATGCCAATATCCCCCTTTTTCAGAGCTCTGGGAATGTTGCTGGCATCTCACGGGGATGGAGCAGGGCTGGAAGGGCAGGGAATCCATGGAGTGGGGCAGGTCCCAGCTGCTGCAATTGTTTGGCACAGGGTTTGGGAAGGAGCAGGGCTGGAAGGGCAGGGAATCCATGGAGTGGGGCCTGGCCCAGGTGTTGGAATTGTTTGGCACAGGGTTTGAGAAGGAGCAGGGCTCGGAGGGTCACTGGCAGTCCCTGCACCCAGACCTTCCCTCTCCCGTGCCAGCCCCGGGAATCAGAGCTGACATTCCCATTTGCAAAGCTGAGGGAATCTGTGGGATGAGATTTTCCGGGCTGCCCGTGGGGTTTGGACACCTCGATCTTATCAGGCTGAGCAGGAGCTGCGTGTGCCTCTCCCTCAGGCAGGAAAAATGTGAGTTACCCTTCTGGGGTTTGCTCAGGCCCAACCTGAGGCACTTTCCCAGGGAAAGAATGGGGCTGGAAAGGGCTGGAGGATCCTGAGGGAGCTGGAAAGGGGCTCAGCCTGGAGAAAAGGAGGCACAGGGGGGATCTTGCGGCTCTGCACAACTCCCTGCCAGGAGGGAGCAGTTCTTTTCCCAGCTTTAGTTCTGTACTCAGTCCTTGGGAGGCAGAATTCCAAATGGACAGTTTAACTCTCTGGTTCACCAGCTGGCAGAATTCTTCCCTGGGATTTCCCCAAGGCTGTGGGCAGCATTTGGAATTTGCAGTGGGATCCCTGATGGTCAGAAGGTTTCTGCTCTTTATCCTGTCACCAAAAGCTGCTGTGCCAGCTTCTCCTAGGGAATCACACTGAGGATGGGGGTGGCTCTGCAGCTGGAGAGGGAGAAAGTGCTGGAAAGAGAGAGAGAGATGGCAGAAAAACAAAAATCTGCAAAATTATGTGTCAAGAAAATATCCTGGGTTTGTTCTTCAGCAGAGAGAAAAGAGAATTCAAAACCTCTGTGGAGCAAAGGTTTCATTTCTTTCCTCGGGGCAGAGCCTGGAGAGCTCCCCTGAGGGCAGTTTCCCACCCGATGCTTTAATCCATCCTCAGCCTCGACACCATTTCTTTTCCCAGCCATCCATAGCAGAAATCTTCCAGCAAATAATAACATTTTCTATATTGGATCAATACATTGGCTCGTGCTCATTGATCTGAATAAATAAACTGCCTTGCAGGAGCGCCACGACTTTGATTGGAGTCTAATTATAGGACTTTTGTGTACACATACATTAAAAGTCCATATTTTTTTGTATTTGTGGGTGGCCACACAATTCCTGAAGAACTGAGGGCCTTAAAGAAGCACATTTGGGGAGGCCTGTGCTGCTCTCCAGGTCTGCTCACGGGTAAGGTGACCTTACCCACGTCTGGCTGGCACAGGGATGGGCCGTGTCCTTTCCTTGGGATACAAAAAGCATCTTTAATGAATTGCTTGGGAGCGTTTTGCTCCGTGCATTAGCAACGACACCCTGAGAGCTGCGCTTATAAATTTATATTTCTCCCTCAGAGCTCTCAAGCTCTTGGCAAACACAAGAAAGGACAGATCTGAAGGCCCAACTTCAATTCTCCTTTTTGTTCCTGCCTGTCCTAAATCAATAGAGATATAAAAGTTGGAGATGAAAACAAATCATGGCCAGGCTGCAGCTTGCAGGGGGAAGCACCGGCTACAAGCAAACAAATCAATAAAACTTCGTATTCTTGGACCTGGGCTTGGGTTTGGTCAATAAATGCTCTGTGTTCTGCAGTATTTCACAGCAGCCTGCAGCTCTCTGCCAGGGCCTGAGCCGGGAGTTTGGGCAGGGGATGAAATGGGAACTCCACTTTTAACTGTATTTCTCAAATTTAACGTGGTTTGCTCCTGGCTGGAGAAATTTTGTCTCCCCAGCAGGTGGGAGCAGGCAGAGCCCAATGCCAGCACAGCCTCCTGCCGCCTCCTTTGTGCAGTTTGTTCCTCTGAAACAGAAGGACTTCCCCCAATAAGTGTTTCCTGCATTGCTTCAGCTGGGAAGGGTCATTGATTTCAGCAGGCAAACAGAAAACAAAGCAGGTTTGAAGGCACCGATTCCAGCAGGTGGATTTGGTTCAATCCCATTAAATCCTGTCTTTAATGTTCAGACCCCAGCGAAGAAAAACAAATCTTTATAAATGCCCAGCAAAACCTCACCTCAGAATTCACACCTGGGGCTGAAGAGGCTGCTTTGGTCTATGGAAGAAGGAGGCAGAACTGCTTGGAATCCAGGCACGACTCAGATGGAATTTTCTTAATGAATAATACAGGAAATCACACAGGTGGGGCTGCAGGAGGTGCAGGACGTGGTAAAAGTTGGTGTGTCCTGATGTTGGAAAATTCACACTGAGAGGAGAAAAGCTTTGCACTGAGCCCTGTGTGTTTTTGCAGGGCTCCCTCGTGGTGCTCTCTACAGATCATGGGGGGTCTGTGCTCCTTAAAGCAAGGCCAGCCCAGGTCACTCATTAACCAAAACCCACCTGGGCACTCAGGGCATGGACAGGCAATCAGGGCAGCCTGGCTTAACGAGCAGTGAGTTCAATCAATGGGAGTGGGAATTCACCCCCTCACCAGGACAGAGGAGTGGGAACTCAACATTTGGGGTGGCCTGTGCTGCTCCCTGGACCTGTTCATGGATGAGGTGACCTTGCCCACGTCTGGCTGCCACAGGGATGGGACGTGTCCCCTCCTGGGGATACAAAAAGCCAAACTGGATTTGATCAGCTCCTGCCGTTACCAGCATCACCACGATTCCCAGGGACCTGGAGCGCTCACAAAGAGCCCCTGAGTGTCCCCAGCCCTGCCCCAGTCTGGGCCAGCACGGCGGGGATGCTGCAAACCCACCCCTCTCCCTTGGATCCTTCCCTAAAACCGCTGCCCTCATGGAATCTGTCCCAGTTTCTCCCAGTAAAGATCTTCTTTGTGCTGGCCCCAGCAGCACAAGGAGCCCGTGTGTCACACCAGGAGTCCCCAGGCAGGGAATCCTCCCTGCTGCCACAAACAGCACACAGAGCTCTCTGCTCCATCGATTTCCTGCTCCAATGGAATATTAACACCTGTCTGGGCAGGGCAGAGCAGAGATTATCTCACAGTTAATAACGGGAGGTGCCCACGGGGACACAAACCTGTCCAGCTGCCATCGCAGCCCCTGCTGCTCCTGAGTGCCCTGATGGAATAGGGAGCGATTCCACGGAGAGAGGGAATGGCAGGAGAGGATTCCTCCACCCCAAATTTCCCTGCCAGGGTTGTGGTGGAGCTTTGCTAAGCTCTGGGGGTGCCTTAAAGCTGTGCCACAGAGGGTGGGAGAACCCTTAAGCTTAGCTCAGTTGGTATTGGGGTCACTTCAATGCTGAGACTGGACATGATCCCTGTGGAGCCAGGCTGGGAGAGCTGGGGGGTGCTCACCTGGAGAGGAGAAGGCTCCAGGGAGAGCTCAGAGCCCCTTGCAGGGCCTGAAGGGGCTCCAGGAGAGCTGCAGAGGGACTGGGGACAAGGACTGGAGGGACAGGAGGCAGGGAATGGCTTCCCAGTGGCAGAGGGCAGGGATGGATGGGAGATTGGGAAGGAATTGTTCCCTGGGAGGCTGGGGAGGGGCTGGGATGGAATTGCCAGATTTGCTGTGGCTGCCCCTGGATCCCTGGCAGTGGCCAAGGCCAGGCTGGACATTGGGGCTGGGAGCAGCCTGGGACAGTGGCAGGTGTCCCTGCCATGGCAGGGGTGACACAAACACAAATCTGAGCCTCTCCTGCTGCTCCTCATCTGCTCCGGGCCCTGTGGCCCCTCCTGCCTGCAAAGCACCTGCCAGCCCCAGCACTGTTGGGACATGGCACAAATCCTGGGGTTCTGGGGTTTTTCCAGCCAGCCAGACTGGCTGAGGGAGGCAGAACACGGAGCAAGGAATGCCTGGGCAAATCCGAAAGGATGTGCTCCTTCCCCAGCTCCCTGCCACGTCCTGTGTGCCTGTGAGACTCCAAATAAAACCCCCAGGAGCCTTTGTCCCTGTCGCTGTCCCCTCAGCCACACTGATTAAGCTCAGTGCTTGTTCCCGCAGTTGTTTATGGTTTTTATGATCTCTAAATTTGCAGCTGATCACTCAAACTGCTGAAATCCCCTCCGTCAGACAAACACTTTGGATTTATTGTGCTGCACATTTTCCAATGATTATTTGATTCATACTTCCCCTAATGTTTTCAAAGCTTCATTTTTATTTTTCAAATTAATGAGAGCTGACAAGAATTACTCCACCCTGTGGTGTACCCATGGTGATTGATGGGTTTGTCAAAGGCAGAACCCTTTCATGTCCCTTGGAAAATCCTGGAGTCTGTGCAGCAACAGTTGGATTTTCTTCTGGGATGGTCAGTATTGAGAGGCCTGGATATGTGAATCCACTGAAACATGAGGAATATCAGATTGCCAAGGACTAAGCCAAGGCACTCAGATCTCTCTGAGTCTCACTACCCTTTATTAATTGGGAAGCCAAAGGAGGCAGCTGGGAGCTCCTTCCAGGGCTGCCTTCAAGGCCAGGAGTTTATCCCTGTCCCACCTTGAGCAGGTGCAGAGCTCCTTGGGAGGGTTTCCATTCTCCCTGACAAGCACTGGTAGAACATTAAAGTGACATCCAACAAAGCACTCAGAAAATAAACGGAATGAATCTCCTCTCATTTTAGGTGCTGAACAGGGATGTGCAGCTCTGGCTTCCAGAGCCTCCTCTGGAGCCACAGAACCACAGAACATTTTAGGGTGGACAAGACCTCCAGGATCATCAAGTCCAAGCTTTGACCAATCCCTTGTCCATCAGTCTGAGGCCCCTTCCAAAGGAGATGATTCTGCCCCAGCTGAGCCTGGCTGGAATGGCAACAGCTCCTGCTGGGGGAGCTGATTCCTCCCCTCAGCTTCACAGAGATTTGGTGGTGGTGAGCTCATGTTTGCACACCTGAAAATAACTCCATCCCTTAGTGCAGAGGAGCCCCCTCAGAGGGATGTGTCTGATATATCCAGGCAGCCTGAGCTGTGCTTTGTGCAGGGCAGGAGCAGGGAACCCCTCAGCTGAAGGCAGGAAGGGAATGTGACAATCACTGGATACCCCCCCTGCACATTCCTGCTGCTCTGGAGTTTCCCAGAGTCATCCCTTCCCTCCTATAACACCAGAACAACAAAAACTGGAACTTTCCTCGCCCTGGAGCTGGGCTCCTGCTGTTCCTGGCTCCATCCCTGCACTAAACCTGGTGTGTGCAGGGGAGGGTGGGGAAAAGAGCTCCAGGTGTGCTGAGAGGGAGGAGGAAGAAGGAGGAGGAGGAGGAGGAGGAGGAGGAGGAGGCTGCAGCTCCAGAACTCTGCTCATTCCCTGCCTGATCCCAGAGCTGGCTGGGCCCTGAGCAGCCGCGGGTGACTCTGACAGGGAAGCACAGGGTGCTGCTGGATGGCTCAGTGATTTATGGGCTGGGGAGCGGGGCAGGGGAGATGGATCAGCGGGGGATAAATCAGTTTGGAGCTTTCCATCATCCCCTCGGCGCTGAAAGGCAGCGCCGCTGATTTGTGGTGATGTTATCCTGCCGTGATTCATCTGCAGCTCCCGGCCCTTCCACCGCCCTCCCAGCACCGCAGCAGGGTCTGGGCAGCCTTTGGCTGCTGGCCTTGGACACCCCAAATCCTGCTGTGTTTTCCTGGGCCCTGCCCTGCTCCCTCATCCCACCTCTCCTGGGTGTTCTCCACGGCAAGCACAGGGATCAGGAACAGCCAAATGTCCCTTCCCAGGGCTCCAGGAGGTGCCTCCATCCCCATTTCCCAGCCTGTTTCGAGCCCTCTGAAGGGCACCAAAACCTTCTGCTCTCTCAGCTCCTGCCAGTTCATCTTCACAGACCCAGGGCTTCTCAAGAGCTGCCCACAGACTTTGAGAATGTAACAAATGTCAGGAGAATGAGTTCATTTCAATAGAAATCACTCAGTGGCAGTTTTTGTACTGGGAATGGTGTCCCCATCACTGGTGGATGTCAGATCATCCAGGCTGGACTGGTTTTCTGGGACAAATGAGTGTGGAGTGTCCTGGTGTCAACACAGAATTCCAGAATGGTTTGGATTGGAAAATCTTAAATCCCATCCAGTGCCACCCCAGGGACACCTGCCACTGTCCCAGGCTGCTCCCAGCCCCAATGTCCAGCCTGGCCTTGGCCACTGCCAGGGATCCAGGGGCAGCCACAGCAAATCTGGCAATTCCATCCCAGCCCCTCCCCAGCCTCCCAGGGAACAATTCCTTCCCAGTCTCCCATCCATCCCTGCCCTCTGGCAGGGGGAAGCCATTCCCTGCCTCCTGTCACTCCAGGCTCTTTTCCAAAGTCTTTCTCCACATTCCCTGTGGCTCCTCCAGGTTCTGGAAGGCCACAATCCATCACCGTGGTCACTTTTCCAGGCTGAACAATCCCAGCTCCCCCAGCAGAGCTGCTCCATCCCTCTGCTCATCCTGGAGCCTCCTCTGGGCTCCCTCCAGCAGCTCCAGGTGCTCCCTGTGCTGGGCCCCAGGGCTGGGGCAGCTCTGCAGGTGGGGTCTCACCTGAGCACGAAGGCAGAGCCCAAATCCCCTTCCTGCTGCCCACTGGGATCAGCTCAAGGCATGGGTGAAGTTATTCCTTGGCTGTTTTATTCTCAGCCCAGCTCCTCCAGGGCAGCCAGGAGCTCCATGGAATGGGACAACGCTCCCAGCATCCCAAACAGCAAAAGCTCCCACAGAACGCTGGGGTTTCACTGAAATAATGCATTTCTTAATTTTCCTCTTATGGGAAGATGTCATTTCTAATGAAAGCTTTCAGTCCTCTCCGAGATAATGCCAGAGCCAAGATCTTCATTTTCAGGGTAATTTGGAAATCGGAGATGAAATTACTGTTTCCATTTTGAAATTATTTCTTAAATTCTCTCTTCCGTCTTTTTAACTAAATCAAATTTTTAAAAATCAAATGGCACGGCTCGGGAAAATGACAGCAAATTAACTCTTAGGGAGTTTCTGCTCAAGTTACTTTCCCTCTTGTTTTAGGGACCACAGAAAATGCACACTGACATTTTAAATATCAGCTAAATGAAAATTGGCACTTGGATTGGAAATATTGACTGGAATGTTTCCCCTGAGCCCTGAATTAGCCCGTGGCTGTCACTGCTCGCTCTCAGAGCAGCTCTAACCCCACTTTTGTGCGCGAGAAAGCAAAGGACAAAACCCACAGAAAGTGCTGGGCGTGCAGAGCTGACAGGCACCGCGTCTGGGATCCCATCCCAGGTTTCCCCCTGGATCTCAGCTCTCCTGCACTTCCTTCCTGGGATTTCCCCTCCCTTGGAGCCCTTCCCTGCACAGGAGCTGCCCGGAGAAGGTGGAGCTGCTGAGCCTGGGGTATTCCATGGCTGCTCTGGTGGAAGGCAGAGGAATCCCTGCTGCTCCAGGGGTTCCTGTGGTCGTGTTGGTGTTCCTGACCACGTGTGAGGGACACTGGGGTGACATCAGGCTGGCACTGGTCACCTGTGGTGTCCCACAGGGCTCCATCCTTTGCCTGTGCTCCTCAACATCCCATAAAAACCTGGACATGGCACTGGGAGACACTGAGCAAGGTCACAAATCCGGGAGCTGTTGGCTCCTTCGGGGGCAGGGAGGCCCTGCAGAGAGACCTGGAGAAATCAGAGATGGGAAATCACTGATTGTGTGGAGCTGACCAGGGAAAATTCCAGATTCTGCACCTGGGACGGGACATCATAGATGTGTAGAGTGGGGAATGAGGGGCTGGAGAGCAGAGCCTGGAAAGGGATCCTGGTATATGGTGTCCCCAAAGGACCCTGGATGCTGCCAGCTCCTGTGGAGAATCAGGGAATCCCAGATTGGTTTGGGTGGGAAGGACCTTAAATGCCATCCAATGCCACCCCAGGGACACCTGCTACTGTCCCAGGCTGCTCCCAGCCCCAATGTCCAGCCTGGCCTTGGCCACTGCCAGGGATCCAGGGGCAGCCACAGCAAATCTGGCAATTCCATCCCAGCCCCTCCCCAGCCTCCCAGGGAACAATTCCTTCCCAATCTCCCATCCATCCCTGCCCTCTGGCACTGGGAAGCCATTCCCTGCCTCCTGTCCCTCCAGGCCTTGTCCCCAGTCCCTCTGCAGCTCTCCTGGAGCCCCTTCAGGCCCTGCAAGGGGCTCTGAGCTCTCCCTGGAGCCTTCTCCTCTCCAGGGGAGCACCCCCAGCTCTCCCAGCCTGGCTCCAGAGGGGCTCCAGCCCTGGAGCAGCTCCATGGATTCCTCTGGACCCTCTCCAGCAGCTCCAGGTCCTGCTGATGTTGGAATTCCCAGACCTGCTGCAGCTCTGCAGGTGGGAATACATTCAGCATATCCAGATGCCCAAACTCTGTTCCCAACAGGACACCTCCTGCTGTTTTCTACAGTCTTATGCAGTGGAAGGAAGGAGTTTTGGAAGGAAAAAAATCCCTGTTTTTTCAGGAAACAATAATTTCCTCTGTAATTATCTCTCCCCCAAGGATTCTCCAGGTGACTCTGGAGCAGATTATTTCATTTCCCTGCCCAGCACAGCCCCTGTGCTCACAAACCCCAAGCGCTGCAGTTTTGCACATAAAAACTCCTGTAAAAAATCTCCATATAAATCTGTGAACTAAATATATAAATTTCCAGTCATGCAAAAACACATTCCCTAATTCCTACATAAAAAGCAGTGCATTGTAACAGTTTTATTATAATGGGAACTTGAGGATGCTTCTTGTTTATGGGCTGCAATAAGCACATCATAGACAAAATAAATCCTAAAAGGCCGTGCTGGGGTGTTCAGCGCTGGAGTTTATCAGCTGGGCATGGAGTTATTTCAAGTCAGCCACAAACACACTCATCATCCAGCTGTTATGATTATGATGATGCTTTTAATTAAAATGTTAAAGGAGAAATGGGAAAAGCTGTGGAAAAACACGTGGGGAAGGTGCAGGAAGCCACGCTCGATTTTGGTCCTTCCTTTTCCTTTGTGTCCCTATTTTCCCCCAAAATGTTTTCCAGACAGTCTCATCTCCTTCCTTCCTATTTCCTTCTTTCCAAAGAACAAATCCACATCTGTGAGACACCAGTGCTGCTGCCCAGGAACTGAATGGGTGCGACTGAAGCTGAAGGAGGGCAGGGATGGATGGGATTTTGGGGAGGAATTGCTCCCAGGGAGGCTGGGGAGGCCCTGGGACTGCCCCATGCCTGGCAGTGCCCAAAGGCCACGCTGGAGCAGCCTGGGACATTGGGAGGCGTCCCTGCCATGGCAGGGGTGGATGGGATGGCATTTAAGGTCCTTTCCCACCCAGTGCAGTCTGGGTCCCACACCAAGGTCCCTGGTCACTGACAGCAGCTGTGGCTGATGGAGCCGATCAGTTCCAGGGATAAAATGGTGAGGGACACACCTGGGTGGCTGTTGGAAGGAGATATTTCCCTGTGGCTTCGCATCCCAACCTCTCCCATCTCCATAAACAGCAGAGTTCCCGGGACAGACCCGGGCTCAGCTTTGTTTCCCCACAGCTGAAGGGGCAGAGCAGCAGAACGAGTCCCCAGCAGTGCTCAGGATGGCACCCAGGGGCTCCAAAACACCAACAAACCCGGCCCAGAATGAACTGGGAGCTGCAAAAGGGCCTGGATTCATTCAGGGGTTGGCCTCAGGACACGGGGATGTAATAAACTGTGCCAGGGGAGGGTTAGGCTGCACATCAGCAGGAATTTCTCCATGGAAAAGGGGCTTGGGCACTGGAAGAGGCTGCCCAGGGAGGTTTGGAGTCCTCACTCCTGCAGGTGTTTAAGCAAAGCCTGGATGTGGCACTCGGTGCTGTGGGCTGGTGACAGCGGGTGTCGGGTCACAGGCTGGACCTGATTGATGCCTGAAGGATTTTTTGCTTTTTTCCTAAATACTTCTTACACAGTTCCCTATATCCACAAGTATTAGCATGCACACTTGTGATGCTTTAGGTGATAATTTATCCCAGTTTCTTGGTGTCCTGCAGACCAGGAGAGGAAACACCCCGGAACTATAGAGTTAGAGACCAAACACTCGATTGTCGTAAGCACTCAAGGTCTCCTAGCAGGACAGATTCTGTAAACAAGAAGTGAGCCCACCCCAGCCCCTTATTGGGCTTGTTAGATATCTTGTTAGATATGCTAATGAGTAAGGTCTTTAATTGTACACTCGACTGGGGGCTTTTGTGACGCGTTCTACCTGGACAGCAGAAGCCATGGAATGGGATCCTATGAAATACCGAGGGAAACGACCCCCAACCCTCTGACCGTGTGTGAGCCTTTATTTCCTAAGAGCAGGAAAAAGCCATCATAATGATCCCAAAGGTCCTTTCCAACCCCATAAATTCTGGGATTCTGTGTCACTCCCCTTTCCAGAGGGGCCTGGCAAGGGGAGCCTCTGGGGTGTTCCCAGTTGGGCTCACAGGGATCTGAGCTGTGGAGAGAATATTCATTTATTTTGATTGCAGCTACAGCTGCAGTTGTGCTGTGGCTCCTCAGACCCTGCCTGCCAGAGCAATTTCCCCCTCAGCTCATCCCCTTCAGCACAACTGATCCTGCTTTGCACGGAGCTGCCTCTGAGTTTGTCAGCCCGGCTCTGCCTCAGGAATTTTCCAGCCAAAGGAGCTGTTTCTGACACCTTGTTCGAGTCCTGCTTCACAGCAGCGGGAGCTGCACCAGCGCTGTCTCCAGCCAGGCAGAGAATTCCCACCCAGCTCCTGAGGGAGATGATCCAACCCCCAGCTGGGGGGGAGAGCTGCAACTCAAGGGCTTTTAACCCATTTCCAACCAGTTACTGCCTGCTTGCAGCTCTCTTTTCTAAGCTGAATGTGCTGGATTTGCTTTGTCATTTATAAGATCTTTCCTCAAAATAAATAATGAATTAATAAACACAATAAACAGAGAGCAAGGTTAGGCTGGATATTTTTCTCTGTGAGGGTGAAATTCCCAGATTTGCTGTGGCTGCCCCTGGATCCCTGGCAGTGGCCAAGGCCAGGCTGGACATTGGGGCTGGGAGCAGCCTGGGACAGTGGCAGGTGTCCCTGCCATGGCAGGGGTGGGACTGGATGGCATTTATGGTCCCTTCCAATCCAAATCACTCTGGGATTCCCTGATTATCAATTAGGATTTTAACTAGAATTTATAGTGTTTTTGCTCCCTTCTTGTCCAGGATCGCAGATTCTTTAACCCTGTGAAGGTGAAGTTAATGAAAAGGAGCTGAGGCAGAGAGTGGGATGGAACAGAACAATCCCAAATCCAATGGCTGAGGAACCACAGCAAAGCAAGGCCACATAAGGTGGTTTCAGTCCAACATAAAACACATCTCAAGCCATGTTAAAACTGCATTTTTAAGCAGGGCTCGTCCAGGACAGGCTGCTGCAGCCATGCAGAAACCACTCATTCCTACACTTCAACAATCTTTGACTTCTCTGCTGATCCCACAGCGATGTTTTGGGAGGAGGAGAAGGTTGCAGGCAAAACAAGGATGATTCAGAAGCTGGG
Organism: Eopsaltria australis; assembly: GCA_034509425.1. Classification (NCBI taxonomy): domain Eukaryota; kingdom Metazoa; phylum Chordata; class Aves; order Passeriformes; family Petroicidae; genus Eopsaltria; species Eopsaltria australis. The sequence continues at coordinate 221,617 of JAVTVJ010001159.1, read as the reverse complement.
AGGCCTGGGGGGCTCAGTCCTGTGTTAGCACCGAGCAGCAGAGAGAGGAATTTGTCTGAGGAGGATGATGGGTCACTGACTTCAGAGATTTGAGAAACAGCAACTACAACGATAATAAAAAAATAGCCTGAGGTTCTGACCTTTGTGAAGCAGAGAATTCAGCTCTGCCTCAGCTGGGCTGGGATTTCTCTTTGTCCTACAGCTGGGATTTAATAAAACATTGGCTGGAGCACAGAGCCAGGACACACCTGAGCCATTGGCACAGTTCTGTGGTGTCCGAGTCTGAGCAGCACCTGCAGCTCCGCGGACTGAGCTTGGTTTGTCTCCCTCAGTTGAGGGTCTGCAGCAGGAGCAGGAGCTCATCCCAATGTTCCTCTTGGTTTGGAAAGAAAAGAAGGGGAAGGGGAACAGGGAAAGGGGAAGGAAAGGGAAGGGGAAGGGGACCTGGGAGGGAGGGGGAAGGGGAGGGGAAGGGGAGGGAGTTAAGGGAAGGGAAGGGATAGGGCAGGGAAGGGAAGGGAAGGGAAGGTAGGGAAGGAAGGAAGGGTTTACAGGGAAGGGGAGGGAAGGGAGGAAAAGGGAAAAGGGAAAAGGCGATAAAGGGAAAAGAGAAAGAAAAGAAAAGAAAAGAAAAGAAAAGAAAAGAAAAGAAAAGAAAAGAAAAGAAAAGAAAAGAAAAGAAAAGAAAAGAAAAGAAAAGAGAAAAGAGAAAAAGAGAAAAAGAGAAAAGAGAAAAGAGAAAAAGAGAAAAAGAGAAAAAGAGAAAGAAAAAGAAAAAGAAAAAGAAAAAGAAAAACCACTGTGCTTGAGAAGGCAAAGAGAGCCTCACCCCAGTGCTGTGCTATGTGCACGTGAAACTGGGAGCCAACATAAAATGTGTCATCTCCTGGCTGGAAAAATATCCCTGTTCTTATTTCTGAGTCAGTGGCTCCAATAAAATTGTTGCTGTTATTTATCTTGTAAACATCTTCTCCAATCCACCACTGTCAGCTCCCATTATTCTCCCACAAGCCTCCTGATAATGATCCACATCATCATCCCCAGCTCCTCATCTCTCCGTGTCCAGGGAAGTCACAGCTTTCCTCTGCAAAACATCAGCTTCTCACAGCCCTCCCAGAGCAGCCAAAAAATTATACAGGTGACCAGACAGCAGAAGGTGAGGAAGAAAAATATGAAATGCCACGGAAAAATCCAATAAAAGGAAAAGTAAACTCATAATTTACTGTGAAGGTGGGGAGGGGCTGGAACTGTGCTCAGAGCAGCTGTGGCTGCCCCTGGATGCCTGGAAGTGTCCAAGGTCAGGCTGGACAGGGTTTCGAGCAGCCTGGGACAGTGGGAGGTGTCCCTACCCATGGCAGGAGTGGAACAAGACTGGCTTTAATGTCCCCTCCACCCCAAACCATTCTGGGATTCTATGATTTGTTACAGCAAATTTTGGGATGAATTTTGGATGCATTCAGGAGCTGGAGTCGCCCCTCCAGCTCCTTACTTCTCTTACCAGGTGGGGCTGGGGAGGCCACTGGGCTGGAGGTGCTCCTGTCACGCTGCTGCTCAAGTTGGGCTTCAAACAGGGTGGCCCTGCTGGTCCCTGCCCTGGGGGTGATGAATCAGCATCCAAAATCCATCCAAAATATACCCCAAACCCATCCAAAATCCATCCAAAACACAGCACTGGCAGAGCAGGCTGATGAACAGCTCACCAGGGCTCTTTTCTCAGTGCTTTTGGTATCACACCCTGCTGCTGAACAACTGTCCTGAGCTTTAAACATCGTTTCACCCAAGCCAGGGAGCTTTTTGTGCAGAGCAGTCCAAAACGAGAGCTGTTAATTAAGCAAATCAGCAGTGAAGGCAGCAGTGATGCCAACATTCCTCCTAATCCCCACGGATATGGTTGGAAAAATCACCCAGAGCAGGGGCAGAAGGTCTGAATGATCAGAAGCAACTGCTCAGCTCTCATTTAATCACCTCAAACGATCTCAGAGAGGAGCACAGACAAGGAGCAGGAAGTTTCTCTGCTAATTCCTGGGATGAGAGGCAGCAGGAGGGGATTTATCACCCCGTGAGCACCAAATGGGAATGAGTGAAGGAATGAATGAGTGGCAGCTTGTCCAGAGCCCGGCGCAGAGGAGGAGACAGAGGAGCAAAGCTGCTGTTAATCTGGAGCTCAGCTCCTGAGCCACAGGCACAGCCAACGTGGCACTGCCACTTGGCTGCCCACCAAAGGAACTCGGCGTTAAACAGGAGTTCTTTTCCTGATGGATGCATTCCTGAGAATGGAGAGTCATAAAAGAGAAAAATAGACTGGTTGTGCTCTGGTAGCAACAACCTGCGCAGTCATTATCATCAGCTGCCCCTGTGGATCAGGATTCTGTCTGTGAGAGGCACTTTCCTGGGTAATTTATCAGCATGTGGATTTATGGACTCCACAAATGCTGTCTGGGGCGTTGTTTTCCCCTCCAGTTCCCCAGAAATGCCTCTATTTAGGTTTTGGCAGGATTGCTGCTCCTCTGTGGCACTGGTGGGTGGGTGGGAGGAGTGGCCCGGGCTGCCAGCAGGGCAAGGGAATTCTGAGCCCAGGGGTGACAGTGGCTCTCAGGGGCTCTTGCTGCTGGCATTGTGTCTGAGGTGTCCCAAAGGATCCCCTCCCATCTCTGTTCTCCTTTCCAGGGCAGGGAAGTTCTTGTAGGCAAACACCTCCCACCTCTGGATTCCCTGGTACCTCCACAGCTCCACTTCTAAATCCCAGAATCCCAGAATGGTTTGGGCTGGAAGGGACCTTAAATCCCATCCAGTGCCACCCCCCAGGGACACCTCCCACTGTCCCAGCCCCAATGTCCAGCCTGGCCTTGGCCACTGCCAGGGATCCAGGGGCAGCCACAGCAAATCTGGCAATTCCATCCCAGCCCCTCCCCAGCCTCCCAGGGAACAATTCCCTCCCAGTCTCCCATCCATCCCTGCCCTCTGGCACTGGGAGCCATTCCTCCTTGTCCTGGCATTCAATCCCTTATAAATATTCCCTCTCCATCTTTTCTTTCAGCTTCTTCAGGTCCTGGAAAGCCACAGTCAGATCTCCCTGGAGCCTTCTCTTCTCCAGGCTGAACAACCCCAGCTCTCCCAGCCTTTCCTCCTAGCAGAGCTGCTCCACCCCTCTGATCATCCTGGAGCCTCCTCTGGGCTCCCTCCAGCAGCTCCAGGTGCTCCCTGTGCTGGGCCCCGGGGCTGGGGCAGCTCTGCAGGTGGGGTCTCACCTGAGCACGGGGCACAGAGGCAGAATCCCACCTCAGTCTTCTGCCTACACTGGGGGATCAGCCCTGGGCTGGAATATTTTAAGCCTGGAGTGTGGTCAGAATATTTTAAGCCTGGAGTGTGAAGCACTTCCCAATGGATGCATTCCTGGCTCCTGAAACACGTGGACAGCTCATTTCCACACCAGGACAGAGTTCCTGGGACATTCTGTGATCCTGAACAAAGTGGGGAACAAAGTGTGTCCAGGCCAGCCCTGGCAGGGCTGGGCTCAGCCTCGTGCCAGCTCCTGCCCTGGGCTGAGCTCTGTCCCGGGCTGGTGGAGCTGTGCTTCCAGCACGGATGGAAATTGTGCAAACCCAAGCAGAATCCTCAGGAAAAAGAAGAGAGATGAAAATCAGTGTTTGTGCAACAGAAATGCACAAAAACAACGGGAAGGGAACATTGTTTGGATGCTCCAACAAGAACGTTCTGCAGAAAGACATTCTTTTTCCTGGATATTGAAGGGAAGGAGCTGAAATCACTGGAAATAATCCAGCTCTCCCTGACAGTGTGAATAAAAATCCCATATGTACAACGTGTGCTTTGTACAGATGGCAGCGTGAGGAGAGATCAGAGACTTGAGGAACAAAAATATCAGCCCCAAACCACCTGATTGTGGGTGTTTTTCCCAGCTCCATGTCCCTCTTGGCCCTTTTCTGTTTACATGTACTGGTTTTTACTGGTGAACTCCAGTGCAGAACAGTGTGGGTGTGACAGGGCAGAGGTTTCTTGTCCCCTCTGCGCATCCACAGTCTCGTGTAGGCAGTGAAATTAATTCCTTCCTTTGCCATTCCCAGAGAATTCTCCATCCCAAAGTTAATTCTGAGTGCATTTTGAATCAAGGCTGCAGGTGAATTGGGTAAAAAATTAAAGCTAAACTCTGCAGAAGGGACATTTACATGCAGCAGTGGTAAAAGCGGGCAGATATATTTTAAAAATTAATTGTATCATAAATTAATAAGTTAATTAATGACCACGCTTAGCATTCTGCTTTCAACACGTGATGATGGTGCATTTTTTACAAGAAACTCATAAACTCTTTGGCTGTTTGAGAGGTTGTGGTGAGGGACAAAGAGCTGAAGTTGGGGAACCAAATGTGGGGAATTCTCATAGGCCTCAAATCTTCAAGGCCTCAAATCTTCAAGTCCTCAAACAACTGCTTTTTAACACAGGTAGAGACAAAAAGATTTGTTCTACAAATACGTGATTGTGGTAAAACTTTTAACAAGCCTGGCTGCAGACGAGGGCTTGTGCTGCATCCCTAAATCTCAGCCCTTCCCTGCCATCTCCTCGCATTCCAGCATTCTCCAGCAATTCCTCATGCAATGTTTATCCCCCTTACTGCAGGTGAATAATTTATGGCAGGCAGAGGCAGGCGCTCACCAGCCATGGCCCAGCCAGGGGAAAGGGGTGAAATAAATGAATGGAGAAAAGTTCATCTATTTAAAGAATAACTGATTTATTAACGGGGAGAAGAAATAATGAAATCAGCAGCAGAACAGAGTCTGGTAGCATCAACTCGTGAAGGGAGCTGGGTGCCCCTGTGCAGAATTAACACAGGGGCATGGACTTCACACAAGATGGAGAAGTGTAAAGACCTTTATTGTGCAGTGAAAATTCCTTAAATTCCAGCACACAAACAGGATATAACCTCATATAGACAGGAAAGATGCAGCCCAGAGTGTCCCCAATCCCCTGCAGCATTGCCCAGATGTTCCCTGTTATGGGAACAGGTGAACAATGCCCTGGAAGGGCACAAACCACAATATTCTCACACAGTTGCTCAAGAAGGTCACAACCCCATCATTCTTTTCCCCAGCCCATCCCAGGTGACCTGGATGTGTTTCCATGGTCACCTCTGGGCCCAGGGAAAAGGCCAATTCTGGGCCTTCCAGGCCTGCTTTTCTACAACCCCCATGGTGTAACCCCACACCCCTACAGAGCCAGGAGGACCCCGAGGGTTCTGGGGAGGAATTTTATACCCAGTCCTTTGGTCCCATTGGAATATTTGGGATCCTTCCACTCATTGGTTCTTTTTCCAGGGTGTGATTGGTCCATCCAGTCAACGCTCCCATGGCCAGTCCTCACAACAGCTCTCTCATTGGCCGTCTCTTTGGCCAATCAACAGTCTAGGAGTGAGATCAGCGGGATGATCTACGCTCTTCCAGAAACTTCTTAATGAAAAAGCTTCTTTCTCTCTCAGTACGCTCCCTTCCCCTGAAGGTTCCAAACACGCCTGACAACCCGTACATGGTAATGCATGGAACTTAACTCGGCAATTAACAACCTTTAATTCAGAATAACCAAGTTTTGTCAGAGCAGGAAGAGCTCAGCTGATGAAAATCAGCAGCGCTGAACCACTCTGAGGTGTTGTCCCAATTCTGAGCAGGATCCTGTGCAGGGAAAAGCACCGGAAACCCGTGTTTTCCATGAGGGGATCTCCCCAGGAGCTACTGGGCATCGGCAGATGGGGTTTTGGAGCCACAGCTGAGCTCAGGTGCAGTTTTCAGGAAAGATTTTCCTTTTTCAGGGAATTGCCTGTGAACAGGGGCAGCCAAGCTCTATCTCATTTATCAGCCCCAAGCTGAGCTCCTGATTCCAGCTCTTATTCTGGCAGGAATCAGCTCTTCCCAGGAGACATCTCTGACTCGTACCAGTGGATTTCAAGGCGTGATTCCTGATTTTCCCCAGCCCAAACAAGCAGTGACTCAGAGTCTGTTTTGGGAAAAGCTCTTCGAGTCCACGTTCCTTCCAGGCTGGGTTTTCATTTTGCCCTAAAAATCAACGCACAGAAAGGCAATCCATGGCCTCACAGCACACGGTCCCATCAAAGCCCTCATGATTTGAGAAAGAGGGGGGAAAAAAGGGAAAGAGGGATAACAGGGAATAGGAGAGCTTTTTTCTGTTCACCCCGTGGAGTAGCTGTTCCTAAGTCATTGCGCTCTTGTTTCAATTCAGGTTCTCTGGGTACAAAGCAGAACCATCTGGATAAAGCCGAGCGAAAATTGGGAATCCTCCTCTGTGGCAAATCCCTGTGGTTCAATTCTTTATTTTCGTTGAAACTGGGGTGGTAGGGGAATGTTTGTTACTGAACTGAAGCTCCAGAAGTTTCCATGAGACATTTTTGAAGTGAAGGGAACAGATTGACACATTTTGAGCTGAAAGATTTGGCTGCTTTTTACTGAGCTGCTCTCAAACATTCCCTCAATTCTGAGCTGGATTTTCCCCTTTGTGGTGCAGTGTCACATCACAGCTGAAGATTTGCCACCAGTCCTGGATGAATCCTGCAAAAAGTACCAAGAATTACTGAAAAAGGAAATATTCCATGGTTCCTCATTCACAGAAGTAATTTTTAAAGGAGAAAAGCTGAAATTTTCCCCATTTTAATGAAAAGTCGCACATTGAGGACACCAACATGCACTGAGCTCTTCCCTGTCACTGCTGCTCAGGTTAGATGATGTTTCATGGAATTGTTCAGGTTGGAAAAGCCTTCTGAGACCATCGAGTCCAACCTTTAACCCAGCACTGCCAAGGCCACCTCTGACCGTGTCCCCAGGTGCCACATCCACAGGTTTTTAAAACCCTCCAGGGACGGGGACTCCACCACTGTCCCGGAGAGCTGTGCCAGGGCTGGACAGCGCTTTCCATGAGAAATTTTCCACAACCTGAGGCCGTTTCCTCTTGTCCTGTCCCTTGTACTTAGCACTTGACCAGAGAAAACTCCAAGAAATCCCAACTGATCCCAAAAGCCAGATCCCTGTTCCACAGCTGGAAGGGATTTGCAACTTTTATGAGGAGAACTGAGAAAGGTGCAAAGAAGTTAAGCCCAGCTCTGTAGAACATGCTCAGAGCAGAGCTTGGGCTTACAGAGACCAGGCCCTGAGCCCAGGTGACTTTCGCAAGGTCAGAACAGGAGCCAGAACTGACAGATCCCTTTGTGCCCTTGTTTAATCAAAACCATTAAATTTAAGTGTGAATTCCACCACCCCTTTAATCCTTCTTCACAATAAGAAGCCCTATTAAATCCTTGATGTGCCTGCTTTAATTATAACCTATCAAAGCCAGGATCAATTCCAGGCGGTGAACACGGAGCGCGGGATTCTGCGGCAGGATGAGATCACGCCTCTAAAAATGCAAATGGAGGCTGAGGCATTAAACCTGTAATAAAGCTCAATTAATCTTTCCCCCTTAAAACACACACAAAATATTTAATCTGAGTCTAAACACAGGGGCTGTTTGAGTCAGAGCCAGCGAAGGCAGCTTTGGTCATAGGGAGCTGGGATGTTTTATCCATAAATTCCCGCACATTTAGGGAGGTGGATGTGTAGGGAGGGGCTTGGGGAGCAGATCCATTAAAGTTTAGAATGGAAGTGATTATTTGGGGAGGATTATATCTATTAAAATATCCAATTATCTCATGGAGCTTTTAAAATCCCCTATCTGGAGAGGCATCCACAGGGAGATGTGGGTTACCTGAGTGAGGACACAACAGCCATCCTTGTCTTGGTCTGGGAGAGGGAAATCCTTGGATTTAAGTGATTTACAGTTCTTTCCTGCCTGCCAGGGCTGAGAGGGAGCAGAGCTGTAAATCAGAAGGGTGAATTATAGCAGAGATGCTCTTGTGGTCTCATGGTGCAGGAAGAGCAAAGGATGCTCCGTGTCCTGTGCCTTTCCCACCTCCCAGGGCAGGAGCAGAGCACTCAAGGTGGTTTCTAAACATCCCGTGTTGGGTATTCCAACCCCTCTCCTCCTCCTGGGGCACCAGTTTGTTCTGAGGCAACACCCCCACCATGCTCCTCCTGCAGCAGGGGGATGATGCCTTTTTCTGGTCTTAGGAAATAAAGGCTCAGACAGGGTCAGAGGGTTGGGGGTTGTTTACCTCGGTATTTTAATAGGATCCCGTTCGATGGCTTCTGCCGTCCAGGTAGAACGCGCCGCAAAAGCCCCGCCCCCCCAATCGAGTGTACAATTAAAGACTCTACTCATTAGCAGATCTACCAGGAGGGCACAATAAGGGGCCTGGGTGGGCTAACTTCTACTTTACAGAATCTGTCCTACTAGGAGACCTTGAGGGCTCATGAAAACAGAGTGTTTGGTCTCTAACTCTACGCGATTTCAGGGGTGTTTAGTCTACCGGCCTCCTAAACACCATGAAACCGGGCTGAGCTATCACCCAAGGCATCACAAGTGTGCATGCTAATACTTGTGAATATAGGGAACAGTGTAAGAAATATTCGGGAGAAAGGCAGAAAAAATCCCTTAGGCATCAGGGATAAAAGCACTCAGTGGTTGTGTTCACACCGAGCTCAGTTTGTTCCTTCCCCTGGGCTGGGAGCACGGGCAGCACTCGAGGATTCCACAGCGAGTTTGTGTTTGCTCCTTACTGAGAAGGACAAATGTAAATGCCAGTGCTGGGAGTGTTAATAAACAGGCATTTGGGGATAATAAAGATATTTCATTTGATGAAAGACTTCCATGCTGGTTGTGTATTTTTAAAGGAATATTTATGTCGCGGGAAAAAAGAGACTTCTAAACAAAAAGTCGCTCTGAATACAAACACAAATGTTCTGTTTTGACAATGTGGGAACAGGATCCTGATGTATTATTGAAGCAGCCTGGGTATTTCTTTTCCCTGCCTGAAATATGAGTACACGAAATCCAGCACGCTCATGTGGAACGTTCTGCTGGAAAAAAAAACTGCCTGGGTTTGGCTGGAAAAATGTTCAATTGGAAGATTATAGAGCGAGTCCATGTGAACAAAGTGAGTGTGGAGGGGGATTAAATCTGCCCCGAGGTCTGAGCACTGCTCAGGTGCCTGTGCTGACACTGGATGCTCTGCAGGGGAGAGATATGGGTTTATTATCAGCGTTACTCAGCTCTGATAACGGGCTCGGCCCTGCAGGGAATATCAATGGAGCTGCACAGCTGGGCAAATAACGACAATATTTGTCTTCGTGTCATTTTTGATGAGAAACCTTGGCCAAAAGCCCAATGAAATTTAGTTGTAATGAATTACTGGATAATTCAACAAATGAAGTTAGAACAGGCGGAAAACAGACGGAGGACAAGGCTCCAGCACCTCCCAGGCTGCTGTGAGCAGCGGCAAACACGGGTGGGAAACGTCACCGGGACAATTGGAGAGACCTTGGTGACTTCCAGCAGCTCCAGAGGCATTAATGTGGATGCTGAGTCGGAATTCTGGAATACGAGATGTTAAATTCATGGGATGGGTCAGGCTGGAAGGACCCCAGGGGGTCACTGGTGCCATCCCCTGCTCCAGCAGGGCCATCCCAGAGCACAGGGCACAGGGGTGTGTCCATGTGGCTCTGGAATATCCCAGGGAGGAGACTCCAGCCCCTCTCTGGGAATCATCCACACACCAGGAACATTCATTCTGTTCCTAAAAAACACTTCCTTTTTGCTTGGTTTTGGCTGGAAAGCCCAAATTGCCTGAAATGCCCCAGAGAGGCTCGAGACTGGTACAAAGCATTTCCCGCTGATTCCAAGGGCAGCTGATTATCTCTGCCAGCAGAGTTACCTGGGGGAAGGCAGGGGAGCTGCCACGTCAGCTCCCACGAGGGGCGGCGATGAAAACAGACTTGTGTCACCTCCAGGCTGTCGTTTCTCTCCAAGCAAGCCTGAACAGATTGATTTCCAGGTCTCCTTCAGCAGAACTTAATCAATTTGGAGTGGATTTAGCCGGGCATATGGATGATCATGTGGCTGGCACCACTCCCTCCCCTCAGACAGTGACAGGAATTTCAATCACAGCCACCAGTGGCTCCCAGCTTGGAACACAGAAGCCTTTAATGCATTTGGAGCAGTAATTCCTCCTGTCTGGCGCCTGGGATGGGGTGGGAACATGGGCTGTGCTTCCAGAGGGTGCCTCAGAACCTCTGTGTGCCCTTGGGTTGCTCTGAAATCCTCTAGAGGGAAATGCTCCGTGTTTATCCAGGAGGAAATTCCTCAGGTGGGCCTCCAAAGTTGTTCTGAGTCTGGAAGATCACTGAGAGAGGCTGCTTGAAGGGTGAACACTTCGAGGGTGTTCCAATTCCCAAGTGATTCCTACTTGAAGAAGCACCAGGGAATGGAGAAAACCAGGATGGATTCACTCCCATAAATTCAGGATTCAGTCCTGGCTGAGGAGCCTTTGGCTGCCCTGGACACTGCAGGTCCTGTGAGAGACCTGAGGCCTCTGGGAGCCACAGCTCCAGGGTTTGCTGGAATTGTTACTTTGGAGAAACTCCTCCTTTTATTAGGAACTGGATTGAGACCCCAGGACCAGCCTAAACTGGAGCTGATTCCTTCCAGTGGGAGCAGCAGAGGGAACGACAAGCCCAGGGTGAGGGATTCCATCCCTGGGGATGCTGCTGGAGAAAAGATGTAGTTTATAGAAAGCTACACAGTTCACAGCACAGGTAGTGGGAAAAAAACCCTTGGGAATGAAATCCCAGCTTTTCCTGGCCCTTTGGGAGCTGGGAACAAGAGGATGGAATTTCCTTCCATCCAGGAGGGGCTGCTGGGCTCCCAACCACCCCAAGAACCTGAGGGAGGGATGGCTCTGTCTGGAATTTCAGTGACCTCAGTTAACCCTGAAGCTCCCCAAAGCCTTTGGGATTTTTCCCTGATTAACTGAAGGTTCTTTGCAGCCCTGCACTGGCAAAAATGGCTCCAAAATGAGATAATCAGAGGCTGAAGGAGTAGTTGTGCTTATTGATTTTTTTTTAACAAGTAGTGGCTCTTTTTTCCAAAAATATGAGGAAAATATGGATTTTTTTTAAAATAGCTGTTGAATTTCTTGTGGTTTTTTTCTTTGAGTTATTATTTAGAATCCTATTGACATTTTCTGTTTACTTATAACTAAATTTTCATTAAATGTAAAAACTTCAGTGATTATTTTGGTGTCTTTGTACAATTATCAATGAAGATGTTCACAGACACTTTGAAAGGAGTTTAAAAACGCCCTCATTTTAAAAGATGCCAAATAGAAAAACCCAGAATTATTTGTTCAATTATTTGCTGTCTCTCTCTCTCTCGTAAAAAAAAACCCACTTAAAATAACAACAACAGAAAAAACCAACTCATGAGTAATGCTGGAGTCAGCAAATGGGGTTTTAAAAGCATCTCGGAATTTCCCAGATTTATTCCTTCAGCGCTACAACACAGAGGGAGATGGGAATGAGGGAGAAATCCACGATGGAGCTCCAAGGGGAGCATTGGTGTGGGGAGCAGCTGGGCTCAAATTCCTGCTGCAGAACAGAAATGGGAAACTGAGCATTTCAGGGCACAACTGCATCCTCCAGTGGGGAGGCAGCATCTGGGAAAACCATGCGGGATAACCCCACATGTCCCTGGTGGAGATGGAGCTGTTCCCTCCTGCAAAATTGGCTTTTTTCCAGTGTCTCCCTGAATCCTGGATGGATTTGGGCAGTTCCTGGTGTCACAGCTCCACTATTCCCCACAAATGCAATTTGCAATGCCTGCTGCTGTCCCAGCCCGCGGAGCCCCTGAGAGGGACCAGCCTGGTCCCTGTGGTTTGCAGTTTGGGATGAATCCAAGCACAGTTTCCTTCCAGGACCTCTGGAGCACTGCACAGCTTCCAGGGCTGAGCAATCTGTTCCAGCTCTGGCTGGAATGGCCGTGGCTGACACCATCAATGAGAAATATTCCAGCTTTTGCCACAGAATTGCACTTTGTGATGTCACTCTCAGCTTTTCCCAGCCCTGTGGGCTGAAAACTGAAAATGAGATGGAGCTGCTCCGTGTTGGCTTCAGGAAATGGAAACAGGGATGAAATGGGGAAGCAAAGCTCCTCTGCCTGTCTGGGGAGGAGCCTTCTCTCCCTCCCCACTCCCTCTCCTGCACTGTTAATTAAAACACAAACCCCGCTCCAGAGCTGAGAATCACTGAATCTCCATTCTGGCGAGTTCTCATCACACACTTCAGGAAGGGAGAGTGGAATCATCCCGGGAGCAGCTGAGGGTGTTGATGGATGCTCTGCCAGCCTCGGATGTGTCCCTGCTCTGTCCCCTCCCCAGCACCCAGGGCAGGACTCACCCTGTGACACCCACAGGGCCAAAGGCTCTGCTGGGCTGCTCCCTCCAGGCAGGTGGGACCAGGGGCACTGGAGGGGCCTGTGCTGCTCCTTTGCACCACCTGTGCAGAAACGTGGGAGCTCTAATCCCCTGCAGAGCTGAGAAATCCCAGGAAAGCTGCACCAGTCCCAAACCAGCAGGGGCCAGGCCTGGCTGTGGGGAGCCCATCAGCATTTAGTGACTGTGCTGGGCTCGGTCTCTGCTCCCAGAATGGCTGGGTTGGCTCAGTGCTGTTTGGGAATTTCAATCTCCTCTCCCAGAATGGCTGGGTTGGATTGTGGCTGTGTGGGAATTTCAGTCCCTGCTCCCAGAATGGCTGGGTTGGGTTGTGGCTGTGTGGGAATTTCAATCTCCTCTCCCAGAATGGCTGGGTTGGGTTGTGGCTGTGTGGGAATTTCAGTCTCTGCTCCCAGAATGGCTGGGTTGGCTCAGTTCTCTTTGGGAATTTCAGTCCTGCCGTCAGGCATGACTCAAATTACAAGGAGAGCCTGGTGCAAAGAGCCCTGAGTCAGCCTCAGCATCTCCAGGGTCTCATTCCCTGTCAGCTCCAGCCTCTCCAGGCAGAATTGCGACAAACCAGACGTGGGCACTGGGCTGGAGTTCTCACGGTGACATTCATTAACAATATCGTGGTGACAGATCTTGAAGAGTTGTAAGTGCTGGTAAACATCTTTCTCCCCGGTTCAGAGCTGCACTCCCACCCCGAGGACTAACCCAAGGTTGTGCATCACAAAATTGAGAGAGAACAAACCAAAAGCACTCCTCAAGTCTGCCAGATGAATTCCTTCTCGTCGGGGCCATCTGCAGCAGCTGTGCCAAAAGAGATTGTTTGGAATGGCCTGGATATGTCCAAGTGCTGAAGTGCTGAGCGCCCTTGGCCACGTTTCCCTGCTGCCCCGAGGCGTCTGTCAGCAGTGCTGTTAATCACAGTCTGGATAATGGCTCACAGCTCCCTGTTTGTTTATTGTGTGTGCGAACAGAGACCGGCGGCCACTCCTCGCCTCTGGGGGATCTCCTCTGCTTCCCCCAATGTGCAATTGCCCTGCCCGGCAGCCCCAGTGGCATCCCCCCATCCTGGGGCTTTTCCTTGGGGCAGAGATATCCACACCCCGGGAATGTGCCAGGCTGCTCTGCAATTCCCCACTCCTGTGGGAGTGAATCCAAAGGCTCCCGCGTGCAGAGGCTTCACCAACAATCCCAGGTGATCGGGACACCACTTTCTTATTCCAGCAACAAAGCTCTAGGGAATCGCACTTGTGCAAATTACGCTTGTGGAATCCCGAGCACACGATGTGTTCACGTTCCCTGTGGTGAATCCTGGAGTCTGTCGCTTACATTCCAGTTGCACTGGTTATAATTCCATCAACCGCTGGCTTGTGGTGCCATTTGGGAGCTCTGGGATTTTCCAGCCCATTAACGCTGCCTCGGAGCTCGCCTGGCTCTGGCTGCTCCTGTCTCTGCTCCTCAGTTCTGAGGCACAGGCTGGTGCAGGATGAGGGAGAGCGGAGCAAACACCCAAAGAGACTCTGTCAGCTCATGGGGGGAGAAAACCCACAAACCCCAAGTGATGAACCCCATTGCTGGCCTTGCCATGTCTAGGACACAGGGAATGGCTTCCCATTGCCAGAGGGCAGGGATGGATGGGACATTGGGAAGGAATTGTTCCCTGGGAGGCTGGGGAGGGGCTGGGTTGGAATTGCCAGATTTGCTGTGGCTGCCCCTGGATCCCTGGCAGTGGCCAAGGCCAGGCTGGACATTGGGGCTGGGACAGTGGGAGGTGTCCCTGCCATGGCAGGGGTGGAACTGGATGGGCTTTAAGGTCCTTTCCCACTAAAACCATTCCAGGATTCCATGATTCTGTGACTCCTCTAGAGCCTTTTAAAGACCAGTGACAACATTTGCTCCACATGGGACCAAACGTCAGGCCAGCTCTGCAGTCTGTTGGCAAATCTGTTCTCAGATCTGCTGCAGCACTGGAAAAGAGCAACAGCAACAACAAAAAAGGCAAAACAAAAACAAAGCTGCAAAAAACCCTGAGTCACCAAAAAAATATCCCCAAACAAACAAGGGAAGCTTTAATTTTTATAGCAGCATGTTTAATTAGTTTCATTTATCTGGGAATTTGGTTTGTTTGTTTCAGGCATAATGAGCACTGTGGGCTGTCGTTAATTCAAGATCTACAGCCTGTCCCCAGTGCTGCTGGGATGGGCTCACTGCTGTCCTGCCCTCTGGGTTTCCTCCTGCAGAGCCAAACCTGGCTAATTCCTGATTCGGGCTTTTGGAAAACTCAGCATGGAGACGGTGAAATGCAGTATTCACACAGGGGCATGGACTCCACACAAGATGGAGAAGCACAGAGACCTTCATTGCACAGTGAAAATTCCTTCAATCCCAGCACACAACCAGGACAGAACCTCACACAAACAGCAAAGATGCAGCCCAGAGTGTCCCCAATCCCCTGCAGCATTGCCCAGATGTTCCCTGTTATGGGAACAGGTAAACAATGCCCTGAAAGGGCACAAACCACAATATCCTCACACAATTGCTCAAGAAGGTCACAACCCCATCATTCTTTTCCCCAGCCCATCTCAGGTGACCTGGATGTGTTTCCATGGTCACCTCCAGGCCCAGGGAAAAGGCCAATTCTGGGCCTTCCAGGCCTGCTTTTCTACAACACCCATGGTGGAACCGTACAGTGAAACCTTTCACCTCTGCAGCTCTCCTCTGGATAGTGAGAATAAAAATCAAATTAGAAGTGCCAGGAGAGGCAGGATGTGCAGGTGAGCCCCTCTGGGAGCACAAGGACACCGGGCTGGGGTGGGGATTCAGCCCTTTTTTTGGAGAAGGGCTTTGCAGTCCTGCCCTGGCTGGGCTTTGCCAGCTCTGAGTCGTTATCTGGCCTAACTCTCAGTCCCTGTTTGCTCCCAGGAGCTGCTGATCCGACCTGACGGGATTCAACAGCTCCATTACAAAGGATAAAGGATTGTCTTTAGCAGGAGAGAGAGACAGGAAGAGACAGAACAGAGAGTCTTTAACCAGAACCCTGAATTAACCTTCCCAGAAGGAAATCCATGTGGACTGGGGCTTTTATTTATAAACCTCCTCCTTCCTCCAGGCTTTCTCTGCTCACAAGGAGAAGCAAAGCCATGGAGAAAGGCAGGATTTTGAGGATATCTTGGCTGAGGGGAGCTGCGTGGCTGTGCCAGTGAGCCCAAATGATGAGAATTAATTAAACCCCGAAGCACAAATCGGCAAATACAACTCTTGTCCCACAAAGCAAAGGAGAAATCTCATCGACATCTGTAGAAGGTGCCCCTGCTGAGCTCCAAGCAGCCTGAACTCTCTTCTCAGGACTTTTGCAAACAGAGGGATTATTTCCCTTTTATTGCATTAGAAGGGGGGTGGAAGGGTGACCAATTGAGAAACTTGATTATGCACTGAAAGAGGAAATGATTCCAAGAAAAATGTATTTCTCCATATGGGAAAAGCAGGGCTATTTGAGACTCACACTGTGTTCTTCCCCTGCCACTTGCAAAGGCTTTTCATTCTACTTGTATTTCATGTTTCAAGTGGATTATTTCCTTCCATTGATAAGGGGATAATTCAGTTAGGCCTTGCAGATAGTTATTTCTTTGCTCAGAAGGATATTTTGCATGTAAGGATCGATTTTTTTTTCTTCTCCTTTTTTAAACACCACCTAGAGCCTGTGGAAATGAGATATATTAGCGAGGGCTGAGTGCCTGATCACAGGGAGAGCGAGGGGCAAATTAAACCGTGCTGGGAGGAAAGCAGTGCTTTGCCAGCCACGAGGACTTGGGGAAGTCAGTGTGTAATAAAGTCGTGTTCTGCCACTTCAGGCAGCTCCTCTGGGTCCCTCAGTTCTCTCTGCTGCTTTGCAACCAAGGAAACAGTGCAGGAGAGACAGCCCAAAAATCCCCTGCACTTCCCTTCTCCTGGGACTGTGGCTGCTGGATTGGCTGCCCTGGGCCTTGGGCAGCGGGAGGTGCCTCAAGAGGGGTGGACAAAGATTGTCACCCAGCACTGGGGCCAAAACTGCTCCTGTCACTCTGTGAACATCCCGTGGGGACTGCCGAAGGAGCAGAGCCTGGTTCTTTGGTTTGGATCCCTGGGAAGGTGCAGGGAAGCGCTGGCATCAGGTGGCACCTGAAGAGCAGCCAGAGGGTGCCAGGTGTGGGTCTGGCCCCCTTGATCTGCACTGGGGGATGAGACCCAGGGCAGGGCTGGCTCCTGGGGCAGTGAAGGGTCAGGTCAGGCCCTTTTTGCCAGGCACAGTTTGGGTACGGGCACAGCTTTGGAGCCAGTTTGACCCCCTGGCATTTCCAGTCAAGGGCAGAGCACGGCCTGAGCCCCTCAGGGTGATGGGCACAGGCAGTGGCAGCTCCCTGGGCACACCTGGAGCCCTGGGCGGGTTTATCTAAGAGGTAAAGCTCAGATTTGGCAACATGGCTGGCAAAGCGTTTCCATGGCCACTGTCCCCAGAGCCCGAGCCCCACCAGCCGCTCCAAACCCTCCATGGATGGTCCAGAGGGAAGATCCCAGTGGAATCAGCCAGGCCTGGTCCTGGCACGCTGCTCAGGGGCTCACCTGGCAGAACCAGCAGCCATTTGTCCTTGGCTCGGGCCAGGTTTCCCAGCTCCGGGGTCAGTGCAGCCTGAGGGGACAGGAGCGGTGGCCCTGTGGCACCGGGCACGTGTGGCACTGCCACCAGCCAATTCCCCAGCATTCCCCGGAGTGCCAGCCAGGCCTCCCAGCCTGGTCCCACATGTGCCTCTGTGGATTGGCGTTTTTGGGAGGGCAGAGCTCGTTAATGGCTCTAACCTGGGAGGAGCAGCCGGGCCGAGCCGGAGCCGCGCGGAGGCCGCACCGAGGGCCCGGGGCTGTTTATTTGTAGAGACCTCGTTACCGATGTGTCAGAACCACTTCAGTGCTCACTGATGGGGTCAGCCACCCCTTCTGGCACCAGGGGAAGTGAGGATTGTCATTTACACCTCGCACTTTAAATGCTCCACGTCCTTTTAGCAGCCCCCAGCTTCGCGCTTTTCCTGCGTGCAGCCGTTGATGCACCGAGTTCGGAGCCTGTTTTGTGGAAGGCTTCAATTAAACACCTCTAAGGACAATCTCTCGTTAGTATGAGACTGCTGCTGTCCTTCTCTTCAGCCCCTCCTGGCTACTTCTCTCTCGATTTGGGTGAATTACAGGAGGTTTTCTGAGCTGCATTCAAATGATGTCGGGTTCGGAGCAGCGCTCGGCATTGGGAGGGAAGAGCCGTGGCCTGGAATGTTGATGTGGGATGGCAGCTCCAGAGGCGGCACTCAGAGCGCTCTGCCCAGCCCGGCATGGCAGCCTGGCCCTTCTCCCTGCCCTCAAACTGCTTCCTGCAGCTCTCTCAGGACGTGGCAGCTGTCCCCGACCTCTGGGACACGCCAGAGAATTCATCCTCACTCCCTGAGCTCCTAAAAACATTCCTGGCTGTGTGAGAGGTGCTCAGCTCTTCCCACGTGTGGGAGAAAATCCGGGTCAGGAGAGGTGGCCCCGGCTGTGCAGGGCAAGGAAAAGCCAGTCCCAGTTAAAGGCTTTTAAACTGGGAAGTCTGGGGCATTTTCAGGCAGTTCCCAGTCCCTTCACTGGGTGTTTTATGGAATCCTGGACTGGTTTGGGTTGGAAGGGGCTGTAAAACCCATCCAGCTCCTGGGCAGGGACACCTTCCACTGGCCCAGGCAGTTCAGGGTGGCCTGGAAGAGATTTAATCCCATTGTGAGCACCTAAACCAAACACTGAGAAAGATCCTTTTCAATGAGTGTTTGATGCTTGAGGAGGGGCACGATGAGCAAAACTCCTCTTAGAAATCAAAAGATGATTCTCTTCTACCACCCGAGAGGGACTGGGGAGATTTGTACAGCTCTCAGGGTTTGGGAGAAACTCCTGTGTCCCTAAATCTCCTTCCACCATGGGAATTAACAATGCAGAGGCATCACTCAGGGTCCTACTCTCCCCTCCTCACCTCCCTCTCCCTGGGGGTGAATTTTTGGGCGTGTGGGTGTTTGAGAGGGGCCCAAAGCCCCACCTGAGCTGGCGCAGGCTCCAAGTGTGTTCCCCAGAATGGCATTCATTAGTCTGTTTGACATAAACACTGTTTTCAGGTTAATGTGTTTAACTTAATGAGGCATTTATTTGCAGTAAGAACTCTTTAAGAAGCTCTGTTTTCTTCCAGTGAGCTGAGCTGACGAGGGGATTAATAACAGGCTTGAACAAGCAGGCTAAGAAAATAAATCTAGCAAAGTCCTCTGTGCAGGTTGTGAAGGATGCTTGGATTGATCCCAGTAAAGGCAATCATTTCTGACAGGATGGAGGGAAATAAAGCACATTCTCC
This sequence comes from Eopsaltria australis, assembly GCA_034509425.1. Taxonomy (NCBI): domain Eukaryota; kingdom Metazoa; phylum Chordata; class Aves; order Passeriformes; family Petroicidae; genus Eopsaltria; species Eopsaltria australis. Next base: position 202,847 of record JAVTVJ010001159.1, on the reverse strand, counting down.
TCGCCTGCACATCTCACTTGCTCCTGTCAGGGGCTATCTGCTCCCCAGTGCTTCTCTCCCCACCTCAGGAAATGTCTAACCCAAGCACAGCCAGCAGCAGGACAAGGTTTCTGGGGAGCCTGAGGATTCCAGGGTGAACTGAATGGAACCAGACCTTCCTAGCAACAGAGACTTTTCCCAGTCCTCTCCCCAAGTGAAGGAATTGGGATATTCCCAATGTACATGGATAGACCCTGAATTCCTTCCCATCACAGGGCCGCTCCCTGACCAGAAGCACCACAGATATTCCAGCCCCACCTGGCCCGGCCCTGGGCTCTGGGATGGCCCTGCTGGAGCAGGGAGGAGGGAGCAGTGACGCTGTCTGATCCCTTCCAGCCTGGCCCATTCCATGATTCCATTATTCTCTTTTTTATTGCCCAAATAACAAAATTAACCCCTCAAGCCTGGAAGGGTTTTCCTTTTCCTTTAATGGATAAGCAGGGAACTGAGAAGCAAACATGGGCTGAACTGCCCCACCACAACATCTCCTGCTGGGTCTGTTAGGAAATCCAGATGTTTGCAGGAGTCCAGACAAGAATTGTTAAAGGGACCAAAACTTGGAAGACATCACAGAGGCCTGGCCTCAAATCAGGGATTTTTGTGGCTGGTGCTGAGAAGGGCAGGGGAGGTGCAGCCAAACTGTCCCTTAGGAGATCTCACAGTGCTGTTTTCTCCTGTTTCCAGTTCATTGCCCTGCTCAGTGTGTAAATTTTCTTCCCTTAAAATGTCAGGTTATGTGGAAAGAAAGGAGCACAGTGAGGCTGCTGTAGTCTCCACTGGTCATCCAAAGGCTTCCACAGGGGAGCACATCAATATTAACCCAGGGATATGACAGAGATACAGAAACTCGTTGTCCTACATCGACTCTCAGATAATTTGCCAAACACAAAAATCATTGAGGTTAATCTGCCATGGAAAATTGCCATCTTTTTTCCTTACTGAGGCAAAGATTCCTCCATTCTTTGGGAATGGTCACCATGAGGGGTCACAGGGCAGAACCCCCCCCACTGCAGGACTCATCTGAGCCCCAAGTGACAGTGGAACATCTGCAGTGACAGAAATGCCCTGTCCACAGAGGTGCCACCAGCTTGTTAGGTGACATCCTGGGAGAGCTGGGATTGTTCAGCCTGGAGAAGAGAAGCTTTGGGGTGATCAAATTGTGGCCTCCCAGGGCCTGAAGGGGCTCCAGGAGAGCTGCAGAGGGACTGGGGACAAGGCATGGAGGGACAGGAGGCAGGGAATGGCTTCCCAGTGGCAGAGGGCAGGGATGGATGGGAGATTGGGAAGGAATTGGTCCCTGGGAGGCTGGGGAGGGGCTGGGATGGAATTGCCAGATTTGCTGTTTGTGCCCCTGGATCCCTGGCAGTGGCCAAGGCCAGGCTGGACATTGGGGCTGGGAGCAGCCTGGGACAGTGGGAGGTGTCCCTGGGGGTGGCACTGGATGGGATTTAAGGTCCCTTCCAGCCCAAACCATTCTGGGATTCTGTGATTTAGGAATGGAGCTGTGGAGGTGCCAGAGGGTCCAAGGGTGACCCGTGTGGGCTGTGCTGGATTTTTGTGAGAGAAGCAGGAAACAAAAGGAGATAAAAAGCACTTGGGGAAGAATTGCTGGTACCTCAGCAGGTATAAAACAGCTACATAAGAAACTTCCTTTGTTTTCTTGTTTTCAAACTCTCCCCCTCACGTCAGGAGATCAGAGTTCACCTCTGCCCCAACCCTGTGTTCACCTCTCACCTGGGGTCGTACTGAGCCTGACCTCCCTTCCCTCTTCCCTGATTTACGGACTCCAGGCTTTCCTCTAAAATACAGTGAAATTGGAACCCCCCTATCTGGACTTGGCCCCTGGTGCTCACCTTTTCCCTGACCTACCTGAATCCAAGTTATTTTCCACCTCAGAGGGCAGCTTTCAGCCAAGCCGCTCCCTGAGACCTCTCTCTTCATTACCTGCCTGTTGCTAATTAGATTTCTGCAGGTTTCTTTCTGCTCATCAACCCTTAAACATCAACTTCCACATCTTTTGGTCCCTCCTGGGAACCTGTTGGCCACCAGGTTTCAGTGTGGTGGCTTTGGAAACATTTCAAACACTGCAGCATGGCCAGGAGTCCATCTGTCAAGTGAGCATCTGTGGCTCTCAATTCCAGCTGGTTTGTCCACAGAATACGGGAAATTTAAAATGTGCTCGTGCTTTTTCAGAGCAAGGACAGGATAAAGTCTTCCCTGATCACCTGAAATACGGCTGGAGCTGTCATGGATCAGGGATGGATCAATACAGGACTCCCTGAATGCTGGGTTGGACACTTCGTGGACTGATGGGATTTGCATTACAGGGACATAAAGCACTTTAGGGAGGAGGAGTGGAAATTCTGCTACCAAAAAATAATAAAATATGCGCGAGAAACCTTTTAGCCTTTCTTGGATGCTCTCCAGCTGAGAATCCCAGTGTTTTTTATGGAGCAAGGCTCTGTGTGACAGAGCTGCACCAATCGATGGGAGTGGAGCTGCTGCTCAGAGCTCAGGGAGGGCTTCAGTACCACAACAGCCACAGGAATGGGGGCATTTCTGAAATTTAACAGCAAACAGGCCGCAGGACCGGGGGAATTTCTGAAATTTAACACAGACAGGCCACAGGATTTGGAGCATTTCTGAAATTTAACAGCAAACAGGACCGAGGACTGGGGGCATTTCTGAAATTCAACACAGAACAGGCCACAGGACTGGGGGCATTTCTGAAATTTAACATACAACAAGCTACGGAATTGGGGGAATTTCTGAAATTTAACACAGACCAGGCCACAGGAGGAGGAGGGCACATTTTCAATTTAACCCAGAGCAGGCCACAGGACTGGGGACACATCTTCAGTTTGCCACAGGAGGAGAGCCCATGTCCTTGTGTGACCCTGGCTCAAGCTGCTGGTGCAGGACTTTGCTCACCCAAAGCAGCCCCTGGTGAGGTCAGAAGGGGCCCTGGCCTGGCCCTGCTCAGCCCCCAAAGGTTTGATCCCCAGAGAAACGCAGGTGAAACATCCTGGGGGGAGCTACAAGCGCTCTGTGATCCCCACAAATGAGAGGGAGCTCAGAGTTGAGATTCCTACAGCGGCCCCAATGCTTCAAAATATCCATCTGAAAGATCAGAACCCCTCCCTGTGCTCCTTGTTTATAGCAAATGGGGCTGTACCTGCATAAATCAGCACAATGCACATTTGGGCAATTTTACCCGGGATTGTGAGAAGGAAAGCATTAATTCAGCAATGGATATTAATGCTGGAAAAGAAGCAGCTCCTATTTGCTGCCTCAGTTGCAGACAAAACGCAATTCCTTGCAATGATATTATTCTGGATTACACGCTGAAGCACATTAACATATCCCCCAGTGTTTTGTGATCTCATAATGAAACTTCTATTACCAATCATCCGTGAAAGAGACGCTATTGTGGGGAAAAAACCCTTGCAGAGACTGCAGGCTGAGACAGCAGCACAGCAGAGTTGGAGCTGCCAGGTCTCACTGGGCTCCTCTTCTCAGGAGCCACTTGTTCAGAGGGTTCTGAGAAGGGCTTTGCCTCTGCCTCCCTCTCCTGCAGCAGGGCTGCACCCCCCGGGATGTCTCTGGATGCAGGAATGGGTGAGCATCCCCCTGGATCAGGACACTTCCACTCCTCCAGGTCCATCTGCAGCTGGAGAGCAGCTCCTGCCCTGCTGGATAAAATCCCCATGCAGAGAAAGGGGAATTGAACAGACAGTGAGGATTTCATTGGTTTGGGACTGAGCTTGAGGTGCCAAATCTGGGCACTGCTCTGCAGCTGCTTCTAGTGGAGCTCAAGAGCTTGGGGACAAGTCATTGTGACATAAAAGACAGCTGTAACAGGCAGGGAAAGAAGCTCAGTTGAGGCAGAGCTGCTTTCCTTGAAATGTGCTGTGATGCCTCGAGTTACACCCATCTCAGCTGGGTTTAATAAGAATGTTACTGCAGGTTAAACAAATACCAAAGGATCACTGCAGACAAGAACAAGCTGCATTGTTAGAACTGTTCTGGAGAAGATAATTACCTATTACATTGTAAACCTCACACTTTTTTTTTTTTAGTAATAATTGTTTAAATACATTTACTGCCTTATTAAAAATTAACCTTTGAGAAGCCTGATTTACTGTAGAACACTTGCATGTTTGGAAACCCAGAAGGTGGGGAAATCTGCAAGTTAATGAGTCTGACTCTTCTCAGGTCTTGGCCACAGCCTCTCTCCTTGATCTGGGTAATTTGACTTTCTCTTTTGGAATGAGCAGCACCAGCAGCTCTGAGCGGAAGCTGTGATTCTGTTCTGATCCTTCCCAAAACCAGGTTGGGACTTCCCAATGCCAAGGACATCCCTGGTCAGCAGGGACAGGAAGGGGTTGGGGACAGCTCCACACCCCTGGTCAGCAGGAACAGGGACAGAAAGAGGTTAGGGACAGCTCCACACCTGTGGTCAGCAGGAACAGGGGCAGGAAGGGTTTGGGGACAGCTCCACACCTGTGGTCAGCAGGAACAGGGACAGGAAGGGTTTGGGGACAGCTCCACACCTGAGGTCAGCAGGAACAGGGGCAGGAAGGGGTTGGAGGCAGCTCCACACCGGGTGTTCCAGACCTCGAGGCAGGAGCAGAGAAGAGCTCCAGCCCATGAGGAATTGCAGGATAAAGGATCCCTGGGCAGTCATGGGAGGTGCCTGCTTTCCTCTCTGGAATCTGGAGCATCCAATGGTAACTTTGTGCCAAGATGTGCCCCAGACCCTCAAGGGGAATCAGCTGATTCCATTCTAAGTGTGCCCCCCTACACCGAGTACAATCCTCTGGAACAAGCCCTGGATATCACATCCTGATCCACCCCAAGATATCCAGGATCATGGGAAGAGCCAATCCTCCCCTCTGAAGGGAAGGGCTCCTTCCGGGAATTTGTCTTAATTCCCTCAATTTGCATTTCCTGACACAGCGATTCCCTCCCAGAGCCTGGGCCACTGCATCCCTCAGATCCCTGGGAGGTGACAAAACGTCTCCAGCTCCATGGGAAGACGGGATCTTTGGATTTTCCCTGCGGGATCCATGTTCAGCACCGGGTAAATGTGCCAGCAGTCCCTGAACTCTGAGCATTCCTGCTTGCAGGAGGCCGTGCCACGCCATGCAAACGCTGAGTAGTTTTTAATGAAACCCAATTTTGCCTCAAAACTGCAATTATCTTATCAGCAGTTAATTATCACTTGTCAAACCGAGCTCACGCTGCCGTGGGGGTCTGGTTCTCCCGGAGCTCTGTAGAGCTGAGCTCCTCGGGGCGGGATGAGGGGCGCTTTTTGTCGGGAGATGTTCATGTTTGAACTGCTCTCGTGGCTCCTGGGATGGCAATGAGCTTTGATTTCCTGAGATGACAGGCTCAGCGTTGCTGAAGTGGCTCATCTGGAGATCAGACAGCTCGGCGCTGAATGGATCCTAATGGCTGTTTACATTGTGCTCTCACTCGCTCACACACATTTTCTCCTCAGGTATTTCATAAACTGTTTGTAGCTGTGGCTCTGTGCTGAATGTGCCGAGGCATCCGGATGGCTCTGAGAGCTGTGTTTGACAGAACAGCTTTTGCTACACCTGAGCTTTCTTCATTTCTTCCAGAGGAGGACAAAGATCCTCAGAACATTTCAACACCTTGGTTCTGTTGCAAATTCAATTTCAATCCTTTGAAAGAGAACCGGAGTTTGGCTGTTCCTCCTGACACTGCTCACATTTCGTAAACAGCCTTTTAAAAAGCTTTTCTCCTGTTTTTTGGGGGAAAGTGAGTATAGAAAACTGGCAAAAGCATCATTGCTCTTCACCGGGGGAGGGTTGGCTGTGGAGGGAGGGGAGGGAGGGAGGGAGGGAGGGAGGGAGGAGGGAGGGAAGGAAGGAAGGAAGGAAGGAAGGAAGGAAGGAAGGAAGGAAGGAAGGAAGGAAGGAAGGAAGGAAGGAAGGAAGGAAGGAAGGAAGGAAGGAAGGAAGGAAGGAAGGAAGGAAGGAAGGAAGGAAGGAAGTAAGGAAGGAAGGAAGGAAGGAAGGAAGGAAGGAAGGAAGGAAGGAAGGAAGGAAGGAAGGAAGGAAGGAAGGAAGGAAGGAAGGAAGGAAGGAACTGTCCATCTCTCCATTAGGGACATTTCTCTCGTGGATGCACAGGGCTCTTGGTCACAGAATCGATGTCCCCACACCTCCTGTGACCCCAAAACCACCTTTGGTGCTTCTCACTGAGCAGGAGATCAGCACCACGATCTCTGCAGCAGCTGATGCTGTCCCGCACCCCACACGGCAATAAAGGCAGACAAAACCCATAAAATATCGCACAGTTACATTACAGACTCTGCAAATCACCCTCATCCTGCCGGAGTGCACCCAGAGGAGGATATTTTCTCTTTCCTTTGGCAGCCTTTCTTTCTTGCTGGCCCACGGCTCCCTTTGTCCAAGTGCAGCCATTGAAATGAAGGATTTTTGCAGCTCGCATCTGCTAAGTACCTGCTCATTAACCAGCTGACACTCCCACTCTGCGCGGCCAGGAATTCCTTTATCTGCTGTGATTAAGGGGGGCAGCACTTGGAAGATGCACCCATAAATTCCTGCATTCATTTGAGTGCTGAGCAGCGTGAGCACAATGGACAGATCGCGGCTGAGGCTGGCACAATAAAACTGCCAGCGGCAATTGATGGAAGTGCCGTCCCCGTCAGAGTGTCTGCCTTAGCACAGCCCCCATAAACACAGGAGCTAGCGAGGGGACATTTAGGGACCGAGATCCATGGTTAGGGACGGAAATCCATTGTTGGGGACTGAAACCCATCGGGGATGAATCAGAGCCTGCCTGCCCTGATCTGTGATGCTGCCCAGACCCACACGTCCTTCACAGGCTGTTTGTTCCATCGTTATCCCCTCGGTCAGGCTGAGAGTGGTGCCAGCACAGCCAGGGTGAGCCCAGGTGTCCCTCTGGTGCCAGCACAGCCGGGCTGAGCCCAGGTGTCCCTCTGGTGCCAGCACAGCCAGGGTGAGCCCAGGTGTCCCTCTGGTGCCAGCACAGCCGGGCTGAGCCCAAGTGTCCCTCTGGTGCCAGCACAGCCGGGCTGAGCCCAGGTGTCCCTCTGGTGCCAGCACAGCCGGGCTGAGCCCAGGTGTCCCTCTGGTGCCAGCACAGCCGGGCTGAGCCCAGGTGTCCCTCTGGTGCCAGCACAGCCAGGCTGAGCCCAGGTGTCCCTCTGGTGCCAGCACTGACTGACCACAAGCCCTGGGCAGTGCCCTGAGCTGGACACAGCGAGGCCACACCGCTGGAGCCGAAGCCCTGCAGGAGCGGTTTGGGAGTTTTCCTTGGGGACAAAAAGAGGGAGTTCAGCCCCTTTGGGGCCAGCTCAGGCAGCACTGGGTGCCTGGCCTGGGGCTGCAGCTCCAGGAGCCCCGTGGTCACTGCCGGAGCTGTCTCCTCTCTTTTGGTCCTGCAGGGAATTAAACCTGCACAGGGAATTAAACCTGCGCAGGGAGTTAAACCTGCACCCAGCCTGATGGCTCCAGAGCAGAGACCAAACCCTGCTCCTGGAGAAGCAGGGAGATCCATGGAATCATGGAATCACGTAAGGTCCCCAAGTCCAACCACCCAGCCAGCTCCACCATCGGGGTCACCACTGACCGTGTCCCCAAGTGCCACATCCATGTTGTTTGAGCACTCCCAGGGATGGAACTCCACCAGTTCCCGGGACAGTCTGTCCCAGTGATTGCCAACCATTCTGTGAGGAAATATTCCCTCATACCTCATCTAAAGCTGCCCTGGGGCACCTTGAGGTGCTGCTTCCATGGAGTCCCTTCCATCCAGGGCTGCTGCATTTCCTTTTCTTGGTTCTGTTGCAAATTCAGTTTCAATCCTTTGAAAGAGAACCAGAGTTTGGCTGTTCCTCCTGACACTGCTCACATTTCATAAACAGCCTTTTAAACAGCTTTTCTCTTGGTTTTGGGGGAAAAGTGAGTATGGAAAACTGGCAAAAGCATCATTGCTCTTCACCAAAAGTGGGGGGGTCCAGGCAGCCCATGGCCAAGGCTGGGGGCTCGGAGCAGCTCCTGCTTCTATCCAAGCACTCGGCCCTCATGGAAAGGCTGCAGCAGCCCCTCACACACCACGATGTTTTTCTGGCTGTTTCTGTTCATGGACAACTCATTTAGGACAGACTTCCTGCGTGAGAGAACTTTCCCTCCGGACTGGAGTCGTCCACACTAAACAAGGACAAAGTGGGAAGAAAAATAGGAGAGAAACAGAGCAGCATGAGAATGAAAAGCGCTGAACTCCAGGCAGCTCATGCTTATTTTTCATAATTCCAGATCAACGCCAGCATCTCCAATTTTCTGCATTGTGCTGTAATTTCCCTTAATGCTGAATTAGGTCCTAATCACTTGTATAATTTAAAATATTATTTCTTTGGGTGAGTGCAGAAGGTTCTGCAGGGTATTTTGGGGGTTGTTTTTTTTCTTCCTTTTTCACTGGGATGTTTTTATGAAAATTATGCCTTTATAGGAGCATCCTTTACTTAAAAAGAGGGGAGGAACATTATTACTTCCACAGAGCGCTAATGGGAGTGGAGCCATTCAGGCAATTTACTTTTTAACTGAGGATTACGTTAAATACTTTCATTGTGGTGCCCAGTCCCAATCACTCCTCCCCACCTGCTCTCCCACAGGTGTTGGCACTGAAGTTTTGTTCCAGTCACTTCTCTCAGCTCAAATAAAGCCTTCCAAGAGCAGCCACCATCACATCGAGCGAAATTCTCTGCCTGAAAACGGCTGTAATTAAAAACATCGCGGCCTCTGAGAAGCCTCCCCCACATTCCTGCGGGTGCTCTGCCCCGCCAGGGTGGGGCTGTCACAGAGCTGCTCTGAGCAGGGGCTGCGCTGGGTGTCACCCCCAGGGGACTCCGCATGACGAGGGATGTGCGAGGCTTTGCACTCCCGGTGTCACCTCTCGCCAGAGCAGCGCCCAGAGCTCTGCAAATGCCAGCTCTGAGTGAGCTCCGAGGGCTGGGGCTGCGGGGAGTTTTCCATTTATCAATTCCTGGCATTTTTCAGTGAATTTTTTTAGCGCTGCCATGATTTTCTTCTCCCAGCCTGTCACTTCATTCTGCTCCGGAAGGTCAAGGAGAAGTGAAAGAGGCTCCTGGAGGTTGGAGCAACCAGGAATGAAAGTTTCCACTCCAGTTTTCCCTGCCTTTAATGCACATGGATTGAAGGACGTGGAAAATCCCACCAAGGACAGGCCTTACCCAACCTGCTGCTTCAAGGAGGTTTTCCTGCCCCAGGGATGTGCTGAGCCGCAGCTCCTGCTCTGAAATCTGGGATTCCTCACCCCCAGAGCATCGGGAAGCCCCTGCCCAGCACTGATGGACTCTCAGGAGCAGCTCTGGAGGTGGCACCTCCTGGTGTGGCCGTGGCTCCCCCTGGCACAGTGTGGGAGCTGGGAAGGGGCTCATCCATGAACCTGCAGCATCCCAGGATCCCTAATCCAAGAGAAAAGGGATCTCCCTCAGCTGCCCTGAGCTTTCCCTGGGGCTGCCCAGAGGCACCTCAGACACGCAGCCAAATGCCCAATCCCTCCCTGATCCTTTGGAATTAGGAGCAGTTTTTCCTCATTTTTCAGGTTTGGGAACCACCACAGAAATGGAGTCCCAGGGAATTGGATCCCTCACCTTTTCCATCTTCTGGGGGATGATTTCTTCTCCACAGCTCAGCAGGAAATTATTTTTTCTAAAGTGTAAACAAAATGCTCAGAGAGGATAAAAATCCCCCGGGGGGTGAGCCCGAGCAGGGCACCAAACATCACTGTTTCCATTTGGGCTGCGGATAAACTCCAACCTCATTTCTTATCTGGAAAGTTGCACTAATCCACCTTGGAGCCAACAATTCCAGTGGGGTAAGACCCTGGAATCAAAGGCACTCTGAGGATTTACACCAGCTGAAACCCACGGCAGACATGAGGTAATTGCAGTGAGAAGGGAATCAAAGAAATGCCTCTTTTTTTTTTTTTTTTGTGCTGACAACTTTAAAACCACGCTTTTCATGTGTGAAATGAAAGATTTGTATAATTGCTCATCCTTTGAACTCGGGTTTATTAAAACTGTGACATGCACATTAAAATGAGATTATAGAGAAAGGGAGGAGAAACACAGAGGGAGTAATTGCCACATAATGCAGCGACTGGGAAGAGGAACAGCCGGGTTTGGTGGCAGGGCTGGGATGGAGTTCCTCTAAGGGCATGAAGAAATCAGAGATCTTAGTGTTTGGTTGCTGTATCAACCCCTGCCAGCACCGTCCCTGCAACGGGAGCCAGAGCCCAACCTGACCCCACATTTTGGGGGGTGTTTGGTGCAGTTGGCTCCTGGTTACAGACCTGGGAACAGCCCATGGAGCTTCCCAGTCCCAAATTCAGGAGCAGCTGCACCTGGCCAGGGGTGTCGTGGTGACAAGGGGATGTCCCCACAGCCCAGCCCTTGGTGACAAGGGGCACAGAGATGGCCCCACAGCCCAGCCCTTGGTGACAGCACAGCAGGCACAGGGATGTCCCCAGCCCCTGGTGACAGCACAGCAGGCCCAGGGATGTCCCCAGCCCCTGGTGACAGCACAGCAGGCACAGGGATGTCCCCAGCCCTTGGTGACAGCACAGCAGACCCAGGGATGTCCCCAGCCCCTGGTGACAGCACAGCAGGCACAGGGATGTCCCCACAGCCCAGCCCAGCTCAGCAACTGCTCCTGGAGCTCCCTGACTCCCACCAAGGCTGGGAAGTTGGGAACCAGCTCCGGGTGGGAGCAGCTCAGCAAGAGTGGGAGATGAGCTGGAGAAGGGCAAGGAGCAGGCTCCAGGCACGGCTGAATCTGGTCTGTGTGTCTGTCTGTGTGTGTCTGTCTGTGTCTGTCTGTGTGTCTGTCTGTGTGTGTGTCTGTCTGTGTGTGTCTGTGTGTGTGTGTGTCTGTGTGTGTCTGTGTCTGTCTGTGTGTGTGTCTGTCTGTGTGTCTCTGTCTGTGTCTCTGTCTGTGTGTCTCTCTGTCTCCAGCCTCAGTGTCCCACAGCCCCACCGGGAGCAGGGATTCACAGTTCCCCACAAATGGAGCATTTTCGGGCCCTTCAGGGCCATGGAGAGAGCCCAGTTCCCTTAGAGGCTGGGTCCTGCTGCCTCTGCACGGACACCCCACTGCTGGGGCACCTCCTGGGGGCAGCTCTGAGCTCCCCAAAAAGGACCTGGAGGGGCTGGAGTGAGTCCAGGGGAGGGAATGGAGCTGGGAAGGGCCTGGAGCCCCAGGAGAGGCTGAGGGAGCTGGGAAAGGGGCTCAGCCTGGAGCAAAGGAGGCTCAGGGGGGACCTTGTGGCTCTGCACAGTCCCTGACAGGAGGGGGCAGCTGAGGGGGTTGGATGTGGGATCCCCCCAAAATCTCAATCCTGATCCCACAGCTGCTTCCCAATGAGGAGTAAAAAGATGAAAGGGAAATTTGGTGCAAGCAAAAGAAAACCTGCCAGGGTTGCCTGGGCTTTGGGCTCTTTGCTGCAGCGGCTGCCAGTGCTGAGAGCATTTCCACAATGCCTGGAAGGATCAGCTGGAGATGGAGCTGCCTGTGCTCGGGACAGGCACCCGCAGACAGCCAGGCCACTGCTGCTGTCACCCTCATTATTGCTGCACAGAATGGGATGGAGGGAGAAAAGGGAGAAAAAAGTGTTTAAACTGACAAGCTCTTTCTTTAATTTTAAGTCGATCCAAATCCCAGCTCTCTGGATTTACATGGCTTATGAACAGCGTGTGCTGCCGAGCGGAACAAAAGCTTTAAACACTGGGGATAAATCCTGACTTATCCCCAGCAGGATGAATCCTGCTGCTGGGCTGGCAGGGCTGGAGCCCCGTGGCACCTCTGAGAGCCAGGATGGGCACAGGCCACCAGGGAAAACTGGGGAGGAAAACCCAACCCCTTCCAGGGCAGAGCAGCTCCTCAGCTGTGGGATTTCTGTGTCCTGTGGGACACCCCTCCCTCCTTTCCCAGCTGTGGCAGAGGCAGGGAGGAGCTGCAGGAATGTGCTGGGGTGGCTCTGCAGAGTCAAAGCAGAGTGGTAACAGCAGGGGGAAAGGAGAAATGGTAAAGGTGGTGTTGGTGCAGAGGTGTCAGACAGTCCCAAAGACACGACTGGCCCTGGAAAAGGAAGGGAGACACAAGGGAATTCAGCCTGGAGCAGAGAAAGCTCTGGGGTGACCCCATTGTGGCCTCCCAGGGCCTGAAGGGGCTCCAGGAGAGCTGCAGAGGGACTGGGGACAAGGCATGGAGGGACAGGAGGCAGGGAATGGCTTCCCAGTGCCAGAGGGCAGGGATGGATGGGAGATTGGGAAGGAATTGTTCCCTGGGAGGCTGGGGAGGGGCTGGGATGGAATTGCCAGATTTGCTGTGGCTGCCCCTGGATCCCTGGCAGTGGCCAAGGCCAGGCTGGACATTGGGGCTGGGAGCAGCCTGGGACAGTGGGAGGTGTCCCTGCCCAAGGATGGGATGAGCCTTAGGGTCCCTCCCAACCCAAACCCCACTGGGATCCTGGGATTCTCAATCATCCATTCGGGATAACAGAAATATCTCATTGATTTTTCCCCCAGATCAGCTCTCCTGAAGACCAATTTCCATTTCCAAATCCCTTCAGCTGAGTTTCCCCCTCCCACTTTGCCCAAATTCTGAGCTTCCAGCCAGCAGGATCCTCCTCACCATGAGAGGAGTGAGGGCATCACACCCCCAACATTCCCTGGTGGTATTTGAAGGATGTGGAAGTTGTAGCACAACAGAAAACATTCCTGGGTTTCCATCCTTGTCTTGCAATTCCAGCCACAGCTCAATTTCCCAGGAAGAACTTTTCCTTCCTTCCACCCCCAGCTGATCACAGACACAAACCCAAAGCCTCTGTTTCTATCAGTGACTCACAAAAGACCCTGATCTTTGGGTTCTTTCTCCCAACACCAGGATGTTTGCTGCTCCCTGGATCTTTACCTTTCATCAATTAATATCATTAATTTCATTCATTAATATCACTGATCATATTCCAGCAAGCAAAGTTTTCTTATTGAAATTGCCCTGCAAAGAGGCATTCCACAAACAGAAAAGCACCTGGAATTAAAGGGAAATGGAGAGGGAGAAACTCCCCCAGCACGTCCCAAACTTCTCCAAAACCCTTCCCAACGTGGCACCATTGCTCCATTTGTCCAGCACATGAAGGGCTCCCCTGACTCTGGAATTTCAGAGGGATTATTTGGGATATAATTGCCTGGGACATCCATCAGCCAGCCAGGGACAGGGCAGGGCTCTGTGGGAGGCCCCTCACTGCACCTGGGAAAAGTGGGAAAAACAAAGATCACTTTGTCCTGGCATCCATTTCCTCTTTGTTCTCTTTCTAAACATTTCCCCTGTCAAATAAAGAATATTCTGTGCGTTAATCTCACAGGTGATTTAGGGCATTTTTGGAGGCTTGAACATCGTTTTCTCCGTGCAACAATTTGGTGTTTCTTTGTTATCTTTCCTTTTCTTCCGTGCCAGATGATTTTCTGCGTGTTTTGTGCATCTTTTGTGTGGCTGGGGAGGTGTTGGAGGAGCCTCTCTGCTGAGGGAAGGCTGAGGGAGCTGGGGCTGCTCCCCTTGAGAGGAGACCCCTGAGAGGGGCATCAGTGACGGGCACAAATCCCTTCAGCGGTGTCCAGCGACAGCACCAGGGGCACGAACTGAAACACGGGGTGTTCCAGCTGAAAATGAGGAAAAATCCCTTTGTTTTGGGTGTAACAGAGCCTTGGAAGAGGCTGCCTGGAGAAGGAGTGGAGATACCTCAGAGCCCTCGTGCTGCAGGTGGGGATGGGCTGGGACCAGGTGACTTCCAGCCCCATCCAGCCTGGAATTCTGTGCCACGTGCACATTTTACACTCCATTCTCACTGATGCTGTCATTAGTGCTGTTATTTGACAGGTATTTTCTTCTTCTTTAACCCTTTTGCCCTGAACATGGACTATAAAAAGAAGCTTTGTAATTTTCCCTGTCTTTTTTCTTCCCATAAAATTGTTCTGAGAAGCAAAATCGTTGTTATTATGACTAAATGTTCTTGCTCTTTTTATGTTAAAAAACCCCAAATCTTTTAACAATAGCAGGGAGGGTGGAGAGAGGGCAAAATTACATTTCTCTGCAAAGTGGCTTTGGTGTTTTAACACGCTGATTTTCCAGGAGAAAAGCTTCGGGATCATATCAAATGAATTTTGCCATCAGAGTAAGAGATCTGTCTTCAGATGAGGAAAATAAATTTTAATTTGACAGAGAGCTTCGAGGGACTGTGACAGAAGCACAGAACTCATTTTGCTGGCAGGGGTGATCAGGAATTGGAGAAAAACACATTTCTGCAGGAGAACACTGCGGGGGAGCTTTGGGCACAGCCAGGAGTTGGTGGAAGCAGCATTTTCCTGCCAGTGAAGCTCTGGATCATCATTCCTGGCTGGAATCTCCTGTTCAAACACAGGGAGCAGTAACTGGAGAATCCTTTTACACAGGGATGAATATTAGAAGCCACCCAAACTTTTTGGCACCATCAGGAAGTGGTTTGGGGGTGGTTTGGGTTTGCCCCCATCTCCAGGCTTCTGCTCTAGGGTGGGTTTGGAGGTGGGGAGAGGGGAAGGGCTCTCCCCCTTTCCCAATGTCCTGCTGTGTTGGGGAAGATGAAATAGGGAAGCCTTATCAATGTGATTACGTGGCAAAAGATGCTGAGAATGTAGAAACTCTGAGCGAGATTGGAATAAAGACAAGCTTTGAGATCCCAAAGCCCAGCTCCTGAACAACTGGAAAACAACGGCATGGCCACTGCAGGTGATCCCCCTTGGATTAAACAATCCCCTCTGCTTGCAGACAGGCCCAAGGCTCAGAGCAGACCCCACCAACCTGGCAGAGGCTCCAAAAAGCAGCTTTTAGGGTTTCAAATAGAACACTGTATGGTCATGCAATAGTTCTCATAGGCTGGATGCAAATGGTGTAAGATTTGTAGTTTGTTCTAGATTGGTGAATGAAGATTAGAATATTCAGCACAGAAGATGATTTATTGTATTGTAAACGACAAGCTTGTTCTCTTCAACTCTCTCTTAGATCCTCGCTCTTAGCTCTCTTAGCTCTTCTCTTCGATCTCTTCTCTCCTCTCTTCCCTCTCTGCCCTGCTCCAGGCTGTGTCTGGCAGCCCCCAGCAGCTCTCCCACACCCACACTCTTTCACAACGAACCTCACGCTCTCAGGCCCGACTGCAGAGATCTCTCATCTGTCCCGACCATCCCAAACCAACCTGCAAATTCTACACTGCTGGAAATTCAGGACACTTCTCCAGGCTGCTGCTGCCCTGGTGACAGGGACACGTCCCCTTCCTGCTTCAACAAGTGTTGGCAGCTACAGAAACCTGGGATGGGAATTCCCCTTCCAGCCAGGTCCATCCCTTTCTGGAACTGATGTTTTCTCTGCTGTTTTTCCCCAGTTTTGTTTTCCCCATCTCTCCCTTTCCCCCATTTTTTAGTGCTTTAAAGCTCACAGAGTTAATTCTGTGCTTCTGCTCCGATTCTGTCTGGGGAGGGAATGAGAAGAGCAAAGGTTCATTTGCTGAATCTTTTTAATGAACTTCTCCTTGGTTTGAGGAGTTGTGAGTGCTAAATCACAGCCTCCATCATTGTGGGTTCTGACAGCAACATGGAAATATTTTTAAACAAAGGAATCTAAAATTACATCTTTATCTAATGAATAAATCACCATGGGTGCAGAAACAGGCAGGTCCTCACCATGGCAGTGCAGGAATATTTACAGTACCTGGGCCAGAGAATCCCAGCCTGATCCCAGATCCTTAAATCACAGCCTGATCCCTGAATCCTTAAATCACAACCTGATCACCAAATCCTCATCTCCAGCACCCCGGAGTTGGGATGAGAGAATAGCAAATATTTCACACAGAAACTCAATGGCATTGCTGGGACTTCATGGGCTTTGGTGCATCTGGACTGGGCCAGTTTGGGAAAATGGAGATCTCTGACACTTCCAGGCTGAAACTTCCAGGCTGAACCTTCCCTCCAGGGCTGGAGGGACCTTAAATCCCATCCCATCCCATCTCATCCCATCCCATCCCATCCCATCCCATCCCATCCCATCCCATCCCATCCCATCCCATCCCATCCCATCCCATTCCACCCCTGCCATGGCAGGGACACCTGCCACTGTCCCAGGTGCTCCCAGCCCCAATGTCCAGCCTGGCCTTGGCCACTGCCAGGGATCCAGGGGCAGCCACAGCAAATCTGGCAATTCCATCCCAGCCCCTCCCCAGCCTCCCAGGGAACAATTCCTTCCCAATCTCCCATCCATCCCTGCCCTCTGCCACTGGGAAGCCATTCCCTGCCTCCTGTCCCTCCAGGCCTTGTCCATGATTCACCGGCTCAGCCCAGCTGGGGAGCAGCACGGGCTCATCCCAGAGGAGGAGGAATTCACCATTATTGAGGAATGGGGCCTTGAAGGGGGGAAGGGAAGGGAAGGGAAGGGAAGGGAAGGGAAGGGAAGGGAAGGGAAGGGAAGGGAAGGGAAGGGAAGGGAAGGGAAGGGAAGGGAAGGGAAGGGAAGAGCCAGGAGGAGCTGCTGTGCTCTGCTCCATAGGGAAGGTGCAGCCCCAGACAGAGAAGCTGATGCAGGTCCTGTTCCACGCCCGTCAGGAGCGAAGCAGGAGGAGAACAGGGCTGGGTGAGGGCTGAGGGAGATGTGAGAGCACAGGGAGAGGCCCCAGACCCTCCCTTCGGGAGGGGATCCCGGCAGTCTGGCATCTCCTCAGCTGGGATGAAAGGGAAAGCTCGGGATCAGCCCCGTTATCCCGCTGAATTCCCGTGCGGAAACGTGTGGAATATGAAGTGAGAGTTCAGGACACCGAGTGAGCCTCTCGAATGTATGCTGGGCAATAATTAGCTAATTAACAGTCTCCTGCTTGGCTGCAGGGGAATGTGCAATCCATGCCCCGTGAATGAGGAGCAATGAACCTGCAATGGAGCCCAAACTCTCCCCAGCACTCACAGGTGAGTGAGGGGAGCTGGCTCCGAGCTCAGGGCTCTTCTCTGACCCTAGAGGTGACCTGTGAGGTCTTCTCCAGCCTGAAGGACTCTGTGATTCTCTGAATGAGATCTTCAGGCAGCATTAAAGGGCTTTTCTGTCCGTGTCCAAGTGTCCAGGGCCAGGCTGGACGGGGCTTGGAGCAGCCTGGGACAGTGGAAGGTGTCCCCAGACTGGGTGGGCTTTAGGGTCCCTTCCAACCTAAACCATCCCAGGATTCCCTGATTCCCTGGATTCCCAGGATCCTTTGGATGCGATGGTCTCTGACATTGTGGGGTCTGCAAACACTGCTCCGTGTTTCCCTATGAATCAGAAAACCATGGATCATCCCAGAACAGCCCCCTGTAATATCAATGACAGTGAATTGGTGTCCCCATCCCTCCCCTCACGTTCGTCACTGCTCTGGCTCGGTGACACCGGTGACAAAGCCATCAGTTACTGCTGCTGCTCCCCACCTCCCCCCGGGCCTTCCAGCAATGCCTTGGGAATGATTAATTAAAGGGAAAAAACAAGAGACAGTAACTTAATTCAGAGGCACAACAGCTTTAGCAATGGAGTCCTGTTATTTGTCTATTTTTTAATGTAGTTCTTGCAGAAACTCTTCATTTTCATACGAATGCAGCAGGGAAACGTCCCCGTGTGTGCCACTGGGACCGGGATAATTAATGGATCTAATGTGAAAGTTTAAGGTTCATTAGGTTTGGAATTCCGGCAGGTTTTTAATCAAGCATGTTCCAGCAAATCATTAAAAGCTAAACACAATTTGTAAAATCCCGCAGTGCTGGGAGCTGGCTGGGGGCAGGGACGGTGGCACCTCTGCCACCTGTCACATCAGGCAGGACAGCCACAGGTGACCCTGCCCGATCCGTCCTTGGCAGGGAGCGGAGGGGGCTGGGAAGGGTCGAGTTCCCGATAATGGTGACAATTAAGGGACAGCCGAGCCAAAGTCAGTGGTGGCAAGGTGATGTCCCCTCCCTGCCACTACCGTGTCACTCATCAGGCGTCACAAGGTGTTAATTATGGTACAAGGGGCCTGTGGCAGTTCAGCCACGCTGGGAGATTCCCAAATTAGAGCCTGGCAGGAATTCCCGATACAGAGAGACTGAGCAGGGACTGCTGTCCCCACCCACAGCTGGGAATGAGGCACCGAGGAGCCCCAGTGACTCCTCAGACACAACACAGTGCCATCAGCATGGCCAGCGTGGCACTGAGCTGGAGGTTTGGGATTGTTCCTCATTTATAAACACCTGGAATCCCAAAGGAAAAGGGTTTGGATCATTCCTCATTTATAAATGCCTGGAATCCCAAAGGAAAAGGGTTGGGATCATTCCTCATTTATAAACACCTGGAATCCCAAAGGAAAAGGGTTGGGATCATTCCTCATTTATAAACACCTGGAATCCCAAAGGAAAAGGGTTGGGATCATTCCTCATTTATAAATGCTTGGAATCCCAAAGAAAACGGCTCTGGGAGCAGCTGTGCCAGCCCAGGGTGACACTGAGGGGGATTCTGAAGGAAGTTTGGGACAGGAGACGAACCCACAGCTCCTAAAGGATCCTAAAGACACGGACAGTGAGGAATTCTGCCTCCTGAAAACCCATGGGGTGTGGGAAACCTTCAGCAGAGCCGTGCTGAACCAGACTCCCAATTCCCGTTATCCCTGCCTGTGTTCTCTGCAGTGAAGTCCTTAAGATTCCTTTAAGCTTACGAGGTTTTCTTCCCTATTTTCTTGTCCTTTTTCTCTTTTCTTTGAATGAAGTGATGCTGGGCCCGCAGGATTTCCCAGGTTTCAGCATTCTGGTTGATAATCAAGGACACAACGTGGCTGAGAGTTCAGCTGGACAGGAACCAAAGCCACGAACGCCGTGAGAGTCAATCAGTGCTGGGGTCGTTAATTAACTCCCAGCTCCCCACTCCTATTCCAGACACTCCAGCCCTCAGACTCTGCTCCATGGTTTTGGGATCCAAAAGCAGGAAAGGAGGCTCCCCTGCCCATCAGAAGAGGAGTGGTGCAGGAGATTGGTTCATGTCCCTGGGGTTTTAAAGGAGAGGGAAAGGCAGAGCTGAGGGGCTGGGAGGGAGCCTGGGCTGCCTCTGGATCCTGGAAATGCCCAAGGCCAGGCTGGAACTCCCGGGATAGTGGGAGGTGTCCGTGCCCATGCCCATGGCAGGGGGAAGGGGATGAGCTGGAATTTCCCCTCTCTCCTTTTGCAGGCTGTGAGGATTTATCCTCCCTGGTTTTTATCCTGCACCCTCATTCCCAGCCCTGCTGGGATCCCTCGGGCAGCCCTGCCTGGCAGATGTCAGCTTTTCACCCAGAGAACTTTGGCAACATCTGGTCTTTATTTAATCAATTTGCTTTATTCTTCCCCGTCTCCTGCACACGTTGTCATTCCTCTGCTGGAACCTGGGCTCAGAGCACGAGCTCAACCCCAAATCTGACTGCCCCAGTCCCTTCTGGCACTGGAACTTCTGGGACAATTAACCAGACACAGCAGACAACCTCATCCTGTGCCAAACTAATGCTGGACAGCAATATTGGGGTTTATAAACCAGGAATGGGGATGGGGAATGCTGAACATCAGCATTTGGGTTTGTATCAGCTGGATCTCAATGGGGTTTCTTCATTCCCCACCTCCAGCATTTCATCTGCCCACAGAAGAGGAAAAAAAAAGAGATTAAAAAGAAACATTTTTGCAAAGCTCTGCTTAGAAGGGAAAGGCTTTTTCCCTCATTGCTTCCCTGCTTCTAAACCCAGCCCTTCCTAAAAGCTCTGCGTGGCCCTGACACCCTCCTGGAGGTGCCTTTTAAATTGTGTTTCTTTCATGTCCCACTCTGAACCAAACATCTCTGGCCTTGTTTCTGTTACAAGAGATGAGAATTCCCAAGGATTTCTTGTGGCAGGTGACCACCCAGGTGACACTGAGGAGGCAGCTGAGTTTATTACTGCTTTGAAGAACTTTTATATATTCCTTTAATGCTCCAAAATGTTACAAAATGGATTGAACCCCTGTTTTAAAACATATCTGAACAAATACCACTCTGCTTTTTTGCAGCTCCCCATGGAAGGCCCAGCCCCGGCTCTGGCTCCTCCTGACTGCAACGTGAGGAGGCTTTGGAGGACTCTGTGTTTTCCAGGAGCCAGGAATTTGCCGCACCACTTGTTGGAAATGGGGCAGGGAGTGGTGACTTCTGATGGAGGTGACTTTTCCAGTCGTGCTCATTCCATCACTGTGATCATGCCACAGCTTTAGGAGTGTTAAAACCCAACTTTACACGTTTTTGGAGCTTCTGCAAATGGCCTCGTGTCCGATTCTGTAATAAAAGCACATCCTCTGCCCCAAAAGTTCACGGCCCCAGCCATTTTCACAGCTCCTTGTTTATTTTCCCCTGGTTTAGGTCACCCTCAAGTCTCAGCTTTGTCCTGAGTGCCATCACAAATGTCATTAAAGTTCCCTCTCTCAGTCACATTCCACATCCACCCTCCTCCTCCCCACAGCACCTCTCACAAATGTGAATATCAGCACTGATTTACGGGGCAATTTCACCGTTTTTGACACTGTGTTGAGCATCTGCTCTTTGATGTGCACTTCAGCACCGGGGAAATTTAACTTTAACAGTCTCTGTAGCATTTCCAATTACTTTTGATTATGAAATAGGGGGAAATTCAGTGAACTTTGCCAATCTGCTTTTGATGGGTTTCGTGGCTTTTATATTTCTGTAAGACGGGAGATTTGTGGGAGGAAAAGATCTGATTCCTGATGGGGCATGGATCAGGCAGCAGGAATTATGCCATTTGTCCTGACACAATGGTTGTTCCCTCTCTAATTGCATGGAATCAACCTCACTAATGGTAAAACACTTTCTTCTCCTCTAACACCGAACACACACAACCCTGGAACTTTTCACAGTCATCCCAGGAAAGGAGATGAAAACACACGGAGTCGGGAGCAGGGGAGGGAAAGGTTTGTGAATCTCAGGGTTATTCCTCTGCTGTCCTGTGGAACAAGGGCAAAAATCAGAATTAGACAGAATAAAGCCCTAAAGGAGCCCCGTGAAAAGCACCTGACCCGAGGCAGCTCCTGGTTCTGTGGGGGTGTTGGTGCCCTGGGAATGTGGCTGGAGCGGCTGTGCTGGGGGCAGTGAGGGGATGGGTCCCAGCCACAGGGACAAGGACAGTGTCCCCGAGACAGGGCCAGCCAGGGGCACCCAGCGAGCTCCTTCTGGCACAAATGGGCCTTCCTCTGATGCCTGAAAGATTTTTTTGCCTTTTCTCTTAAATACCTTTCACACAGTTCCCTATATCCACAGGTATCAGCATGCACACTTGTGATGCTTTAGGTGTGATACTTTAGCCGGGTTTCTTGGTGTCCTGCAGGCCAGGAGACCAAACACCCCTGAAACTGGAGAGTTAGAGACCAAACACTCGATTGTCATAAGCACTCAAGGTCCCCGAGCAGGACAGATTCTGTAAACTAGAAGAGAGCCCAGCCCAGCCCCTTATTGGGCCCTCTTGTTAGATATGCTAATGAGTAAGGTCTTTAATTGTACACTCGATTGGGGGTGGGGGGACATTGGGACGCTGTCACCTGGGTGAAGCCATGCATGGAATGGGATCCTAATAAATACTGAGGTAAACAACTCCCAACCCTCTCACCGTGTCTAGTTTCTCATTTCCTAAGACCAGGAAAAAGGCATCACCCCTGGTGACTGCTTACGCTCATTTTCTATTTCTCTTCCTTCCAGAGGGAGAACAGGACCACAGAGCTCTTCCAGAGGCTCCAAATGTGCTGTTCTGGCTGTCAGGACAGGCTGAAAACTCCCAGGGCTCCAAATATACCCTTCTGAGTGTCAGGACAGGCTGAAGTCACCCCACAGCCAGGTCAGTCCTCACAGGGACCTGACCCAGCCAGGGATGCTGCAGCACCCCCTATTCCTGCAGGATCTCCCTGCTCCCTGCAGTGCAGCCCAGGATAAAGCAGGATAATCCGAGGAGAGCAACAGGAATTCCTCAGCCTGGCCTGTCAGGGCACCACGGTGTCCTCAGAGCAAGCCCCAAAGCAAAGGCTCATGAAAGAGCTCCCTTGGAGTGTGTGAGAAGCCACAGAGCTCCTGGCTCCAGCAGCAAATCCACAGTGGCAGAGGCTGGGAACTGCTCCCAGACGTGGCTGGAGCTGGGTGCAGTGTCCCTGTCACCTCCTGCACACTCCTGTCCCTGTCACCTGCACACTCCTGTCCCTGTCACCTCCTGCACACTCCTGTCCCTGTCACCTCCTGCACACTCAGGGTTACACCCAATTTCCCAGGTCGAGGTTTGGATCTGAAAATCTGCAGATTCTGAAGCGGGGAGGAAGATCCTGGCTCTTTTCTCTCCACATTTCACCCCAAACTCCGTATTTCACTCCCAGTTATCTCCCCTACTTAAACAAACCCAGACTGAGCATTATTTTCCTGTAGGGGTCGGGAGCTGCTGTGTAAAATAGGAATTGTCATGTGCAATGGCACATGTCTGATGCAATTCAAATGCTCCTCACCCTCCTGGGCATAATTACTGGGAAGAATGAAAAAAAGGTTCCTTGGAACCACGGCACAATTCACACCCCGAGCCCCTCCTGCTGCAAATGAAAGCAATTCCATCGCTGTTCCAGCGCTGATCATCACAGAGCAAATCAAATATCAATCAGCCAGAGCTTGGGTGATCCAGGAGACGATTCCAGAGTGGCACTGCCTCGGTAATGAGCCCCTGTGTGGCACCCAGGAACTGGAGTTATTGAATTCCAGGAGCAGGCAATTTGTGCCCTCTCGGAGCCACTGCAGTCCCGTGTCCCTCTGTCACCGAGTGCCACTGGCTGCCACAGGGAGCCCAGTTTGTTCCTCCTGATTATCTGAGATCCCCGGGGAGCTGTGGGCACAGAGTGTGACAGCAAAACCTGCACTGATTTCCTGGGGCCTGGGCAGGATCCTGGCTGGGGACACAGCCCAGCCGTGTCACATCAGTGCTGCCACTTCCCAGAGCCCCGGGCGCTGCCAGGGCTCAGCCCCAGCTCCCAGCTCCTTCCATGTGGATCACAGGCCCCGGCTGATTCCAGCAGGGGCTGGCAGCTCTGAGTGGTGGCTCCACGGTCAAAGGACCAATCTGACACCAAAATAGAAAAAGAACCTGCCCAGAGGCTTTTGCTGTTCATTATTTTTTCATCAGCTCGGACACTTGGCTGCTCGGAGTGGGAGCAGGAGAGGGAGGGTGAAACCTGAGGCTGCTTGCAGAGATCTCATCAGTGACACCAAGATCACAGCCTGAGGACACAAAACCTGCTCTGGGGTGGGGTCACCCTCCCTTGGCCCTTTGTGCCACCTCACCCGCTGTCCTGTGCTGCTCAGAGACATCCCCTTCACCCCCTGGTCCCTTCCTGGGATGTCCCTGCATCCCCAGGGCGTGTGGGGTGCCCTCCCCCGGGCTCTGATGGGCTCTGCAGGGCCAGGAGAGCAGCGTGGAGGCAGCCAGGGAACAGCTTCTCCCCCCACTGCATTCCCAAAAGAAAAGGGGGATTTTGTCACTCGAAACAATTCCCTGTTGATGTTCCCACTCACATTTGTTTGTTTTATTCCTCCCGTACCTGTCCCGTTGATTATTCTGATAGGATTTTTCCTCCCTTTCCTTCCAGAGCCCCTGGAAGCTGCTGTGTGTCACACAGAGCTGTCACCCTCTGTCCCAGGAGCTCAGTGCCCTGGCAGTGACACCTGAACTCACCTTCTCCTGCCATGCCCCAGCTGCAGATCCAGACAGGAATCATTTGGGGTACAAACAAGGGACCCCTGAGCCCCCAGCTGCCCCTGAGAGCAGCTGAGGGCACACGTGGAGCTGGCAGGACACGGCCCAGGGGAAGGAATGTGTTGTTCTGGTTTTTGCAGTGTTCTATGTTTTTACTTCGGTAGTAGAATTTCTCATGCATTTTCTATAAACATAGTCCTTGTTTTCTTAACTGGCTTAGATTGTTTTGAACTTCTAGATTGTTTTCACTCCTTTCTCCTAACGTGGAGAAAGATGACAGACTGTGTCATTATCCTGTGGAATTGTAGAGGTGGTGACCTCATTGACCAATCCACGATTGTCTTAAGAGAGATATAAAATGAGAGAATAAAGAAAGGCAGGCTCTTTTTTCCTGGTCCTGCCTGGGTGGTCCTGACCTGCTCTGAAATCTGTGTGTTTCTTTCGTGTCCGACAGTGCGACAGGAACGAACATTGATTTATTGTGGGAAGTCCTGCAGTTGTTCTGATCCTTGTCTTGTCTCCATGTCACTGATAACCCATCCTAACAGGATGCTCCAGGTGTGCTCAGAGTCAGCATTAAATGTGACATCCTCGGGTCTCTCCAAATTCCGTCACCCCAAAGGGCTGAGGAACTTCATTGAACAGCCTGTGCTTAATACCAGTGGTTTATTTATCACTTTATTCCCTCTCTGCTCTTTTAAAAATCTCTTTAGTGATTTAAAACTCAGGACCATTTTTCCTCTTCTTATCAGCTTTTTCACTTTAACCTCTCTGCTGTTCCCCTCTGAAGCAGATCAGAGCTTATCAAAGCTTAGATCTCCTCTCTGGAGGCTGGGCCTGTATTTACAGCTGTGGGCCTGAACTGACAGCTGAAAATGCTGTTTTTTCTGAGTTCACAAACCAGTCCTGAGAGCCTGAGAGCTGCTGGGGGAATCCAGGCTGGGCTGTCCCAGCACACCCAGGGGACACAGAGGGACACAGGGAAGCTGCTCACGGGGAGAGGGTGTGAGAGGTGACCCAGCACAGGGGTTTTTGTGCTATTCCAGAGCACCCCTTACAAACTCTGTTTTTAGAAATCCCAGAAACTTTCACTGGGAATTTTCTCCCTTTGTTTTCAATTTGGAAGCTTCAGTTCAAATTTTACTTGAGCTGCAGGATTTTGTCAAAATTCCCAGCGAGGGCAGCCCCAGCTGGTTGAGATCATTTCCACGAGGTGTGGGCACAGCTGAGGGGTCAATCCTGGATATCTGGGAAAGGGACAAACCCCCAGGTCTGAACAACCTCTGAAAATCCTCAGCCAAGGCAGAGGGAGGGCAGATCCCAGAGCACAAAATGGACCTTGGCTGCCCTGAGCAAACCCAGCCCAGGAAATGCTGTGCCCACCACGAGTGAAGGGCTCAGGGTCCACTCCCACATCCTGTGCCCATCCCTGATTTCTGCAGGAATTGCTGCTGCTCCAGCACAAACAAACCCACCCTGCCCAGGGCTCCAGAGCCTCCCAGGGTGTCCTTCTGACAGGAATGAGAGACTTGTCTTCACAAACAAACTGTGAGGGGCTGGTAGATAAGACTGGCACCCAGAGAGAAAAGAAACAATGGGCATAATTCCATTGATTGATGAATGGAAGAGAGGGATTTGCATTTACAAACAAACCATGGGTCTACTGCTAAATAAAACTGAATATTGGGATATGAAAGGAACCATGAGAAGGAGCATAAAATTCCATGAGGAATTCCACTGAGTGACACAAGGGAAGCACAAAAGGGGGGAATTATACATTAAAGGGGGTCTGTATTCGGGGATTTGGGAGGTCTGTACCTCTCAAATACCTCAGCCAATGGGCAAAGAGAGAAGAGAAATGTGGTTGGGATAAAAGGGAGGCTGAGCCCTCTAACAATTTGAGAGACCCCATGGGAAATGCCCCATGGCCTCTCCCTTTATTGGAATAAAGTCACAGGACTCCTGTGTCTCCTTTTTGGACACAAACCTCCGGTTGTTTGTGGATTAATTTTCCTCACACTTCCCTCTCCAGGAAGCTCCAGGCTCCCCGCAGAGCCCAGCTGGGATGTGCCAGGCTGCTCCTGCCTGGGGCTGCCTCCACCTGGCAGCTCCTACCTGAGCTGGGCCCTTGGCTGCTGTTCCAGCCCCCTTTGGCAGCTTTGCTCCTCTCAGCGTCCCCAGCTCCAGTGCTTCCAACGCAGATTTAAATGAGGATGATTTCCATCATGCCAGGCCTGCAATCAATTTCCCTCCACGGTGATTTGTGGCTCCCCTGTAGCAGCACCTGTCTGACAGGGATCTGGGCTTAACTACATCTCTTTACAGGCTCACATCCTTCTCTTGGTGCAGAGGTCTCCGCCAGCCTCTGGTTCACAGCACAAATCATTATTTTTGGCTGCTTTGTCATTTTTTAGCGCGATGCCTAAAGAGTTTTGATAGCCCCTGCGAAGTTGCCATTACAGCAGGCTGCCCGTGAATCCACTCACCAGCTCCGTGCATCCAGGGAATTCTGCTGACATCCTCCCCCTCTCGCTCCGGATGATTGGCACTGCAGAGCTGCCTTTTGGAAATGCACACAAGTGGAGCTGATTTTCAGGCCTGGCTGGAGAATCTACATCCCCAGTTGGATTTTTTTTTTCCTTTTTTCGGTTGTTTTAGTGTTTTAACATCTCACAATTAACATGGAAAATTTCTTTTGAAGCGCTTTTGTCTGGGAGACAGATTAAATAGGAGCAGACACCTCCTAAGCACTGCAGGAGCAGGCTCTGTGGAGGATTCGAGGATGGAGAGTAAGAAAAGGTCAGATTTATGCTGGGGCTGCAATCAGTGCAAGTGTTCGCTTGAAGACTGAATTATTAAAGGTCTTTTGGCATCTAATGATGTCAAATGATTTCACAGAATCCTGTGCTGTGTCTGAAGGCATGTCCAGCCTGTTACAAATGTGCGCTTTGTGAGAGGTTCCCGTGTCCAGCAGCTCAGGGATGCAGCCCCAGGCAGCTGCTGATGCCCAGGAGTCCTGAGCACTGGTGCTGATGGGTTTCCCCTTTTCCACCTGCAGTGTGGGAGCTTTGCTTCCAAAATTTAATGTGTGAGCACAGCCAGGCTCCCAGGGACAGAGCACAGGGGTTCCAGAGCTGAATGATCCCACCTGCACTTGCTTCCCAAGCTGGCAGCTGCTCCCATCAGTCCTGGTGCTTTCTGCTCCACTTTTACCCCTTCAGCCTCCCCTTTTCCACCTCTGGGCTTTGCCCCGTGGCTGCTGCAGGAGGAACTGCCTGGATCTTCACCTAATTAATACTTTCCAGAGATGGGGAGCTGGGATTTTACTGACTTTGGGGCACACCAGCCTGAACATGGGTATAAAATCCCACTGGTGTGGGTGGGAGGGAGCTTAAAGCTCATCCCATTCCACCCCCTGCCATGGGCAGAGGCACCTTCCACTGTCCCAGGCTGCTCCAAAGCTGCATCCAACCTGGCCTTGGGCACTTCCAGGGATGGGCAAACTGGGCAAACTGGGCAAACTGGTCTGCCAAGGTTGACAGGAACACCTGCAGGGCACACCCTGCCCACAGACAGGGCACCCTCACTTTTGGGAGGGGAGGACAAAGCACTAAAATCCAGTCAAATAAAAAGATCCATGCAGAAATTCCTCCTGAGGCCCAGCCTGACCCTGGCCTGGCACAGCCTGAGGCTGTTTCCCCTTGTTCTGGTGCTGATTTCCTGGGACAAGAGGCCAAACCCCACCTTGCCAAAGCCCCTTGGGGTGCTTGGGTTGTCATTGGGCTGTTGTGAGATCCACGTCCAGCCCCTGTCACTGTCACCGAGCCCAGCTCCATGGGAACAGTGACACAGATGAGCTCTGCTCTAATTCCAGGGGGATCCATGGCACAATCCAAGCTGACAGTGTCCCTCTGTCCCCTGATGAGCTCTGCTCTAATTCCAGGGGGATCCATGGCACAATCCAAGCTGACAGTGTCCCTGTGTCCCCTGCCAGGCTCAGCTCCTCTGCAGTGAGCGGAGTTTGTGTGCTGATTAGGGATGAAAGGTGATTGTTTCACTTCCTCCCTTCTCAATTCCCTCTTTGCTCACAGAAATAATTTCCCATGACCAGGCATTTTCTCCCGAGGAGGAATCCCCATCTCTCCTCAAGAACCAGAACTTTTTAAGAACAAAAGGAGGTGCAGTTCCCCCCAAAACCCCCGCTGTCCCTTGGCTTTGGGTGTCACCCTCACCCCAGCCTGGACCTGAGCCAGTTCCTCTGGTTTTGCTCTGGGGCAGGGTGGAGCAGGGGGAAGAGCAAACCGAATTTGACAAACTGCATTCTTATAATTTATATCCAATTAGGATTCATTAACTGCTGCCTACAGTATCACCCCATGCAATTATGTATCACAGTAAATAACCCCGGGCTGCTGGGGGAAGGCAGAGCAGGGAAGCTCCTCCAGCTGGAGTGGGATGATCCTCCAGACACCCTAAAAACAGCTCCCAGCAGGAATCCAACCCTTCCCTGTCCCTCTTTTCCCTAAACAGGGAATGTTTGCACCCAATCCTCCCCCTTGGTGAGATCACCAGGTTGGGACTGCAGGACTGGGGAGGGTCAGGGAAGGCCCAGGTGACCCCCAGTCCCTGTGATGCCCCCCCAGTCCTTGTGATGCCCCCCAGTCCCTGTGATGCCCCCCAGTCCCTGTGATGCCCCCCAGTCTCTGTGATACCCCCCAGTCTCTGTGATGCCCCCAGTCCCCATGATGCCCCCAATCCTTGTGATGCCCCCCAGTCCCTGTGATGCCCCCAGTCTCCGTGATGCCCCCAGTCCCCGTGATGCTCCCCCAGTCCCCATGATGCCCCCAGTCCCTGTGATGCCCCCAGTCCCTGTGATGCCCCCCAGTCCCCGTGATGCCCCCAGTCCCTGTGATGCCCCCAGTCCCTTGTGATGCCCCCCAGATGCCCCCAGTCCTGTGATGCCCCCAGTCCCCGTGATGCCCCAGTCCCCGTGATGCCCCCCCAGTCCCTGTGATGCCCCCCAGTCCCCGTGATTCTCCCCCAGTCCCCGTGATGCCCCCCAGTCCAGGATTCCTGATTTTCTCCGCTCTTTTGAGCCGTGTGGAGCTTTTCCCCAGTGCAAACCAAGGCAAGCTGAGGTGGAAAAGTGAAGCCAGAAGAGCGAATCCTTTTAAATTTATTTTTTAATATGGCAGCAAAGGTGTAACTGCAATTTCACGTGCTGGGGACAAATGATGGACAGGAGGTCCAAGGTGAGGTCGGGGGGGTTCCAGTCTGGGGGTGTTGAGGACAATACAAACAGGGCAACAAAACCACAAATAACAGGGAAAAAAGGCTCCTTTTAGGAGCAGGAAGGCAAACACAGTCTGAGGCTGGTTCCCCACCGAGCTCCAGCCCTTTGCTCTGCACTGCTCTGCTTGATCCTCCCTGTTCCACTGAACAAATTCAGTGTGACACTCACAGAGAGGCTGCTCGTGGAAAATGGGCAGATTTTTGTCAGGTTGTATAAATGGATTAGCCAAAGTGACATCGTGTGGGAGGCTGAACCATCTGAAGAGGAACAAAATCACCTCTCCCTTACAAGGTCTGGATTTCACCTTCCATTCCAGTGCCAATTGGAAGTGGCACTGAGGGTAATGGGCTTGGTGAGATGTTAAATGGAAAAGCACAGGGGGATAAATAACCTGCAAGTGCTAGTGGTGTCAGTGCAGCAGGAAAAGCCAAGGGCTGTGAGAGCTGCAGGACTGCTCTGGGTGCAGAGGTTAAAAAGTGCTTTATAATAACCCAAAAATGTGAGTTGGAGTTGTGCTTCTAGTGCCAGCTGAAGTTATTTCACTGTTAGAAAGGTAAAACTGGGCAGGTTTGGCCATGGAATTCCTCTTTGGCTGCTGAGCTGTTGGAGAAGGGCTGGGATCTGATCCTGGCTGGGATTGAGGTGGGACTCAGGAGGAACCAGGGGGAGGTTTATTCCCACAGAGCCCATTCCTCGTGTCCCATCAGGCCAGGATGGATTCCTGTTTATCTGGACAAAGTGAGAGTGAATCTCAAGGGTCTCTGAGCCCCCATGGCCTTCCAGGGATGGGAATTTGGGACGCCCCTTGCCAGGAGCACTCAGTTCCCACCATGAGTGATGATGATATCCAGGATTTTCCTGCTGTCTCCAAGCTGTATCTCCTGGCTCAGGGAGTCTGGACAATGCTTTGAGGCACAGCTGGAATTGCTGGGGCTGTGCAAAGCCAGGAGCTGGGCTCAGTGATCCTCGGGGATCCCTTCCAGCTCAGGATATCCCACCATTCTGTGAGTTTTCCACTCCCAATTCCCAGTTATCCAAGAGGTGAAGGCGACAGCCTCAGCTTGGCCATGCCCTGTGACCCTCTGGCTTTGGGGACAGGGGGAGGGACAGGCTCTGCTCTGCTCTGTGCCCCCCAGACTCCACCAGCAGCTCCAGGCGTCTGCTCAGCAGAGCTTCCCTCCATGGGAAGAATGTCATTATTCAGAATAACTCTTGTTCTGAATGCCCAGCCCTGTCCTGTCCGTGAGCACCCCACGGAAGGGGGAAATGCACCCTGGAATGTTTTTATCCCGAGTGTCCTGCGGGGCAATGTGTTCATGTCCTCTGCTGTGGCTGAGGGCTCTGCCTGGCCCGGCTCTCCTGCCCAGCCCCGCTCCCGGCTGGCATTGAAAGCGTCCCCAGTTCGTGCTGAGACAGAGCTGGGATCACCCCAGGGAGAGAGGAGAGGAAGAGAAGAGAAGAGAAGAGAAGAGAAGAGAAGAGAAGAGAAGAGAAGAGAAGAGAAGAGAAGAGAAGAGAAGAGAAGAGAAGAGAAGAGAAGAGAAGAGAAGAGAAGAGAAGAGAAGAGAAGACCCTTGTCCTGTCGTGTCCCGCTGGGAGCACTCGGAGCAGGGCAGGGAGAGCAGCGAGGGTCCCGCAGCCCCTCCTGAATTACCCACGGGGGTGGCTGAGGATTTCAGCGAGCTCCAGCTGCCTCCTCACCCCTGCTCGGCTCCATCTCCCCCTCCGCTGGCCCTGCTGTGCTTTGCCTGCTCTCCCTCCCTCCCTGAGCATCCCTGCCTGCTCGGAGCCCTTGGAATTGCATTTCCCTCGGGATTTGCAGCTCGGTGTCTGCAGTTCGGTCCTGGGGCAGCCCGTGCCTCTCCAGGCTGCAATTCCAGGCAGTCCTGGCGGGAGCAGATTCCCGGGAGCGCAGGCACAGCTGACTGCTGCCACCCCAAGGCTGCGACATTCCCGATCCCAAGGATTCTGGCATCTGCCGGCAGGTGAAGGGATGCAAAAGCATCTCCCAGCCCTCATCTGACCCACAGCACAAGGCTACAGAAACAAACATTCCTTCCAGAATCCAGGGGCAGCTCCTGCCTGAGGCTTCTCCCAGCTCCCGGAATGCTGGGCCTCTCAGAGGAGTTTTGGGGGATGATTCCTTCACCACTCATCTTTTGAGTCCCCTGCTCCACACAGGAGCCCAGTGCCAGGCCTCACAGGTGGGAATCCAGTGCCCAAAATGCTCTGGGAAATGTGGCCTTGGGTCTCCCATTTTCTGCCTTATGAACCACAATTCTCAAATAGCTTTAATTTCCTTTTTAAAATTTTTGTTTCTACAGCAACACCACTCCTTTTCCTCACTTCATTCTTCCCCATGGCTTTAAAGCATGGGGGATTTTCACCAGGATGCCACATTTGGGAATTCTCCTGTCCTGGTGATGGAGGCCTCTCCAGGATCCAGGGAAAGTTTTCCTGTGGCAACAAGGAAAAGCCTGTGACCTCATCCAGGCTGCAGAGAGGGGCCAGATCCCCCCAGGAATAAATAAATCACTGGAGCTCTGGGAGCTCAGCACCACCCAGGGGATCAGCCCAGCACTGGGGGAGCTGGAGACAAACCCAGATGTGGAATTTGCTCTTTCCCAGCCCCTGAGATCCAGAGCTCTGCAGTTCCCGTGGTCCCTGGAACCCAGGGGAGGCTTTAAATCCATAATCCCCTGTGTTAAAGCCTCTGCTGGAGAGACATTTGTCCTCTAACAGCATCATCAGCTGCTCAGGAGACAGAGCCAAAGCTTTCTCACCTCGTGGTGACTCTGTTAGCGCTGGTGGGAGTTGTTCATCTTGCCCGGCTCTCTGGCAGGTGTGAAATGAGAATGTGCGCAGGGTCCTTTTCCCGAGGTGAATTACCCCCATCCTTCAACAAAAATAACCAGAAAGGACCTTCTGAACCCCTCCCTGGCAATCACAGGAACGGGGAGCTAAAAATTCCGCTGCAGCTCAGCCTCACATCATCGCTGCCCTGAATGAAGATGAAATCCCTGCATATCCCAAGGCCAGGAGCTGTTCAGGCTCCGTGGGCCGTGGCAGGAGGGCAGGGGAGCCTGGCTGCATTTGCCCTGCTCTGATGGGCACCTGTGGAAGGGAGGACATGGACGTGGCCCCACAGAGCACTGGGCTGGGGCTCTCTGCACAGTGAATTTTCCTGCTCCATCTGCAGCTCGATTCCCTGGAATCGTTCCCTGTTCCAGCCCTGGGGATGATCCATGCAAAGGCCGCCCTTCACTCCCTGCTGCCAGGAGCTGCTTCCAACGGCAGGAATTGGCTGTGAGTGTGGAATTCGTGGTCCTGGCTGCTCCCAGGGATGTCCTGGCTGCAGAGGAAGGGCAGGGATGCACAAACAAGGCTGACATTTTCCCTTGGCACATCCACGGGCTCTGGAGAGGCAGCGTTCGCTCTGCTCATCCAGGCACTGCCACAGCCCCGAGCCCAGCAGCAGCCCCAGCCTGGGTGGCTGGGAAGGACAGGAGTTCATTTCCCTTCTCAGCCTAAAAATTCCTCCATATCCTAGGAAAGAGAGAGGAATCCCTGCTGGAAATGCACCAGGAATCCTTCCTGAGCAGGTTATCTGTGCCAGGTCTGGGGTCAAACACCAGCAGCACCAAATCCCAAATCCCCTCCGTGGGGAATTTCTCCCAAATTTCCCACAGCCAGCTGCTGCTGCTGATCTGAAGGGACAGCTCCTGCCCTCCCAGCACAGGCTTCAATCCTGTTTGCCCGAATTCCACAACATTTTCTGAGGCATCTCTGCTCCTTTTTCATAAAGAAAAACGTTTCTTGTCCTCTGGGCAGCAGAGAGACAAAACCTGTCACACGTGGAGAGCTGCAGCTGTCACCCAAAGAGCTCCTGATTCCTGCGTGGAGCTCCCCGGGTGCCAATTCCACCCTGGTGCCCCTGCACGGCCCCAGTTCAGCAGAACACGAAATCCCTGCTCCTGTCCTGGGGGGTTTCAGTGCCGAGCTCAGTCACAGCCCCTGTGCTGCTGTTCCCCCTCACAGCACGGGGACAGCGCTGCCACCTCCCTGCTCAAGGAATCCTCAGGACTTCCAGATTAATTCTTCCCTGAGGATGAAACATCCCTGGCAGCCTGGCTCCGGCTGGGATTCCTTCAAAGGGAAAGGTGGAAGTGCAGAAATATTCCTGCATGTCCTGGCAGCCTGATTACAGCCAACCCCAGTCAGGGATCACACGAGGCACCTTCAGAGCCCTCGAAGCAGCCAAAACCCCAAAATGTTGTGCACGGGGTTGGTCCCATTAGTGCCAATCAGGAATCCTTTTGCAGAAATCCCAGCTGTTCTCAGGGAGGGGAGAATACGGAGCCAGCATTCCTGGAAGGCAGTGGGAATCACCAAACTGCCCCTCCCTGGCAGTCAGAGCTGCCTTTGGGATTTGGGCTTGGAGCTTCTTTTGAGATTTGGGATTTGGGATCCGGGCTTGGGTGTGTCATGGCTCTAGGGAGGGGGTGTCACACTGGCCAGGCTGGGCACGTCCTTGCAGGAGAACACTCCTCTTTTCCCAGGATTTGGGCTGAAGAGGGGAATGGATCCCAGGGAGCAGGGACAGGAGGAGAGGGAACGGCCTCAGGCTGGGCCAGGGGAGGCTCAGGGTGGACAGCAGCAGGAATTTCCCCATGGAAAGGGTGCTCAGGCCTTGGCAGGGGCTGCCCAGGGAGGTTTGGAGTCCCCATCCCTGGAAGTGCCCAAGGAATCCCTGGATGTGGCACTCAGAGCCCTGGGCTGGATCGGTCACAGCTTGGATTTGACGATCCTGGAGCTCTTTCCCAGCTTAAACAATTCCATGATTCTGTGCCTTCCACATCTCCCTGTTACCCAAACACCCCTGGGCGTCTCTTTGGAATTTTAACTCGTTTTCCAAACTTCCTGAAGAAACCACGGATCTGTTCCTCCAGCCCACACGGAGTTAAGCCGAGCCTGGCTGCGCATCCCGTCCTGCAGCATATGGAGAGACAATTCCAGGCCATCTGGATCATCAGCAGCCATCAGGTGCTGCGCTCATTACACCTGTTAGGAAGCAGGATAATTAAAGGGGGGATGATATTGCACTCCCAGCTTTGCTGCGTTTTATCAATCCCTGCTTGTCCCTTTTGGCTGCGGGACCAAAGCCCTGCTTTGCAATTTGCCAAACAAAACCCATTTGCATCAGGCAGAAAGAAAGGCGGGTGAACCTTCGTAGCCCGAGCAGATGTTTTTCATTAGAAAATAATTTGTCAAAAGGTAGAGAGACTCCTACTCATAATTTTCAGAGCAGCTTCTCTCACTTTGGAGGGTAACGAAACTCAATTTAATTGCAAATGGGCTGCACGGCCACGAGAACAAGGGGAGGGAAGGCAGTGAGAACACGTGTGGGCTTTTAATCAAAATCTGTCCTGGATGAAGAACCTGCGCTCTGCTCTCCCCGGGACAGGGGTTGGTTCCTGGTTTAACTGCAGAGCTGTTGGGTTCCCACCTTCGGAGAGAAAGCAGCATTTGAAGGAATGCAGGGAAGGACGGGAAAACTTCCCTGCATCCCTGAGTCCATGACTGAAAGTTGGGTGTTAATAGCTGAGAACCCCAGAATCCTGAAGTTCCTGAGTGGGAGGGGAGGATCAGGAGTCCAACCCCTGGCCCAACACCTGAGGGTGCTGCCCAAGCCAGCCAGGCTCTTCCCTCCTTCTGCAGCTCCTGGTCAATCAAATTCCACCAAAAAGAGCCCAAATTATGGAGCCCTGCAAAGGGAAGCCAAGGATTGAGGTGGTGATGGGAAGGACCAAGGAGCTGCTGGGAATCTCTGTGCTCCCTGAGCCCCTGGGGGTTTCTTATTTCCTGCAGCCAGAACTCTGATCTGCCCTAACGAGGCAATAAAAAAACATTAAAATCCCCCCCAGCTCCTGGCTTGAGCTGTCAGAGCCTCATTGTGAGGGTTGTAAGGGATGATTCTTCCTCCCCACTCCTAAAATCAGGAGATTTCTCCTCCCCTGAGGAACGAATTCCCCTCAGTGACACGGGGCTGATTAGGATGAACAAATTACAGCCCCCAAGGGGCTGTGCAGAATTCCTGGAGGGAATTCCAATGTCCCCATGGATTTCCAGGCGCCAGGATTCCCCTCCAGGGCATTTCCAGGACTTTTTCACAATGCAAACCCAGCACAGCCCTCGTTCCAACAGGGACCGTGGTCCCAGTCCCATCCTCAGCAAATCCTTCTGCTGTGCCCATGGAAAATGAGGATGGGCTCGTTTTTCTCGGTTATTTTTCATGGCTGCACCTGTAACACTGCAAAGGTAACAAAATAAAGAGAAATCTGGAAATTAAATGACGCAAAGAGATGTTCTTTTAATGAAAACAGGCAGATGTGTCTGGGAGATCCTTGCTGACCAAGGAAATGTTGGATTTTTAAAGGCAAAGGCACTGCTTGGACTTCTAGGGAATAATTCCAAATTTCCTTGAAACTCTACATGCAAATAAATTGCCCTGGCTGTTTATTGTTCACGTTTTGTGTGCTTTTTCCTTACATTTTCACAGGCTTTTCTTATGATTTCGGGATTTCTTTGGTTTTCTTCTATTATTTTCAGCACACGGAGATGCAGTTCAGGATATTCTGGGTATTTATTGAAGGTGTGAGTTCTATTTCCACAGCATCTGATTTGCAAATAAAAATGTGTGTTAAAGAAGAGAGACCTGGATTTTCTGAAGAAACAGATAATTATGGAAAACAGGGGGAAAAGCAGCTTTGTGCATTTGCTGAGTCTCCCCAAATGATGCAAACCAATGTTTGGCTGCTTAATCAACCCAGGGAGACTTTGCAGGTCTGTAAAAATGGGGCAGAAATCCCAAGGGGAAATGATTCCTTATTGACATTCCTGAGCCTGGTTTGATGAGAGAACAGAGCTGCTTAAAGAGGAGCAATGACAAGGGGGGGAAAAAATACCCAAACATTTCCCAGCACTGCTGAAGTTTCACTTAAATCTCTGCCCAGATGGAAATTCCAAACTTCCTGAAAATGGGAGCTGTTTAAATCACCTTGTTAGAGATTTAACTCTTCTGCCATGGGTGGTAAAATCAACCAAAGCCTCTCTGAACATCTTGGGGCCTTCTTGGGAATGAACACAAAGCACCAAGAACTCATCAAGAGTCTCATCCCAGCTCTGGGAATACAAAGAGCTCCTTCCTCCAGCCTGAGCAGGCAGCTCTTCCCTCTCCAGGAAGGCTCCTGAGCCCAATTACGGAGACAAAGAGCAGAGTTTGGGGAGCAGAGGAGGATCCTGCCAGGGCTGGGATCCCAGGTCCCACAGCTGGGCCCCTCTGCTGCACCTGCCCGACCCCACTGGCATGTCCCTACCCCAGGGATTGCCCAGTTTTCCCATAAATACTGAAAGAAACCCATCCAGGAGCACTGCAGGTGCCAGGCAAAATCTACTGAAACCATTTCCCACCTGTTCTCCCTGGTTTTGAATTTCCCTCCTCTGCTTCCCACCCCTGTGGCGTTTCCTGCCCCCATCCTGCACAGCCTCCTCCTTCTGTCCCACCAGCTGCTCTTTATCTTCTTTTTCAGAGGTTTGTTGGACATTATTGATGAATTAATAGCGATTCATTTGGAAGAGAAGTGGTTTTAAAGAGTTCAAGCCATCGAGCTCTTCTCTCCTTCCCCCTCTAGGGTTTGCAGAGTGCTGCATGTGCCTCGTGCACTGGAGGATTTTAGGCAATTTGGGGTTTTTTGTAACAGGAATCTACAGCCAAGCACCCAGATCCCACTGGAATCTCATGGATTTGGGTTCCTGGGAGTGAGGGGGCTGAGGCTCAGCCTGACCAGCAGTGGGGCACAAAGAGCAGTGGGGCACAAAGAGCAGTGGGGTACAAAGAGCAGTGGGGTACAAAGAGCAGTGGGGCACAAAGAGCAGTGGGGTACAAAGAGCAGTGGGGCACAAAGAGCAGTGGGATCCCTGCACGCCCCCCATCCCTCCCAAACCCCTGCAATCCTCTCCCAGCCCCTCCTGGCACTGAATCCCACACTCATTGCCAGTGACATTTCTTATTGATTTTTAAAAAGCTTCTGCTTCCCCAAGCTCTGGCACTTCAATACCCCAGCCCTGCAACTTCTTCATCCAGTACTTTCCTTTTATTTTATTGTTTCTGTTTTTTTTGCCAGGCTCTTCTTGAGGCACATCCTTCTAATTTATAAGTTTGTCCTGCGAAAAAATGAAACCAGAATAAACCTGGCAGCATTTGTGGCTGGAGCTGTCGGTGTCTCTGCCTCACAGTTGGCAGCACCCCCTTGCAGTTGCTACTCAAAGGGTTGGATCTCTCCAGAGATGTGCAACAGAATTTCAGCTTTAATCAGACTGGAGCTGCAAAAGCCTCCAAGGAGAGGCCTGGCCAGAGCCCCCCAGAGGAGCATTTGTGTTGTGGTAACACCATAATCATCCATCAGGCACCGGGAGGGAATGGCAGCGTTTAATTGAATTTGGAGCTTTGCTTTGCTTTGTTTCTGTGTTTGTGCAAGGAGGGAAGGCTCCTTCTGTCCCTGGGAGGGACACAGGGTGAGGCAGGACTGGGATTTGGGGCTGGGATTTAGGGCTGGGCTGAGCTTGAGGCAGGGCTGGGATGTGGGGCTGGGCTGAGCTTGGGTCAGTTCTGCCAGAGCTGGACCTGATCTGGAGCTTCTCACAGGGAGTGGAGGCCTCAGCTGGCACCAGGGGATGTGAAACCCCCCAACCCTGCCCGTGTGGGGTTTAAACCACCCCAGCCCTGCCCCTTTGGGTCCAAACTCCCCTAGCTCCTGAGAGTTTAATCCCCCCAGCCCCTGTGGGGTTTAAACCATCCCAGCCTTGTCCCTGTGGGTTCCAAACTCCCCCAGCCCCTGTGGGTTCCAAACTCCCCCAGCCCCTGTGGGTTCCAAACTACCCCAACCCTGCCCCTGTGGGTTCTAACCCGCCCAGCCCAACCCCTGTGAGTCCAAGCTCCCCCAGCCCTGCCCCTGTGGGGTTTAAACCATCCCAGCCCCGGTGGATTCCAAACCCCCCCAGCCCCTGTGGGTGAGGAGGGCACAGGCAGGGAATTAAACCCCACATCCCGTGTTCAGGTCAGCTCCAGGACTGGTCCTTAGGCACAATTCCTGAATATTCCATTTATCTCTTCTCCCTCTTTGGATTTTCTCCACAGCCAGAGCCAATGTGGGCCCAGATCCCAAATTCAACTGGAGTTCAGTGCCTCTGAACTGGAGTTCATCCCAGCATGGGGTGGACAAAGTGCTGGCACTGCTGGGGCTCTGGGGAGGGTGTCCCTGACGTGGCAGGGCTGGAACTGGAGCAGCTTTAAAATCCCAGCCCAAACTGGGATTCCGTGATTTTGAGAGGCCCTGAAATAACAATTAATCATTCCATGCTCACAGTTCTGTTTGGACAGACGGGCTGTGGACTCCAGAAATCCCTCCCCTGCATCTTTCCCCGAAATTCCCACTGGAAACTCCTGATTTTTATTGAACACTGTGATGATAAACAGGGATGTTTCCTCTGCCCGAGGAGAGAGCCAATTCCACAGGTCCCAATGCATTTCAGGGACACCTCCTTCAAACCCCGACTCTTCCCCTCCAACTCCAAACCCTCCTAAGCTGCTTTTCCTTCAGCAGCGAGGAGAAAGGGATTAGGATCATCTGGAGCAAGGAATGAACGCTCCCGAAGTTTTGTGTAGCGGTGGCAAAGCTGGATTAAAAAATCCTGGCAGTTTGAGTTTCAGCTCCTTTCAGATGGAGAGAATGAACTAAGAAGCAGCATCCCAACAAAGGGAGCTGCTGAGGCCGTCCCGTGGCTGCACGGTGGGAATTGGCTCCTGGAAAATCCGCCCTTAAGACACTTGCGCTGTTACAATGAGCGTTAATTAACGAGGCCGAGGCTCCCAGGAAAACCTGACAGGGAGATGATGATATCCAGTGTCAGATCCCTGCTTTCCAGAGCCGTGTGCGGGAACACGGGAAAAGTGCGAGGCACGTGGGCAGCCAGCTGTGCTTGGGGCGTTTTCCATGTGCAGTGGGAAATGGGAGGGGATGGAGCCATGCAGGGAATCCTCCCGGAGCAGCCCCTGCAGGGTCTGTCTCACCCTCAGGCATCTCTCCCTCACTGCTCCTCCTTTCCCAGCCCTTTTAGCGCCTCTTCCACCGCAGTTTGTTGGGTTTTGCGTGGATTTCCCTTGCTGCAGGCTTTGCCAGGGATTCCCTGCCCACAGCAGAGGTGCAGGAGGCACATTCCCATTCCTGCCCCCGCCTTTGGGGTGCAGTAAGTGTGCAGGGGACAGGGGCTTCACACAAGATTGCAGCCTGCTAGGACTGTGCAGAGACCTTTACTGGTGCAAAGAGCTTCACCTGGCAGTGTTCTTGTGCAAAGACAACGCTCACACAGTGAAAATCCCTTAAATGCCGTCATACAGACAGGATGTGTCATCACATAAACAGGACAGATGTTCACCATGGTGTTCCCCAATCACCTGGGCTATTCCACCGTTTTTGTCTGTTATCATAACAGGTAAACAATGCCCTATAAGGTCACAAACTATAATTCTCACTCTCAATAGGTCCAGAAGGCCACAAACCCACAATTCTCTGTCTCCTAGCCCATCTCTGGTGACCTGGATGTATTCCCAGGGTCCCATAGGGTCCAGGAAAGAGGCTCACTCTGTTCTTCAAGGGCTGCTCCTCTATCACGCACACAGAGTGTAACCCAACACTGGGGTGTTATCACTGTTAGCCCTTCCTTCGCTCCTCTCTAAGCCACACCAGCCCATTGTTCCTGTGTCCAGCTCAGCCCTGCCCTGCAGAGCTCTGACCCTGCCCTCAGACCTCCCTTCCCTCCCACTCCTGGAGCTCAGAGCCCCAAACTGGATCCAGATGAAACTGGGATCTCCCAGAGCTGATCCTGCACCTCTTGGATGCTGCAATCTGGGTTAAACTGGACTAAAACTCTGTCCAGAGTGGCAGCTGGGCTTGGCCTGTGCCAGCAGCCTCTGCCCAGCTCCAAACCCAGCCTTAGGAGAGCTGGAACCATCCAGGACTGGCACCAGAGCAGAATTCCTGATAGGAGTTTG
The DNA here is from genome assembly GCA_034509425.1 of Eopsaltria australis. Lineage (NCBI taxonomy): Eukaryota > Metazoa > Chordata > Aves > Passeriformes > Petroicidae > Eopsaltria > Eopsaltria australis. The sequence goes on along the minus strand of JAVTVJ010001159.1, from coordinate 162,531 downwards.
ATAAGAGGCCTCACACAAGCTGTGGCTGCTCTGCACCAGACCCTGTCAGACACCTCAGGGAAATTCTCCTTTTCTGATGCTCCAAACAGAGAATCTCTGGGGCGGGATGGGAGTTTGGGGATTCCTCTGCTTTTGGAGCTGCACAGCCAGAGCTCACCCAGCCTCCGCACATCCTGGGATCACCATTTCCCTTTTCCACAAAAAACCCACAAATCTGGATAGAAACACTTGAGGGATTTGGCCATGGGTCAGACTGCCCTGATCAAATCTTTAATTAAGGAATAAAGGAAGACTGAGCTTGTTGAAATTAACTGCAGGAACCCACGGCACTGCAGCCAGCTCTGGGTGTCACTGCTTCACCCAGACAGGCAAACACAGCTGGGTTATCATCCCCCTCCAAAAAAGGAGCTCTCAGTGATTTCAGTCCCCAAAATATGGAATGGTTTCCAAAGGAAATGTGCCCTGGAGGTGTTTGGATCACTCAGAGCAGCAGGGGAAAGGCTTTGGGAGTGGATGAGCTGAGTTAATGAAGGGTTTTCCCCTGTCTTCACTGGTCTTTGACCCCGGCTGATGAAAATAAAGGACATTTAAGCACCAAACCCACAGCCCTGCTTTGTTCAAATAAAGGCCCTGCTTAGCATTCCAGCCCTGGCTGAGGGAGAGTGTTTATTTTATTCTGGGGTTCAATTGAATCCCCACAAGGCTGTCCCTGGGCAAAATCACTGGAGGGAAGGGCTCTAAAAATAGGAACTGTGGGGACACGTTTGGGACAAGCGTTGAGAGAAGGTGACTTTTCAGAGCCATAAACCCTCCCTCACACCCAGCCGAGCTCCCCGTGAGTCAGAGCAGGATCCTCCTGTGCCTCTCTCCCCGCTGCCAGGGAGGCACAGCCTGAGCCTGACCCAGCTCCCACTGATTTCCCTCTGTCAGTAACACCAGACTTGGCAGGATCAGTTCTGGGCTGTGACCACAAAAGCAGAATTGTTTCCCTCAGCGCTGCTCACGATCACCATCATTCCGTGGGGGGGAATCATTATCACCATGCCATAATCATGGCAATGACCTCATAATCATTACCATGATGTCATAATCATTATCATGATGTCATAGTCATTGCCATGATGTCACAGTCATTGCCATGATGTCATAATCATGGCCATGATGTCATAAGCATTATCATGATGTCATAATTATTTCCATGATGTCATAATCATTATCATGACACCATAATCATGGCCATGATGTCATAGTCATTGCCATGATGTCATAATTATTGCCATGATGTCATAGTCATTGCCATGATGTCATAATCACTGCCATGATGTCATAGTCATTGCCATGATGTCATAATTATTGCCATGATGTCATAATAATTATAATGACATCATAATCATGGCCATGATGTCATAATCATTATCATGATGTCATAATCATTATCATGACATCATAATCATTGCCATGATAACATAATCATTATAATGATGTCATAGTCATTGCCATGATGTCATAGTCATTACCATGATGTCATAGTCATTGCCATCATTATTCCATAGGGAGGAATCGTCACAATGTCGTAATCGTTACTGTGATTATTCCATAGGGAGAATCATTGCCATGATGTCATAAACGTTGTCATGATGTCATAAACATTGTCATGATTATTCCACGTGAGGGAGTCATTATCGTGATACCGTAATCGTTATCATGATGTCACAATCATTGTCATGGTTATTCTGTGTGGCAGAATCATTACCATGATATCATAATCATGATTATTCCATTTGGAGGAATCATTGTCATGATGTCATAATTATTATCAGAATGTCATAATTATTATCAGGATGTCATAATTGTTACCATTATTATTCCATGTGGGGGAATCATTACCACAATATCGTAATAATCACGTTTATTCCATGTGAGGGAATCATTATTATGATGTCATAATCCTTATCAAGATTATTCCGTGTGGAGGAATCATTGCTACAATATCATAATCATCATCATGATGTCATAATCATTATCATGATATCATGATCATGAGTATTCCATGTGAGGGAATCATTATCATGATGTCGTAATTGTTATCATGATCATTCCATGTAGGGAATCCTTATCACGATAGCACAATCCTTATCACGATATCACAGTCCTTATCATGATATCACAATCCTGATCAGGATATGACAATCCTTATCACGATATCACAGTCCTTATCATGATATCACAATCCTGATCAGGATATGACAATCCTTATAATGATATTACAATCCTTATCACTATATCACAGTCCTAATCACGATATCACAATCCTTATCACGATATCACAGTCCTAATCACGATATCACAATCCTGATCAGGATATGACAATCCTTATCACGATATCACAGTCCTAATCACGATATCACAATCCTTATCACGATATCACAGTCCTAATCACGATATCACAATCCTTATCACGATATCACAGTCCTAATCAGGATATCACAATCCTTATCAGGATTATTCCCTGTGGCCGGGACATGCTGCCTGGCTGGAGATGTTTTGCTTTGGAGGAGATGGAAATCCCCACTGGGATTCACCAAAAACCCGTGGGATTTCCTTCCCGAGGAACAGATTCCTGTCAAATCCATGGAAGAGCTCTGTGCAGAGATCTCCCAGGGCTGGGATTTGCCCAGGCCCTGTGATCATTCCCAAAATGAACCCCTGCATCACCCCCCTGTGCCTGCTGGAGGTGACACATTGAACACCCCTCATTTGTTAGGATAATTAAAAATTAAATGAATTTTCTCCATTATGCAGCCATTATTGGCAGCTGTGCATTAACCGGAGATTTCAATTAATAGTTCCTCACCACTCCCGCTTTTCCAGCAGCCAAACTTCTCCTGGAGCTGATTGCTAACGCCCCTTTATCCTCCAGCTCCACGGGGGTTTCACCTCCAGCAGAAACCCAAGGGTTTCTCTTACAAAACACAGAAAAGCAGCAGAAAACTTCAAATGCCTCTGTCCCAGCCCCGCTCCCTGGCCAGGGCTGATGGAAACCTCTGGATTTTTCTTTCTTCCACACGTGCAAAGTGCTGATGTGGCTCTTTCCCAGGGCCTCATGCAGATGGGAACTCAGCTCAAATCATTCGTTTTTTTGATACCTGAATTTTTGGGCTTTACTGATGCAGTTCCTCTTGCTGGGAGCATTATTTCGAGCTGCAGCCTGAGCGTGGGTCAGGTGAGACACCTGGTGACCCTGGGGTGTGACACCAATGCTTACAGGTTGTTTAGTGAGGGAAAAGATCCTAAAACACTTTGGGAAACCTTGGGAGTAATCCCTGGGCTGGTTCTGGGCACTGTGGCACAGGCACAGCCAGACCCAAACCGGCTCTGGAGGACCTTTAGCCCTGATCTGGGTTTAACTCACAGCCAGGGCTGCTTTATCCCACTGAGATGGGATTTCCCGTTGTGCTGATCCCAGCTCATCCCAGGGGCTCAGATGACCACAGGACTCTCCAGACCCTGAACAAAGGGAGCTCAAGCTCCACAAATGCTGCAGCCAAAGCTCTGAGGGCACCCAAGGCTCAGCTCAGCGCTTTGAGCAGCTCCTGGCACACCAGGCTGGGCTTTCCTGGGAAAACAGAGGGGTTTGAAGGGTTCACCGGCAGCATCTCGGCCCCAAAATGCCCAAGGCAGCTGGGCAGGGGCCTGGCACTGGGAGGGTTTGGGACAGGCACAGAAACAGAGTCAGTCACAGTCCTTGGGGCTGAGAGGTTTTCCATTCTGAGTGGGAGCTCCTGCTGACACAAGGAGTGGAAAGAACGGCTCTGTCCAACTTTTACTTGGGGTCACCCCTGACTCCAGCCTCCAGCCCTGACGTGGCTGTGCCCACGGTCCCTCTGCCCACAGAGGGTGGCTCAGGGCTGAGCTCAAATGTCCTGCACAGGGTGAGCACCCCCAGTGACCTGGATTGACTCCAGGGACCCCAAATGTCCCTGTGTGCCCAGCACAGGTGACACAGGTGTCCCAGGAGCAAGGATGAGATGGAGACCCCAAACAGCCCTGGGAGCAGAGCACGAGGTGACACAGGTGCTACAGGAGCAAAGATGAGTTGGGCACCCCAAACAGCCTGAGGTGCCCAGCCCGAGGTGACACAGGTGTCCCAGGAGCAAGGGCGAGAGGAGGGAGCTGTGCAGGACTCGGCCACAGGCAGGGTCTGAGCAGCCAGGGCCCCCCACAGCCACACCCGCCCGGAGCCACCAACCCCCAGGGGCTGCTGTGCCCCGGCAGCTGCGGGGCTCTGCCACCACCCAGAGCTCTGCTGCCACCACCCAGGGCTCTGCCACCACCCAGAGCTCTGCTGCCACCACCCAGGGGCTCTGCTGCCACCACCCAGAGCTCTGCCACCACCCTGGGCTCTGCTGCCACCACCCTGGGCTCTGCCACCAGCCAGGGGCTCTGCCACCACCCTGGGCTCTGCCACCACCCAGGGCTCTGAAAGGCTCCCAGCACTCTCCATCCTCCGGGAAGCTGCCAGGCACAAGTGAAAAGCCAATAAATTAAAATGCTGCCCATTTCAGTCTCCTTTAATTGTTCTCCGTCGGCTGAGGTGACTGATGGTTATTCATCTCCCCGGCAGCGAGTGCCAGACTGCGGGATGGATGCTGGGGATGCAGGAGGGATATTTGGGATGAGTGATGGCTGAGGAGCCGTGCTGCTCCTGGAGGAGCTGCTCTCAGCCGTGGCTGTTCCTGCATCGGCCAGGGATGTTCAGCCCCTCTGATTCCTGAGTCTCTCCGAGCACACGGGCTCAGGTCAGCGCTGGGCTTTTCACCCTCCACATTTCTCACCTTCCATCTCTCATCTGCCTTTCTTTACCCGGGAAAGGCCAACTCCACTGCAAGGGGAGGGAGGAATTGTCTTGTCCTGGCTCTGCTAGGGAGCTCCCCCTTTCCCAGGTGGAGAAATGTCCCTGGAAGCTGCAGGGAGGCCCCACCTGCAGCTCTGAGCAGAGGGGGAGGTCCTACCCCGGGCAGGGGTGCAGAGCACTGAGATAACCCAGGACAAGGGATCAGGGATCAGGGAAGAGGAGCTCCTTCTCCCTTTCCTTCTGCACCCCGCAGGAAGGTGGAGAAGGTCTGGCAAAGGATGGGACTGTTCTGATGGGCTTGGAGCAGTATCTGCTGCCTCCTGGGACGGCTGGAACTGTCCATGGCTGTTATTCCCATCCCGGAGCTCGGATTGCTGATGGATTCAGGCTCAAATGGAGCACAGACTGGCCTCTTCCCGTGCCTGCAGGGCTGCACCAGCTCCTGGGTGAAATTCCTGAGCTCCATTAGTGGCCAATTACATCAGCTCTCTCTCTGCAGACTCGGAGGGGCAGCGAGCCCGGGGTGACAGCGCTGGGAATGTGCAGGACAGGGAGGAGAAACGCAGGGAAGAGCCGAGGGGAGAGGGTTTAATTTGCTTCATTTGCAGTGCAGCACCTGCCCCAGCCCCCAGCCTGCGCTTCCCGGGGCCGGGGCTGGGTTTGTCTGGGTGTAAATTCAGGATTTAGTGGCGAACTGGGCGCTGCGATGATGCTGATGGGGAGCAGCAGCCGGGGCACGTCCCTTCCCTGGGCATCTGCCAACCCTCCCGCAGCTCCATCCCCTGCCCGAGTGGCTCTGTCCCTCACTGCCAGGCGGTGACAGCGCCATCCCGCCCTCCCGGAGCCTCCCCTCATTCCCGTCCCGCAATTCCCTCTCCCGGGAGTTCTGGAAATGTCCTGGAATGAGGAGGGGAGAACTGCGCAGCCAGGGGGGACAGGGATGAGTGTGTTCTTCACTAGCGTGATTCTCTTACTCAGAAAATGGATTGATGTATTTCTTCCTTGTTTCAATTTTAAAAACCCGGGTTCTGGAAGGCCGGTTTGGAATAAAAGAGGCAGCAGCGAATCTTGGAAATGATTCTGGAGGAGCTGCAGTTTTCCATGGCCAGGAGGCACCGGTGTCCCCCAGTTGGCAGGGGGAACACATTCCTCGCCTGCTGGTTTTGGAAGTGAGGATGGAGCTCTGAGGCACCCAGAAAAGCCAAAATAATTGCTAAATTTGGTGAGAAAAGCTGGAATATCCTCGCGCTCCTAACGCCAGCCAGCAGCAGTGGGAGGAGGGGACATTCCCAAAGCGCTCCCAAAGTGGAGCTGTCCCGGTGCTGATGTTGCCCCAGGCCAAGGGCGAGTTCTGAGTTTGGAATCCTGGGGAAAGAAGACACAACCCTGTTGTGCGAACATGGAAACGTCACCAAAAATGTCCCCCCGAGCTCGTTGGAGCCCCCAGCCCGGTGGCTTTGGGTGGCCCAGGTCGCTCCTCGCTGGTCTGGTTCAGACCCCGTGTCCCCGGGCAGCAGCAGAGCACGGAGCCTTTCTCCCAGAGCAGAAACAAAAAGGGTAACTGAGGTTTTGCCCCTTGGGAGCTCTGCTGAGTGGTTTTTGGCTGCGTTTCATGAACGCTGTTTTCTCCAGGGCTGCAGAGCCCCGCAGGGTGATGTCTGTGGCTCTCCAGGCTGGAGGCTGCCCCTCTGAGCGGGATTGAATCCCCTGGTCCCTGCCCTGCCCTGGCGGCACCAGCAGCAGCCACATCTGGCAGAGCCAGGAGTGCGGCAGAGCTCCGGCTCCAGCAGCAATTAAAGGGGGGAGAAGAAAGGGAAAAAGCCAATTACGTGTAATTGGATTCAGTAAACTGAATTATCTCCCCATTAAAGCCGTGCTTGTTTTTTAGATAGTGGGACATTCAAGCTATCAAAGGCATTAATTGATTCATCCCCTTTTTCAAGTGCTTTCTCAACAGTGCCTCTATTCAGGAGCTGCAACCTTTTGTTCCCGGGGGGAACGGGAATTATCCAGCCCGTGTTTATATCTCGGGAGCTCTATTCACTCTGCCTTTTTTGTCGTGGTACTGTTTTAACTCAAAAAAACCGAGCCGAGACTCCTGCAAAACATAATTGAAGGTTTATTTCCTCTTTTGTGCTGCCTTCAGTGCTGCTGGAGGTGTAATTTAACCAGGGAGACAGGCAGGGGGGTGTTTGGAGGCTGATTCTGAGGCAGGAAGATCCCAGACGTGGGAGCCCCACGGATGGGAAGGAAGCCAAGGAGCACCAGGAGCTCCTCGGTGGTGAGGGGCAGCTTGGGCTGAACGTTCTCCACAGCTCCAGGGCTGCACCGAGGCACTTCCTTAATTCCTGTGCCCTCTGCGGCTGCAGAAAACACTGAATAAAGGGTGTTCCATGCCCGGAGTGATGCCTTTGGATTTTAGCCTTTCTATTTCTCAGCTCCTGCACTGCATTAGTGCACAGCTCCAAACTCCAGATAAAGTGCAGCCACTGTCTGCACATCTCGGTCAGACAGAACAATCCCTCTGGGCCTGAGATCCAAGGACACCCCACAGCCTCAGGCCCCAAAAAGTACAAACAAAAGTGAATTTGGGGAGCAAACTGGGGGAATGTGACTTCATTACCTGCAGCTGTAATTGGAGAATTAACCCCTGATATGCCAATGGACCAAACTCATTTCTGTCTGAAAAACTCGTGCCCATTGTCCATGTTGGGTGCAGCCTCTGGGAGGCTCTGACTGCCCAAGGTGCATCTGTTGAAGGCCTTTCATAAATACCCACTTTATTCTCTAACCCTGTCCAGCCTCTGCTCCAGGAGCCACTCCAGGGCATCAGGAGAGCTTCCCAAAGGATCCCTGGGCCGGTGCTGACCCCAAGGCTCAGTGCAGGGCCATAAATAAACATTTCTGCACAGCTGGGAGGGCGTTTCCATAGCCAGGGGTGTCCAGGAATTGTCCCGTGCCTCTGTCCCTGTGCAGGACTGAGGATGAGGCCCCTCACGTCCTTGTGCCTGCCCGAGTGGCCGCTGGATGCGGGGAAAGCCTCGGGAATCAGTCAGCTCCAAGGAGTTATTTAGGCAAATTGAAAGCATTATGTCAATTTGATGGGCAGCGTTTCAGGCCGGAATGGTCCTATTGGCATTTCCCTCCTTCGGAATCAATAACTCCTAAAGGATTACAATTTAATTTTTAAAGGGTAATTCAATCAAGAATTTGAAAACAGAGGGCATTCTTAAAATTAAACTTTAATCTGATTTAGTTCTTTTTAAAAATTGTACTTGCAGAAGAAAGGAGAGCAATTTCCAAACTATCCCTCACCTTGGACTGAAAAGTGAAACTTCTTCTGTGTTCCTGGTAGGAATCTGTCCCCTTGCTTACCTTGAGTTGCTCTTGCCCATGCCAGTTCTATCCAGAAATGTTTCCATTAATTCTCTGAAAAGAATCTTCCCCAAATCCCAAGTTTGGCTGAGTTTTTTATGGTGATGCCTCCAGCATCCACTGATTCCTGTGAGTCTCCCCACAGCAGAGGGAGAGACTGACAGGGAAAAGCTGATGTATTCCATGAAAATATTCCTGCTCTTTTCCACCTCCTGTTGCCTCTTTGGGCCAGCCACAGGCAGCTCTGAAAGGGGCTAAAGGAATGGATGGCACAGAAATGACACAGAAATGGCAAAGAGCAATTCTGAAACTTCACCAAGGAACCTGCTCAGCTTTTCTCCAAAAAGTGAATTTTCATTGTTTCTTCTCCTATTTTCCATTCCTTGCTTCCCAGGCCCTGATCCTGCTGCCCTTTGGGATGAGGAACCTCTGTGCAGTCAGTGACAGCAAATCCCAAATCAAATCCTGGGTGACCACACGAGACCCCATTGAGCAGCAGCCACGGTGATACTGCAGAAAGCAGAGAGTGACAAAGGGTGACATGGAATGACAAAGGGTGACAAAGGGTGACAAAGAGCTGCTGCAGCCCGGGAGAGCAAGAGGGGTGATCCAAACCCCACAATTCCTTTGGATTTCCTTAGGAAATCCCATTAAGCAAAGCCTCCCATAAATAATCCTGTCTGTCAAGGACACTCCAGGTGGAGCAGGTGACACCTGGTCTGGGGTGACAATAATGAGGATGATGATGAAAACAAGGCCCCCTGTGCTTGGAGCCTCCCAAACCTGTCCCAGCAGAGCTGTCCCCATGAGGACACTGCTCTATTGGGTTCCACTCTGTGTGTTATAGAAAAGCAGACCTGGAATGCCCAGAGGGAGCCTCTTCCCCAGGCCCAGAGGTGTCCAGGAAGCACATCCAGGGCACCAGGGATGGGCATGGGAAAGAGGATCATGGCTTTGTGGCCTCTGCAGCCATTGTGTGAGAGGATTGTAGGCTGTGACCTTCTAGGGGATTGTTTATCTTTGCTGTTTATGGGATGGCACAGCCTGGGGGTGGGATGGGATAAAGGGAATTTTCACTGCACAGTAGAGGACAGTGGCCATGGGGCAGTGGCCATAGGGCAGTGGCCATGGGGCAGCGGCCATGGGGCAGTGGCCATAAGGGAGTGGCCATGGGGCAGTGACCATAGGGCAGTGGCCATGGGGCAGTGGCCATGGGGCAGTAGCCATGGGGCAGTGGCCATGGGGCAGTGGCCATAGGGCAGTGGCCATAGGGCAGTGGCCATGGGGCAGTGGCCATGGGGCTGTGGCCATGGGGCAGTGGCCATGGGGCAGTAGCCATGGGGCAGTGGCCATGGGGCAGTGGTCATTGGGCAGTGACCATAGGGCAGTGGCCATGGGGCAGTGGCCATGGGGCAGTGGGCAGTGGCCATGGGGCAGTGGCCATGGGGCAGTGGCCATTGGGCAGTGGCCATAGGGCAGTGGCCATGGGGCAGTGGCCATGGGGCAGTGACCATGGGGCAGTGGCCATGGGGCAGTAGCCATGGGGCAGTAGCCATGGGGCAGTAGCCATGGGGCAGTGGCCATGGGGCAGTGGCCATGGGGCAGTAGCCATGGGGCAGTGGCCATGGGGCAGTGGCCATGGCAGTAGCCCATGGGGCAGTGGCCATGGGGCAGTGGCCATGGCAGTAGCCACAGCAGCAGCCATAGGAGCAGTCTCAGCAGCAGTCCCAGAGTGATCTGGAGCAGTCTCAGTCTCTGTCTATAATAAAGAACTCTGCACAACAGCACAGGCTCCTCTGAGAAGTCCTTGACCCTGCATTGAGCACTGCACTGCTCCTGGAGAAGTTTTCCCCCTCCAGAACATCAAGGTGAAAACATTTCCTGCTCGTCATTGAAGACAATGATTTTTGTGAAGCTCTGGGCCGTGGATGCTCTGGGGGAATTGAGAGGGAGAATGCACCAGAGGCTCCAAGGAGCTCGGAGGGGAAGGGTCAGTGCTGGGTTTGTGGGAGGTGACGTCTCAAGCCTGACGAACTTGCGTAATTAACCGTGGAGGGACTCAAACACAAGGACCCTGCAGAGATTCTGTGTGGGGTTTGCAGCTCCGGCAGCTTGAATTGAAACAGAACACGAGAAACGGAGGGGAGGGAGCTCTGCTAAACCAGGGCATGAGAGGGGTCAAGAGAGGATTTACCAGAGTGAGAAAGTGTAAGGGAATACCATCGTATCCATAGGGTCCATAAAGCCTTGGAGCAAAATCCAAGGAGAGAGGCAAAGGTTTGGGTGGAAAAGAGTCTGGGACAGTGAGCAGGGTGATGCCTATCCCTGAATCCTCAATTCCTGAGCATTTCCTTGCTCTCCACTGAGCTGAGTGCTCTTCAATAGGAGGGGTTTGAGCGTCTGCACGTTCTTGTGTGAATATATCCAGAATGGCTGTTTAAATGTAAAAATAATTAACTAAATCATTAATTAATTAAAAATTACATATAGAAAAGGATGAGAGAAGGGGTAGAGAGAGATGTGGCTTGTGGGTTTTTTCAAATTATCAAGAAATGAATTTTCATAGTTCTCTTTTTTGCTTTATGTATCTGACACTTATCATCTACCAAAAACACCCTTCAAACTCAAAAAACTACTTAAATTTTTTATACATTTCTCTTTCTTGTTGATTATCTGAGTGTGCTGTCAGTTCCTGGCTGCAAACACAATTTTGTCATAATCCCTTCAGGATAAAAAAACCCAAAAAACCCCCAGGAAAGCACAATATGAATTCCAATGATTTCTCCTTTTCAATTCATGGCTCAAACAAGCAGTTGATTTACAGTCGTGGAGACATTTGCTGCAGGCTAATTAAAACCAACGCATTGTTGGCAGATAATTTATTGAGGGAAAACAAATTGACAAAGGATAAATTAAGTTGCCACGCAATTAACTGGGAAAAAAAAATAAAAATATGCCCAGCTGAAATAGGAAACGAATCCATACATTTATCAATATCTCAGCCAGGGCTGAATGAAGACGTTTCAAGTTCCCTGGAGAGAAAGAGAAGAAGAAGAAGAAGTTGGGGCTGAAATAATCTTGGAAGAATTTGGGGACTCAAATTTGCAGGGATGGTGGTGAAGGAAGCCAGAGCAGGGTGAGATTCCATGAATTTGACAATCCAAGGATTTTATTGGTCCAAGGACAAGAAGGAATTCCTGTGTGAGAGCTTGGGGAGGGGCGGGGATGGAATTGCCAGATTTGCTGTGGCTGCCCCTGGATCCCTGGCAGTGGCCAAGGCCAGGCTGGACATTGGGGCTGGGAGCAGCCTGGGACAGTGGCAGGTGTCCCTGGGGGTGGCACTGGATGGGCTTTGAGATCCCTCCCAACCCAAGCCATTCTGGGATTCCATGATCCCTGTGATCCCAATCCATTAAAATCACCAGAGATTTGACCAGGGAACCTCTCCACTCCCTGAGTTGTCCTTGGGTGGAGCAATTTCACTCTCTGCCACATTCCCACCAAAAATTCTCCGTGTGGGATTGCTCTGGGCAAGGAGGAGCCGCAGGGGCAGGAGCTCCTTGGGAATGCTGGAAATGCCTTCCAGGTGAAACCTCTCCTCCCTTTGGAGGTTTGGGCTCAGCTTGTGGGAGCTGCATCTGCTGTGGAACAGCAGCTCCTGGGAATCCCAGCACCATTTCCCTTCCCAGCCCCACAGCCCTGGCTGGGATTTGTTAAACGTCTGATGGGAAAAGCCGTTGGTGCTCAGTGAACAACCTGGATTTTCCTGACTCAGGAAATAGAAAATGCTCTCTGAGACCTGCACAAGGAGGGTACCAGCACTGGGGTCTGGGTGGGAGACACTTGTTTGGGCTGGGATATGCTGGGTTTTGGTGGGATGTGGTTTTTTGGGTGGGATACACGGTTTTTAGGTGAGATACACTGGTTTTGGGTAGGATACACTGGTTTTTGGGTGGGATACACTGGTTTTTGGGTGGGATATGCTGGTTTTGGGTGGGATACACTGGGTTTTGGGTGGGATACACTGGTTTTTGGGTGGGATATTCTCCCACCTTGCCCAGAGAGCAGAACCTGAGCTTTGATCACCAAACCCAACCTTTCCTGCCTCGCTGAGCTGCTCTTCCCTGCTCTGCTGCTTTCCCTTGGCTTTTCAAGGTGTGACCATGAACGGAGTAAAAACAACCAGCACCAGGATCCCACTGCAGCACCAGGATCCCACTGCAGCACCAGGATCCCACTGCAGAGCCAGGATCCCACTGCAGCGCCAGGATCCCACTGCAGAGCCAGGATCCCACTGCAGCACCAGGATCCCACTGCAGAGCCAGGATCCCACTGCAGAGCCAGGATCCCACTGCAGCGCCAGGATCCCACTGCAGCGCCAGGATCCCGCTGCAGCGCCAGGATCCCGCTGCAGCGCCAGGATCCCACTGCAGCGCCAGGATCCCACTAGCGCGCCAGGATCACTGCAGAGCAAGGATCCCACGCAAGAGCCAGGATCCCACTGCAGAGCCAGGATGCCCACTGCAGAGCCAGGCCCCACTGCAGCGCCTATGGGGGGGGGGCAGGATCCACTGCAAGAGCCAGGATCCCACTGCAGCACAGGATCCCACTGCAGCGCCAGGATCCCACTGCAGAGCCAGGATCCCACTGCAGAGCAAGGATCCCACTGCAGAGCCAGGATCCCACTGCAGAGCCAGGATCCCACTGCAGCGCCAGGATCCCACTGCAGAGCAAGGATCCCACTGCAGAGCCAGGATCCCACTGCAGAGCCAGGATCCCGCTGCAGAGCCAGGATCCCACTGCAGCACCAGGATCCCACTGCAGCACCAGGATCCCACAGCAGAGCCAGGATCCCACTGCCAGGATCCCACTGCAGAGCCAGGATCCCACTGCAGAGCCAGGATCCCACTGCAGAGCCAGGATCCCAGGATCCCGCTGCAGAGCCAGGATCCCACTGCAGAGCCAGGATCCCACTGCAGCTGCAGCCACACAGCAGCTGGCGCTGCACTCGGGGCAATTCCGGATCATTTGGGGAAAAAAAAACTTTTAAAAAAGAAGAAGAAAATAAAAATAATTTGTTCTATTTCAGCAGGCAAATGGGAATGTCTGACTGACAGTGGCTTCCAAGCATGAAAACTGCTCGGGAAGCCACCTGGGAATGTTGTGTGCTGACCTCAGCCCTGCAGCTGGCAGAGCTTTATCCCTGAACTCGGTGGGAATGGAGATGAAATTCCAAATGATGGGATCACAGCCAGCAGAGCCCCTCTGGGTCAGCAGAGCCCCTCTGGGGCAGCAGCCCAGCTCTGGAATAATTTGGGTGGGAATTTGAGGAGCACCAAACTGATTCCTGCTCTCAGCTGCAAACGAGAAGGAAATTCAGGGAAATATTAAAACCTGTGAGAGTGTGTAAGGAGATGGAATTCTCTGAGATTCTGTCCTGCATTAAAAGATCATCCAGGATTCAACCTGAGAGCACAGCCTGGCTCTGCCCTGAGCCCCCCACGCTCCTGCACAGGGAGGTTTGGGGTTCTCTGTCCCACCTGGGACACAAAGCCCCCAAAATCCTGGCACCCCCGTGGGATCTGCACCAGGAGAACCTGGACTTTTCTCCACTTCAGTTCCTCATGTATTTTTTTCTGAGATTAAATTATTTTGAACTAATATTTCCCTCCTGCTTTTGATCTTTGGAGGTCTTGGCTGAGCTGTTTGTTCAGGCTGGGAGGGCTCACCAGGGGTGGGTGACTGCAGTGATCTGGAGGAGGAGGAGTGGTTGAATATTGCAAAAACCCCGAGTCTGAAAGATTTTTTAGCAAGAAAAGATCTGATTTTAATGGATTTAACAAGAGGAGAACTGATTCTGCAAATCTGGCATCATTTTTTACATCAGAACTCCTCCACCATCTCCACTGGAACTGTCTCTGCACGTGAGAGGAAAATCAAACCCCAGATTACCTGAGAGGCAGAACCTGAGCCCACAGGTGAGGTGTTCCCCAGGTGGCTTTTCTTGGTTGGTTGGATTTCTCTATTTGTGCCTTCAGCCTCAGCTGAAAACTGCAAACAGAATTTGGGGCAGAAATGTTTGGGTTTATCAGAGGGGAAAATGGATTTCACTGTTTCAAAGCAGCTTTTCTACTAAAAAAGAAAAAAAAAACAAAACATCTTTGGAGTAGTAAAAGAAAAGTTTTTTGGTTTGTTTGGGTCTTTTTTCAGGACTAAAGGTGCTTCAGGAAAATGGCTGTTCTGCATGAAAATGCAATTCTTATCAAAGTAAAGAGATTTGGTACAGAGGTAAAAAAAAGAGATTCAATAAAGAATTCAAAAGAGAGATTCAATAAAAATTTTAAAATAGAGATCCAATAAAGAATTCACAATAGAGATTCAATAAAGAATTCAGAATAGAGATTCCAGGGGGTCCCTTTACCCTGATCCTGGCTGGGAAGGGGTGACAGGCCCAGGGTTTGCTTCCCTCTATTCCCACACCTCTGCAGCTGGAATTCCCTTCTGGCCACGTTAATCTGGAGGTTGAGAAACACCAAAACTCAGGCAGCTCAAAGCAGATCTGGGCCTTGCAGCTCTGATCCAATGGTGCCAGGAGTCCCTGGGAATTGGAATCATCTTTATTCCCTCCCTGTGACTCATTCCTGGGCCTGACTCAGCCTCCTCCTCACGATTGTTTCGCCTGTGGAAAACCCAGCCTGGTTTTATCCAGAGCTCTGCCTTCCTTTGGATTTAGGGTCACTCTCAGGGGTTTTCCTTCAGCTGTTCTGGCAGCTGTCCCTGCCCTGGCACAGCTGAAGCCAGATGTCACCGAGCCCAGCGCTGGTGTCCCCAGGCCCTGCCACCATTCCCGATCCCTGCCACCATTCCAGCAGCTCCTGTCACCATTCCTGATCCCTGCCACCATTCCTGAGCCCTGCCACCATTCCCGATCCCTGCCACCATTCCCGATCCCTGCCACCATTCCAGCAGCTCCTGTCACCATTCCTGATCCCTGCCACCATTCCTGAGCCCTGCCACCATTCCCGATCCCTGCCACCATTCCCGATCCCTGCCACCATTCCAGCAGCTCCTGTCACCATTCCTGAGCCCTGCCACCACTCCTGATCCCTGTCACCATTCCTGATCCCTGCCACCATTCCCGATCCCTGCCACCATTCCCTGCAGCTCCTGCTGCTCAGAGCCTTCACCTGGCATCCAGAGGGATGTTTGGGAGGAGAGAGCCCAGCCAGGGCTCCATGGGGACAGCGGAGCCCATGAAGGTAGGAGGGGATGGGCTGGTGGCCACAAACCAGGCAGCCCTGGACACTGTGCTGGGATCCAGCTGGGGATTGATCCCAGGGGTCATTCCAGAGCCCTGGACACTGTGCTGGGATCAGATTGATCCCAGGGGTCATTCCAGAGCCCTGGACACTGTGCTGGGATCAAACTGACCAGAGGGGTCATCCCAGGGCCCAGTTGGGAAAAGGAAGAGATCTGCTGTGCTGTCAGTGAAATCCCAGAGTCACTCAGGCTGGAAAAGCTCTCTGAGATCAGCGAGTGCTGCCATCCCCAGTGCTGCCAGGGCCACCTCTGACCATGTCCCCAGGTGCCAGGGATGGGGACTCCCCTGCTGCCCTGGGCAGCTGTGCCACGGCTTGATCAACCTTTCAGTGAAGGATTTGTCCCCAATATCCCACCTGAGCCTCCTTTTCTCCAGGCTGAGCCCCTTTCCCAGCTCCCTCAGGAGCTCTCCAGAGTCTCCTCCTGCAGCTCCAGCCCCTTTCCCAGCCCTGTTGCTGAAGGAAAAATGGGAGTGAACGCCCTGAGCTGAAAAATTCACCATTTCTGCTGCCCAGAGCTGAGTGTGGCATCCCTGAGTCCATCCCTCAGGCGAGCGAGGCTGGAGCCACACCCAGGTTCACCTGCAGGGAACCTCCCCAGGGATTTCTGACCTCGGGGATGGGATCAGGGAAATTCAGCAACCCAACACTGATGGGAAAATCTGCTGGCCTTGGTACTGGGAATATTTATTCCTTATTTCATCCTGGAAAACTTCTCTCACGGAGTATTTCTGGGGGAGAAAACAACATGTGGCCCTGAGCAGAGCGCGGGGTGCATCAGGACAGGGTTTCATTAGCATGGAGATCAGATCAGCTCTGAAACCCTGATAAAGCCGAGCCACAGAACAACTCCAAATGAAATCCCCGCAGCAGTTCTGGAGTGCGAGTATTTGAGGAGAGCAAGCAGCTCCAGGCAGCAGAGGCCTGGCTCTGATGAATTTAATCAGCAGTGGGAACTTTGTGTGAGACAGAAGGAACAGCCCAGAGCCACTTGCTGGAGCATATTGTGCTGGAACATATTTTATTTATTACCGAGTGCTGTATCAGAAAGAATTTGCTTCAGATCCTCCCTTTGCTCCTTGTTTTTTATTTTGTTTCTCTCATCTGTTCATCTCTCCTCCATGTCTGATGCATTTTTCATCCTCTGTCTTCGCTGGGCTTTGCCTCTCTCCCTCTTTCCCGAAGTTTTCCTGTGTGGGTGTGGTCCCAGGAACTTGGGGTTCTCAAGGAGGCTTTTCTTAGGAAAATCCTTCATCAGGGAATTCCTCCCAGTGGGACCAGTGGGACTCTGAGAGTGTTGGAGAAGATGAAATAGGGAAGCCTTATCAATATGATTACCTGGAAAAGATGCTGAGAATGTAGAAACTCTGAGCGAGATTGAAATGAAGACAAGCTTTGAGATCCCAAAGCCCTGGAAAACAATGGCATGGCCACTGCAGGTGATCCCCCTTGGATTAAACAATCCCCTCTGCTTGCAGACAGGCCCAAGGCTCAGAGCAGACCCCACCAACCTGGCAGAGGCTCCAAAAAGCAGCTTTTAGGGTTTAAAATAGAACACTGTATGGTAATGCAATAGTTCTCATAGGCTGGATGCAAATGGTGTAAGATTTGTAGTTTGTTCTGGATTGGTTAATGAAGATTAGAATATTCAGCACAGAAGATGATTTATGGTATTGTAAATGACAAGCTTGTTCTCTTCCCTCTCCTCTCCTCTCCTCTCCTCTCCTCTCCTCTCCTCTCCTCTCCTCTCCTCTCCTCTCCTCTCCTCTCTCCCTCCTCTGCCCTGCTCCAGGCTGTGTCTGGCAGCCCCCAGCAGCTCTCCCACACCCACACTCTTTCACAATGAACCTCACGCTCTCAGACCCGACTGCAGAGATCTCTCGTCTGTCCCGACCCTCCCAAACCCACCCGCAAATCCTACATGAGAGTGCAGCTGCCTTGAGCTGCATTTCCATGAGAGACAAATGTCATACACCTCAAAATGTGTGGAATGGAAATTCCAGGCACTGGTTTCATGAGGAGGAAAAAGACAGCAGTGAGGAAGACATGAGGGGCTGCTGAGCTGCAGCAGAACTCGAGCCAGGTTTGACCATTCCTCCTCAACATTCCCAGGGAGGCAGAGAAAACATCTGGGCTTTGGGATGGGTCTTTTTAGAGTCAGTTCTGTGGCTGTGCTGGGAAGCTCCCAGAAATTGTGATTGTTTCCCCTCACTCCAGGCACCTTCAGGGAGCACCTGCACCTGCTGAGCCCTGCCTGTGTTTTATCCTGAGGCTGTGGAGGCCTCTTGAGCCCTGGATTTGGGAAAGGCATCTCCAGCTCAGGCTGGGCTGGCCATGGAGGGCTGAGCACCCTGGAGTTGTTTTTCCATCCACCATGAATGGCCAGAGACCTGGAGATGTTAAAATGTCTCCACAATTCAGTACACACACAAAAAAAAATCTTCACAATGAAGCAACCAAAATCTTTATCCAAGTCACTCCAGAGTCTGTGAGAGTCTGGGCATGCCAGAAAAAGTCCGACCTGGAGCATCTGGGGATGGTGTGGAATTGAATTTCCTGTGCTCAGATTTGGAAAAGTCCCACCTGGAGCATCTGGGGATGGTCTGGGACTGCCCTGGCCATGCTGAGCCTGGCAGGAGCTGAACAAGCAGCACCTTGGAGCAGCCTCCTCTGCCCTTCCCAAGCTCCTTCCTGGGGTTTTCCAGCCTGAGCCAGCTCTCAGAGCAGTCTGTGGAGGAGCAGAGGCTGAATTAGCTGGGGGTTGAGCGGTTTGGGCTTACACTCAATTAACGTTATTAATCACTGTGATCAGCTATGACCTCCCTCTATCCCTGGGCTTTTCCCTGCAGAGGAGCCTCAGGCTGCAGGACCAGGCACCCCTGGATGGTTTCCTTGGAGCTGCTGGAGCAGGAGATGCTCAGGGCTGTTCCTGATCCAGCTGCAGCATTCCCTGGAGCTGAGGGGAAGGAGAGGAGGCTGCAGCATTCCCTGGAGCTGGGAGGAAGGAGAGGAGGCTGCAGCATTCCCTGGAGCTGGGAGGGAAGGAGAGGAGGCTGCAGCATTCCCTGGAGCTGGGAGGAAGGACAGGAGGCTACAGCATTCCCTGGAGCTGGGAGGGAAGGAGAGGAGGCTGCAGCATTCCCTGGAAGCTGAGAGAGGAGAGGAGGCTGCAGCATTCCCTGGAGCTGGGAGGAAGGACAGGAGGCTACAGCATTCCCTGGAGCTGGGAGGGAAGGAGAGGAGGCTGCAGCATTCCCTGGAGCTGAGAGAAGGAGTGGAGGCTGCAGCATTCCCTGGAGCTGGGAGGAAGGAGAGGAGGCTGCAGCATTCCCTGGAGCTGAGAGAAGGAGTGGAGGCTGCAGCATTCCCTGGAGCTGGGAGGGAAGGAGAGGAGGCTGCAGCATTCCCTGGATCAGGGAGGAAGGAGAGGAGCCCAGCACTGAGCTCAGCCCCAGAGGTCACACAGGGCCTGGGTCTGGCCCCTGGGGCTGATTCAGGCACTGGGAACGAGCCCTGGAGCGCTCGGGACTCTCGATGTGAAACCTCTCGCACAGGGCAGCTGCCTGAGGAGAAGAAGAAAGGGAAGAGCTGAGATTTATTCTTCTTTTGAAGGCGTTTATTTCAGCCCCACCGCCAACCCGCGGAGCTGTTCACGCCGGAGGGTATAAATAGGAACAATGCCCCGAGGTGTGGGGTACCCAGGGCTGCTGCTCTGCTCCTGACAAGATTAAACACCGCTGGCTCTTCCTCTTCAGGCCTACCCACCGCAGAGATGTGGCGACTCTGCCTCTCTTTAATCCTGTTCCTTTTTACATCTGCTTTCAGGCATTGACTCTGCAGCCCTGGGGGTCTGGCTTTAGTTGCTTAAATCTTGTTTTGGGTACAGGGCTTGTCCTGCGTCCCCTTTGCCTGAGGAGCTCCTGTGGGCCATTCAAAAGTCCTTGTGTTTGGACCTCTTGCCCAGCCCCAATTTCCATCCCAATCCCTGCTTTCTCCCAGCCAGGAGGCAGTGAAGGTCATTTGGGTGGAATTGCAAAACCTCGGCGGGAGGAGGGGGAGAAATGACTGGCAGGAAATCAGCTCGGAAAGCTCGGAGTGGTTTATGGGAGCAAACCTTGTTCCCATTAGGAAAATCCAGATTTGTTGTGACATTGCGAGGCTGAGCTGGGATGTGCACAGTATTTCCTTGGGATATCTGGCAGCTGGATCAGTGTTTAATATATCCATTAAATGCTACATCGAGATGTAAGAGCAGCCAATAAAACTTGTTTATTTACCTCTGAAACCTCTGACAGAGCAGAGCACATCACTCCCTGGATATATTTCCCCATTCCCATCTCCCAGCTATTGGGAATGACAGCAATAAAAGGAAGAGCCATAGATTTTCTCTCCCAGCCTGCATTTACCGTGGACAAAACAAAGCCTATCAAAATGCATTTATTTATTTATTTATTTATTTCTCTCTGGAACGCATCCAGAGTGCAGCTCCTGATGCGTTTGTACAATTGCATGGAATATCCAGGAGGGACCAATCACGCCCCTCCTCACCAAGTCCTTCCCTGGGATCCATCTCCAGGAAAAACGGAGCGTTTTGGCTTTATTGGCATTTATGGCCGTGTTTATTGTCCCCGTGCTGGGACAGCCAAGGGTTTCCTTGGCTGGCACGTGCACAGTCCCCACTTCCAGCACCTCCCAACTATCAATTCCCCAAAATTGCCTTCAATTCCAAAACTGTAACATTTCAAACAGGAGTGGGGAAATAAAACCGAGTGCTAAACCAGCCTGGTGGGTGCAGACAAGTGCACAGCGAGCAGGAAAATCTGGAATAAAAATCTTGTTTTGCTTTCCCGCTTGATGAAGGTGACAGTCTCCTCTCTTGTTTTCATAGCTTTGACGTATTTTGATATTTTCCCAGTGCTGTTCCAGGCTCTGGACACCGGGAAGGGGCTGTGGGTGAGGAGCAGCAAAGGACAGCTCGACCTTGGTGTTAAATCACCAAATCTCCCCAGTTTGGAGGGAGCTGGATCCCGGTGGGGGCTGGGGGCTGGCAGAGGGAATGCGGGCAGGGGTTTGTTGGGATTCCCTCCATCTCTCCCAAAGTCTGAAGGAGCAAGTCAACAAGGGAATATTTTGTCATTTTTTTCTGTGGCAGAGAGGAGAGAGCTGTGATCTCCCCTGGATGATGTTGCTGATCCAGGGCCCAGCTGGGCTGGGCTCATTCTGATCTGAACCACTGAAAAAAACCGATTTTATGAAATTGTTTCTCCTTTATTTTCCCTGCTCCTTTTTGTTTGTGTGGTTTTGCAAGGTCACTGCTCACCCAAGGAAGGAGGGGGACAGGGCAAGGTGCTGATCACCCACCCAGTGTCCCTCCAGCTAATTAGACAGGCGTTAATTACCAGCTCAGGGCTTGGACCTGCTAAATGTGCTCATGGAAATGAGGGCAGGATGAACTCAAAGTGCCTCTGCATGGGAATTCTGTCACAGGGGAGGGAGGGGGAGTTTGGCTGCGATTCAGGAGGGAGGGGAATGATGTTTGCACGTTTTCCCTGTGATGCTCAGCACGGAGCTCCCAGCGTGGGAACATTATCCATCCTCACAGCTCCTGTCACTGCAGGATCAATACCTGGGCATTTAGCAAAGCTTTGGGATGGGTCCTGCTCTGGAAGCCGATTTCCTGATGGGAATGGTGATGGAGACAGTGCGGGAGTGAGGCTGAGTGGACACCGAGAGGAACAACCTCAGCCTGTAAAAGCTTGTCAATAACCAGGCCAGGACAGAGCCAGGGATGAGCCAATAAAACCCCTGGACAGGAGAACTGGGAACATTCCCTGCACGAGCATTGATTGCTCAGCTCCACGTTTGCCAGGGATGGAGAATATTCCATCAGCCTCAGTTATTCCAGGATTCTCCTTCCCGCTGGAGCTGCACATCTGGACAGGGTTTGCTGTGGGAGGCTTTGTCCCTATGGAACAGCCCTTGGATCCTGATGACCCTTTGGAAAATCCAGCTGCTGATTTCGCTGCAGAAATAACAATTCCGGAATGCTGCTCTTTGAAGGAGAAGGATGTTCCCGATTCCTGGGCCTGACAGTGGATTTATCACCTCTCCACGAGCTCCTGTGGGGCTACATCCAGTGAGAAAATCCTTGTGCACGATTATCCCACCCAAACGGAGCTTCCCTTCCCTTGTTCCCAGCTCACCCGGGGGCTCCTTTTCCATGGAAAACATTCGCGGTGTTGACAAGCGGCTCCTGTCACTCGATGAGGTGGAAAACAGCCCCTGCCAGCCCGAGGGAATCATCAGAGGGATGAAAAATGAGCCGTGGAGAGCAGGGCCCGGCCAGGACTGTGCTAATTACAATGCTAATTACAGCCAGGGGCACATCGGGATGCATTCCTGGCAGGAAAGGGGCGATGCTCTGGAGCATTCCTCGCTGCAGGGAGGGGTGGGATCATCTCTGGCTGCTCTCCTGAAGCAGCTGAGTGAATAGACGAGCAGAAGGAATCATCTGCCACTCTTCAGTCCTCGCCTTTCCCCGTGCCAGGAGCTAAAACACTGAGAGGGGAAAACTGTGAGGAAAACCCCCCTTCTGACCCATCCTGAGTCCATCCCGTGTCCATCCTGAGTCCATCCCGTGTCCATCCTGAGTCCATCCCGTGTCCGTCCTGCTGCTGTTCCAAGGCTCAGAATTCTGTGAGGCTCCGAACCCTTCCCCGGACAGGGGGAGGTGCGGGATGAGGGGCAGCTCTGCTCTCTCTGTTCCTGGCCAGGTTATAAATAACTATTTATGAGTCTGAGGCACCTCTGACAAAGGTTTCCAAGCAGAGAGGAGAGAGAGAGAGAGACAAAGAGAGACCATAACACATAAAAATGTGAAAAGTCCCTTTCTGCCCTGGCAAAATGAGCGCTTGGCCTTGGCGTGCTGCAATGAGGTCTCGCTTTGATCGTGACCTAAATTTAACTTTCCTAAAGGTTCAAAGAGGTTCAAACCTGAGCTGATTCCTCTCAGTTTAAACCCAGAGTGCTCTGTGGTCTCCCAGCTGGTTCTCAGGGCTTTTCTCCTCCTGGGAGGGCAGAGATCTGCGATTGTGGCGAGGGGAGGATTCCTCAGGGCTGACCAAGGAGCCGAACCCTCAGTCCCTGTCACTTGTCCCAGGTGAGGCTGGCATTCACCGCACCTCCAGGGACACTCCCAGGTTCTGCCTGGCCGACACCTCAAGATAAAAATTAACCATTGATTCCTTTTAGAGGTCTCTTCTGAGAGTGGGAACAACAGACAGGAATTGTTTTCCGTGGGAACATTGTGGAATCACCACTCACCGAGGGGTGAAGGGCTGAACGCACATCCAATAGTAAATATCCTAAAAGCCCTCTTCCCCCTGAGTTTGACCTCGTTAATGGTTTTCCAGGGGGTGATAACAGCAAAACAGAAGAGAGAGGGAAATGGCATCGAGGAGAGCTGGGGCAGGTTTCCCTTTAGCTCCGGGGAATGAGACCTCCCCTCTGAGGTGCTTCCTGCTGCTCGGAACGTTCACCTGGAAACGCCTCCCACCTCTGGATATTCTGCAAGAACAGGACCATCCTCATCTCTTCTTGCCCGGGATGCAGGAATGAGGCTCAGGAAACAGCACGAGGCTCTGCTGGAATGAGAATCTGAACTTCCACAAAAAACCCCAATAAAAACCCTAGCCTCTGCTCATTACACGCTCGAGCAGCTCCGGGAACACGGCAAAAACTCCGCATGAATATTCTGGCAAGCGGCAGAAGGGCGAGACTGCTACTGCCGCCTAATCAGCCGGGTAATTAACGCTGAGCTCTAATTCGGGGCAAATCCTGAATACAGAGCAGGGAGGGGAGGGAGGGGTCCCCCTGCCCCAAACTCACCTGTTCGAGGTGCTCTCTGGTGAGCAGGAGGGCTGGGGCTCACCCTGGAGCCAGGGACAGGGTGATGAGGGCTGGATCAGCCTCCCTCACCCACCTGTGCCCACAAAGCTCCAGGTCCCATCCCCAGGTGCGGAATGAAGACAAAACTCAGCAGGAATTGCCTGCAGACACCTCGGTTAAACCCCAACCAGGAATCTGCAGGAATACTTCCAATAAAAGACATGGAGATGTCAACGCCCCTCGGGGTTGGAGCAGGAGGGGCAGGACAGGGGGTCCCCTCCTGTTCCCAGGCTTGGGCCTCAGTGTGGGGATTCCAGGAAGCTTTTGGGTCCTCAGCGTGGAGTGGGATCAGTGTGGGGTGGCCCTGAGACTCTGCAGGGTGTGGATCTGAACCATGGAACAAAGGGGTCAGGGGGGCAGCAGTTTGAGGTAGTTTCCGCTTTGGCCAGCTTGTTTTGGTTTTTTTGTGGGTTTTTTGGGGTTTTTTTCCCCTGCAAATATTTCAGCCCAGTTCTAAAATCTGGTCAGGTGATAAAGTGTAAAAACCTCCAGGTGAGTTGATGTCCAGGTTGCTCCAAGCTCCATCCACCCTGGCTTTGGACACTTCCAGGGATGGGACAGCCATGGACTCACCTGTGCCAGGGCCTCCCCACCCTCCAGGGAACAATTCCCCCCAGTATCCCATCTAAACCCTCTTGTTGTCAGTTTAAAACCTCCCCCCTCATGCTGTCACTCCATCCCTTGTAAACAGCTCCATTTTTAGAGGTTTCCAGTAAAAATACAGCGCATCTGGAAGCTGTTGGTCAGACATCTCTCAGGGGTCTGTTTTTTGCCCCAGATCAGAGCTGCACAAAGCTCAGAGCTCTCTCCAAGCCTGAGGCACCATGGTGTAAATAAATACTCGTGCTTTACAGGGCAGGGCCGTGGCCTCATCCCACCCCTGCCACAAAATCCCCCAAACCTCCACAAAATCCCCCCAAATCCCTGCAAAATCACTATTCTGCAGGTAGAACCACAAAAACCAAACTTACACCTTTATAAAATTTCCTCTCTTTCCTCCCTCATTTTCCCCCCATTTCTCACTCTTTTTCTGTCATTTTTCCTCTTTTCCCCCTCATTTTTCCCTCCCCCCCCATTTTCCTCTCTTTTCTCCCCATTTTCCTGCTTCAGTTCAGTCTGGCTGGGAACTCCCAGGGGGTGCAAGCAGGAAATTCTGAGCGACTTTGGAGATGGGAACACCTAAAAAAGGGAATGGAGTTATTCCCTCAGCCCAGGAATATCTGGGAAAGGGAATGGAGTTGTTCCCCCAGCCCAGGAACACCTGAAAAAGAGAATTGAGCTGTTCTCCCCACCCAGCTCCTCCCTCTGGGCTGTCTCTCCCCAGACCTTGTGTCCTTGAGCCACCACAGCTGCCAGGTGACAAAGCCTCCAGACTGACTCAAGCTCTTACTGCTTTTCCAAGACAGAGTATTTGTTTGGTTGTTTTTAATCTTTGGATTTGATTTTTTTGTTTTGTTTTTTTGGGATTTTTTTTTTGTTTTTTGGGTGGTTTTTTGGGGGGGGGGGGGGTTTGGTTTTTTTTGTTGTTTTTTGGGTGTGTTTTTTTGTTTGGTTTTTTGTTTGGTTTTTGTTGGTTTTTTTTTGTTTTGTTTTTTTGTTTTGTTTTGTTTTGTTTTGTTTTTTGTTTTTTGTTTTTGGTGGAGCTGCAGCAAATCCCAGGAAACGCAGAGCAGATGTGAATATCTCGGGGTCTCCAAAGGAATCCCAAACTGCTCCACCTGGGTTGAAATGTCAGCCCCACATGGTGGGGGGAGGCCTGGCACGATTTGTGTTTAATAATTTTGCAAGTGTGTTACACTGTCAATTTACCCTGTTCTGGGTTTAAATTCTAATTTCACCTTTTTTTCCTCCCTTTCCCCGCCGTCTGCTGGATGCAATATTCATGTACTGTTAAATCAAACACTCCATTAACAGCAGCAGAGATAAATATTGAATTAATGGAATTATTCAGGTTAATGGGAGATTCATGGGATGATGCTGGAGAGTGCCGGGTGTGAACTCTGCCAGCAGCTGAATCACGGCCCCTGGCTGGGCTCTGCCTGCAGGTGCCATAAAAACAGCCCAAAATGCTGGGATTTAACTGGGAGAGATTGAAATATTCACCGTGAGCACATCAGAGGTCATGGATGTGAGCAGATGAAGCCAGGACAAGCCCTGAGCGCTGAATATTTCAGGCTCTCCCATCCTGCTGAGGAGGAGCAGAATCCATCAGTTCCTGCTTCGGAATAAATTCCCACTTTCCATCCACCAAATCCACTGGTGCCTCCAGCCCTGGGCCCTGCCTGGGGCTGAGCAGCTGGGCAGGGACAGAAGGGACAGGGGCAGGGACTGTCCCCTCCTGCTGGGACAAACAGAGCCTGCCCCAAAGGAGTGGGAACGGCAACAATCCTGGAATGGCTGGGGCTGGAATTTAAACTCATCCAGTTCCACCCCAGGGACACCTGCCACTGTCCCAGGCTGCTCCCAGCCCCAATGTCCAGCCTGGCCTTGGCCACTGCCAGGGATCCAGGGGCACAAACAGCAAATCTGGCAATTCCATCCCAGCCCCTCCCCAGCCTCCCAGGGAACAATTCCTTCCCAATCTCCCATCCATCCCTGCCCTCTGCCACTGGGAAGCCATTCCCTGCCTCCTGTCCCTCCAGGCCTTGTCCCCAGTCCCTCTGCAGCTCTCCTGGAGCCCCTTCAGGCCCTGCAAGGGGCTCTGAGCTCTCCCTGGAGCCTTCTCCTCTCCAGGTGAGCACCCCCAGCTCTCCCAGCCTTACCCAGGACGTGTTTATCAACTGTCCCCACCCCTCTGTCCCTAATTCTCTGTTTTGACAACACTCTCCAGCCACTCTCCGTATTTTTATGCCTCACTTCATGAATATTCTGAGCAGGAAACTCATCCTGAAATTGTTTCCTTTTTGTCTTCTCTTCTAGGAAACGTTTGTGTGCAAAGTCCCCTAATTTATGTAAATACGGAGGCGTTGGAGTTTTCACTTCATTGTTACAAATTAAAAGTTCCCCAACATTTCCAATTAGCTGGAGAGAAAAGCAGCTCTAAAAACATCCCAAAGCCAGCGGGGCTGGAGCAAACGGAGCGTTCCCATCGCGACACCCAATGGAGGAGACTCCGGGGGAATGGAAAGGGAATGGGAATGGGGATGGGAATAGGAATAGGGGATTTGTGCCAAGGGGTGGCCGAAAACTTGGGGACAAGAGCAAAGAAATTTCTATTAGGATTAAACTCAGCTCAGTGTTGCCCCTCATCGAATCTTGGAATGTCCTGAGCTGGAAGGGACCCACAGGGATCATGGATTCCAGCCCCAGACCCTGCCCAGACACCCCAAACCCCAGCCTGGGCATCCCTGGCAGCGCTGCCCAAACGCTCCTGGAGCTCTGGCAGCCTCGGGGCCGTGCCCATTCCCTGGGGAGCCTGGGCAGTGCCCAGCACCCTCTGGGGGAAGAACCTTGCCCTGATCTGCAGCCTGAGCCTGTCCTGACTCATTTTCGATGCCCCCTGGCTGTCTCAGATCCCAGGACCATCCTTTCCCATCCCCTGGCTGCAGACACCGGTGGGTACAGCATGTTCAGACACCCAGAGCCAGCAGAACTCATTCTGACAGGGATGATTTTATTGCCTTCACACCCCAGAGCTCGTCCCTCTCCTCCCCAGGGCCAGATAAGAGCTCAGTGTTGCTGTTTAAGAAAAAAAATCCCATTTTGGCACCGTGGCTGGCAGAAATATTGAGAGCTTCGTTCCTTCCCCCCTCCCTCCCTCTCTCCCTCCTCTTGTAATCTTTGATAAAGAAAAAAGTGTTCTCCCAGAAAGGGATGCTAATTAACAATTAATTCTTTTATCTTCCAGCGCCGAGACTGGGAGACCTGAAGAAGATGTAGAATAAAATTAGTGGTAATTAGCTTTTTAGAGCATTAAATAAACAGCGACGTGAACGATGGAGAATTAATGTTATGCATTTATTTTTAACAATATTTATCCGGGCGGTTTTTGAACAAGGCCCCGTGGCATTGGCTCCCTCTAACACAGGCGAAGCAGCACCAAGGAATAATTACATTTAGGCTGTGTTCAGACAGCGCCATGCAAATCAAAGGAATAATGAAGAGGAGCCTCTTAATAGGGGTTTGGTGGCTCTGTGCTCGAATATCATAGCAGGGCTTTGTGTTCCCCTGGAGAGCTCGGGAATTGCCACCCTCCATCACTCCCAGCCATGGGCACTGCCTGCAGCCAGCAGCCCTGGGATGAGCTGGAGCTGCCAGCAAAGGAGTCTGGAGGGGTGGCCTGGGGACATCCTGGGGACCCGGCCAGGGAAGGACACAGAGTCCATCTCCTGTGGGGCAGAGATCACAGGATAGCAGAATATTCCAGGCTGGAAAGGCTGGAAAGGGATCATGGAATCCAACCCCTGGCCCTGCACAGTGCGGTGAAGTATCCCAGAATATCAGAATATCCCAAGCTGGACCCACAGGGATCATGGAGTCTAGCTCCTGGCCCTGCACAGTGGGGCAGAAATCATGGAATATCAGAATATCCTGAGACAGAAAGGGACCCACAGGGATCCTGGGATGGAAAAAGACTCACAGGGATCATCAATCCAATCCCTGGCCCTGCACAGTGGGGCAGAAATCATGGAATATCAGAATATTCCAGGCTGGAAAGGACCCACAGGGATCATGGAGTCCAACCCCTGGCCCTGCACAGTGGGGCAGTGTCACAGAATATCAGAATATTCCAGGCTGGAAGGGACTCACAGGGATCACCAATCCAACCCCCAGCCCTGAACAGGCACCCCAAAATCCCACCCTGCCCCTGAGAGCATTTTCCAAGCATAATTCCTTGTTTCTGTGTCAAATCCCTGCTGGAACACTCAAATGTTGTGCCCAGACTCCCACCAGGGTCTGTGCTGTCCTCTGGAAATGAAGTGTACAGAGATCATGGATTTCAGCCCCAGCAAACCCATCTCTCTGACTGCATTTCTTCTTCTCTCCTGCTGCTTTGGGGTTTTGGGGCCCCTCTGGACAGGGTTTTCCTCGTGTTTCTGTGCCCAGCATGAGCCCACTGCCATCCCAACCATTCCAGGGTCACTGGCACCGATGGAATCTCCCTCATCCAGACACTGGGGACACTCAGGCAGGAAGGGCTGGAGAACCCCAAAATTTGGCTCCTGTTCAGCTGAACCTGCCTGGGCTCATCCATGTCCCATTATCGCCCCAGCCAGGATAGGGGATGCCTTAGGATTTCAGCTTTTCTATTTTTCATAGATTTCTAACCCTGCAGTTCTTTCGTGTAGAACTCTAAACTCCATCTCCAGGGTCAGCTGCTGCTCTCCCATTTGGGTCAGACACAACAATTCCTCTCCAGGCCTGGCAATCCAGGACACCTGAGTGTCCCAGGCCCTGAGAGATGGAAACAAAAGTGAGCTGGGGGGAGCAAACTTGGGGTCAATGCCTTCATTAGCTGAAGCTGTAATTGGAAGATGAACCCCAATGTGCAAATGGACCAAAATTATCAAAGTGTGAAAATTCATGACCCATTGTCCATTTTTGGGTGTAGCCCCTGGGAGGCTTCATCTGCCCTAAATGTACCTGAAGGCCCTTCAATAAATATAACTGCTTTTTATTCCCTTAATTTTGTCTTGCCTCTGTTTTTAGGGAGCCCCGAAATGGCATCACAGGAGAGGGGGTGGGGAGATGTCAAACCCCATCGGTGGGACAGGGTCACTGCTCAAGGCTGCGCTAATTAAGAAAGGAGCCTCGGCAGATGAATCTTGGACACCGCTCTTAATGAAGACTCTGCAAAGACGGAATCAGAGGGGACAGAGGGGACAGAGGGGACGGAGGGGACGGAGGGGACAGGGCAGGGTCCTGCCGGTCCCCCCAGCCCTGCAGGGATCCGGAGCCTCCCGCTCCACATCGGCTCCCACCATCCTGTCTTAATTAAGGGAAACGTCATCAGTGACAGGCTTCAATCAGGCGCTTAATGAGGAGCTGACGGGGCGCTAAATGCAATCAGCCGATTGTCACCGCGCTGAGGTGACAGCGGCAGGCTGGGAATGGCCCTGATTCCCTGCCAGGATCCCGCCGGGAACGGGAAACCTCCGGCTGGGATTTGGGGGCTCGGACACCCCTGAGGGACTGTGGCCATGGGTGTCACATTCTGGGACAGGGGCATCCCTGGGGACCGGCTGTGGGTGACACACTCTGGGACAGGGACATTGTGGCTGCGGGTGACCCACACAGGGCAGGGACATGCCCGGGGTCTGTGGCTGTAGGTGACCTTGATGGGACAAATCTGAGGGCCTGTGGCTGCAGGTGACCCACACAGGACAGGGACATCCCAGAATTTCCTCCTGCCACGTCACAACAGAGAAAACCCTTGGGAAACAGCGGCACTTCCACTTGGTTTACACGGATTTTCCCGTTTTTAGATAAAACTTTCCCCCAGCCACGGGCTGAGCCCCGGGCCCAGCCGGGGGTGGTTCGATCACTGCAGAAACCCAGCAAACATTTCAACATTTGGGTCTTTCGTTTCCCCTTTCAGGTGGCAGGGAGGGGCGTTTGGCTGCCTCAGCAGTGGGGTATTTGTTTGATGGGGTTGATTTTTTTCCCGCTGAGACAGCAGGAATTTGGGAGTTCGCTTCAGTGAGGAGGCATCGATTATGGGAGAGTTTATTAATCCTGCAGGTGTTAATTGGCTGGGGATAAATGATGGACAGAGCAGGAGGCAGGGGACAGCCATGCTCCCCTCACTCCCAATATTCACCCACAACACGATTAAAGCCATTTTTATCCCATTCATGGCCCGGCTCCCTCCAAGGACAAGGGAGGTGACAAGAACTGGCTGTGTCCGCTTTCAACCTCGAGTATTTCCATCAAATTTGCAATTCCTTCCTATCCTGATGAAGAGAGGGCAAAGCTTTTCCACTCCCACCCGAACCCAGCCGTGGGGGAGCAGGAATCCACTCGGAAATCGGGGCTTTGGGCTGTGAAAAGTTACTAAAATAATTTATCTTAGTGAGTCTGTTGTTATCAACGCGCAAATAAGAGGTTAAAAATTTTCGTGTTAACTTTTATAGAATATAAATAAATAAAAAAACAAAGGTAAAAGGGGGGGGGGGGAGGAAAACAACAAAAAAAAAAAAAAAGGGAAAAGGGCGTTGGGACCAATCAAGCTGAGTTAAGAAGCGCCGGTGAATGAAGAAGCGCTGGTGCTGTTTTACACCCTGAGCCGGCATTGAAATGCAAAATTGAAATGCAAAATTGAAATGCAAAATTGAAATGCAAAATTGAAATGCAAAATAACCCGCGGACAAAGGAGCCCTCCGGGCTGCCCCGCTCCGAGAGGTCGTGAGCCCTGCCCAGGCGTGAAAGCCGCGATCCGGTTTGCAAACAAGCTGCAAAAATCGGGCAGCGAGGACCAAAGGGATGGCGGGGAAGGGGAAGCCAAAAGCCACCAGCTGATGAGAGGAACGTGTCACGGGGGGATGAAACGTCCCTAAAACGCGGCAAAGAGGGGTGCTGCGTTTTCAGTATTTGGAGAATTAGAGGCTGTTCAGGATTCCCAGAGGAACCTGCGGCTTCTGGAGCGGTGGAGGTGGTGAGGAACCGCCAGGGATGCAGCGGGGCCGGCGGCCCTTTCTCCTGGAGTGATTTGGGGAGAGAAATTGGGGACAAACTGCCGCAGATTCGGCTGAGGGAGCTCGGGAAGGGTCTGGAGCCCCAGGAGCGGCTGAGGGAGCTGGGAAAGGGGCTGAGCCTGGAGCAAAGGAGGCTCAGGGGGGACCTTGTGGCTCTGCACAGTCCCTGACAGGAGGGGGCTCAGGGGGGTTCGAGCTCTGCTCGCAGGGAACAGGGACAGGAGGAGAGGGAACGGCCTCAGGCTGGGCCAGGGGAGGGGCGGGTTGGATTTTAGGGAAAATTCCTTCAGTGCAAGGTCGGCTAAGCCTTGGAAGAGGCTGCCCAGGGCAGCGGTGGAGTCCCCATCCCTGGAAGGGCTCTTTTCCAGCCTTAATGATTCCGTGGCTCGGTGAAATCCGGCGGCCCCGGTGTGGCAGTGCCTCCCTCCAGGAGCTGCTCCCGCAAGGAAAACTCCCCCGGCTGGTGTTCCGTGAAGGGAATTTCCCCTTTCCTCATGGCCAGGGAGCAGTGGCTTCCCCCTGAGGGTGTCTGGGCTCATTCACGCTGCCAACCCATCCCTGCCCCGCGATAATCCAGGAAAATGTACCGGGAGCGGGAGCAGGAATCCAGCTCCATCCCGAGCGTGCCGTCACCATTTCCATAGGAGGAGAAAAGGGAATGGGAGCCATTCCAGAGTGAATCGGGAGTTTTACACCTCGCTGCTGCAATGGGAACGCCCCGGAGCACCGGCCCTGCCGGCCTCGCCTTCTCCCTCCGCTGCTCCAATCCTTCACCCGATTTCTGCCCCGCAGCTCTGGGTGCTCCCTGCTGCTCATTTTGCTCTCAGTGACACCAGCTGTTCTAACAGGAGCTGTTCCCTCTCCAGGCAAACCTTGTCCTCATGGAATTCTTGGACCATTGCTCCGAGTTCCCCTGCAGTGCCTCCATCTCATCCTCACTCGGTGTCCCCATCCTCCTCCAGGAGAATTCCAGCCTCTGCCAGGGCTTCCCGGGGCTCCTCCCGAGTGTGTCACACCAGGGGTCATTCCCTGCCGCATTCCTGTCCCAGCAGCTCCCGGCGGGGTCAGAGTGGGATCTCTTTTACAACACAAACAAGAGTTTGAAGTCTCTCAGGCCTTACCTGCAGCCTCTGCCCTTCCCTCTGTCCCCCCTCCATCCCCCTTGGACTCCACAAGGTCCGAGGGGTGAGGAGCAGCTGCAGATTCTCCATCAAGGACTCAAGTGCAGCAAAATTCTCTGGTTTTGTATTTTCTTTCAGCTCTCACCAGCCAGGAATGAGCTTTGAGCCAGGAGATCCAAGGTCCAACCGCTGCCACAGCCCCAGGAGCTGCTCCAGCGAATCCAAACCCTCCTGCCCGTGCTCATTTGTTCCACTTCCCTCCGAAGGCAGCAATCAGAGCACTCCATCTTCCTCTAAATTGAAACTCAGGGGGAGATTGAAAAGGAGATGCTTGTACCACATAACCACCAACCTTCTGAGGAACTTTAATGCTTGAAACATCCTCGGATTTGTTTTGACTCAATTCAATCTCACCTCAGCACAGGGCAATCTCTGCACCTGCAGAAGCTGCCGGGAGGAACGAGCTGCTCTGAGGCAGCCTGGCAGAGGGGCAGGTTTGATTCCACTTCTCCCTAATGGGATTGATTAAAAGCTTCTCTGTGTTATCCCTGACACGGGGGCACTTTTATCCAGGGGTGTGCTGGGTTTTATCTCCCCAGGGCTGCAGGTTCATCACTTGTGCTGATGCTGATGGAAATCCCAGGTCCTGGCTGGCACCAGAGAGCTCCACAAATCCTTTTCCCCTCGAGTCCAGCCACAAATGGCTCTGTCCTCAATAACAGAGCGGATGTGGTGTCTCAGCCTGAGGAGTCTGCAGGACGCTGGAGGGAATCCTGTGCCACGGCGCCCTGTGGGGTTTAGGGTGAGTCCGGCCCTTTGCACTGCAGGCTTTTACCTGTAGAAGTGCTCAAACCCCTTTTTGCCTGACCCTGTTTCATTCTTATCCTTCACAGTCAGCTCCTCCAAGTGATTTAAGTGGTCCCTGGTGCAGGTCTGGGACTCTCCAGCACCTCCGAGCTGAGCTCCTGCTCTTTGTCCCACCCCTGGATCCTGGGCGCTCCTGGTGCCTGCTCCTGCTGCCCCCCTGCAGTGGAGACATTCCCACCCTGATCCCTGGATCATCTCCCAGCTGCCTCCTTTCTGAGGCGAGAAATTTTCTCCCTGGCAGGCCAGGCAGAAGCTGCTGCTTTGCAGCTGAGCCCACTGGCTTGTCAAAGGAATCTCAAAAAAAAAAAAAGAAAGAAAAAAAGAAGAAAACCAAAAGGGTGGGAATGACGAGGGATGGCAGCCTGGGAGAGAGCAGCAGTGGCGCTGAGCACTTGTCACACCTGGGGAATGAGCTCAGGGCCTGGGGTCACTGAGGGGTGGCCGGGGGGCACTGTCCCCGATGTCACCTCCAGGGTCACCAGGGAGCCAGCACTGCGCAGGCTCAGGGATCCCCTGGATCAAACTCAGCTCCAGCTCGGTGCTGATGATTTTGGGTGGCGCCAAAGCAGCCCCGTCACCTCCTCCTGCCCACCCTCGGCTGTGACAAGGACCTTTGAGACTGCTCCTTGCTGACCCCAGCTACGCTGCACGAGGCGTTCCTGGTGCTCTGAATTCCTGGGAATGGCTGATCCCAGCTGCCAGCCCCGGCCCTGGGAGCGGCATCGCTCCTGTGATTCCTGCACACACATCCCCGTTTCATCCATGCCCTGCCAGGGAGCTGCAGCTGCGTTCCCAGCGCTGCCAGGGAGCATTAGGAGATCTGTGATTGCTGCCCTTGCCCTGCCTGGCTGATTTGCTCTCCCTTGTACTTGCTGACGGCTCCCTCTTTTCCAGCCGGCTCCGCCCGGGGCTGCGCGGTGCCCTCGGGCAGCTCCGCTTTGGTGGGAGCGGGGACGGCTCAGGAATCGCTGATGCTCCAACAGCTCCGCGCTCCTCTCTCCCTGTCCTGCCCGGACACCCCGGGAGCTCCGCAGGAATCCTCTGGAATGGGGGATGGATCATCCCTGCGGGCACCCGGGCAGAGCCCCCCAGGAGCTGCCAGAGCCCCTGGCACTGCCAAATGGAGTCCCTGGGGCTGCTCCTCCAACAGATTCCAGAGCGAGGGGAGCGGTGCCCGGCGCTTCCCGGCCTCTCCGGGGCGCAGGATGGCGGTGCCTGCGGAAGGGAGGGGGAATTTCATCAATAAAAGCCGCGATTTCGCCTCCCCCGCTCTCCTCCCTCATCCCCGGCGTTTGAAAGACGGGATTGAGCGCTCGCAGCTCGGGGGCTGCTGCAGATGTGGAGCGGGGCCGCTCCCCGGGAGTGCTTCCAGCAGCAGAATTCCGACGGGAGGAAATGGGCCGGCGACACCCCGCAGAAAATGCTCCTTTGGGAAGGGTCCTGTGCAGATGCGCTTCCTCCTCATCAGCACCCGTGATCCTCAATGAAGCTCCTTCCCTCCTGCCCCGCGCTCAAAAGGGGCTGAGATTTCATCTTGGGTTTCTTCCCAGAAGGATGAAACAAAGCAGTGAAAGGGAAGAAAGGGAAAGCAGCCGCTTTCCGGGTGGGAGCGGCTCCCGGGCGGGAGGATGAATGGGAATTCTGGGTCACACCGGTTCCACTGAAGCTTTGCCAGGCAGCTTCTGGAGCTCAGATGGAGCTGGGCTTGGAGCTGGCACGGGAATGGGCTGCATTTCGCGCTCCCAATAAAAGGATGGAGCTCTTTTTTTCCCTTCAGAACTTCCTGTGAGTTGGTTTCCATTGCTCCCCCAAGGTGACGGCAGCCTTGAGAATCCCAGGATCGCTGAGATCGGGAGAAACCTCCAGGATCACTGAGTTCAAGCTGTGCCCCATCCCCTCCTTGTCCCCAGCCCAGAGCTCTGAGTGCCACATCCAGGAATTCCTGGGACACCTCCAGGGATGGGGACTCCAAACCTCCCTGGGCAGCCCCTGCCAAGGCCTGGTTAAATGGAGCATCCTCCAATCCTCCTTTATCCTGGAGCAAAGGAGGCTCAGGGGGGACCTTGTGGCTCTGCACAGTCCCTGACAGGAGGGGGCTCAGGGGGGGTCGGGCTCTGCTCGCAGGGAACAGGGACAGGAGGAGAGGGAACGGCCTCAGGCTGGGCCAGGAGAGGCTCAGGGTGGACAGCAGCAGGAATTTCCCCATGGAAAGGGTGCTCAGGCCTTGGCAGGGGCTGCCCAGGGAGGTTTGGAGTCCCCATCCCTGGAGGTGTCACAGGAATTCCTGGAGGTGGCACTGAGTGCTCTGGGCAGGGGACAAGGTGGGGATTGGGCACAGCTTGGACTTGGTGACCTCAGAGGGCTTTTCCAACCTCAGTGATCCTGGGATCCTGTGATCCCATGAAAGGGATGGTGCCATGGGGTGGCATCTCCAGCAGTTTGGGACCTGCAGCAGAGCAGGGTTGGAGGCAGAGCTGGTGCCAGTGGGGATGGAGCTGCTGGGGCTGTGCTGGAACGGTGTTGGAATGTGGAGAACGGTGATGGAATGAGGAGAATGGAAAGAAATCAGCAATTCCATCAGCAATTCCATCAGCAATTCCCAGGTCCTGCCACAGGAGACTTTGAGTGGAAATTCCCATTCCTGGTGCAGATCTCTGCAGGAGGGTCTGGAGGTGATGCCTTTTTCTGGTCTCAGGAAATAAAGGCTCAGACACAGTGAAAGGGTTGGGGGTTGTTTACCTCGGTATTTTAATAGGATCCCATTCCATGGCTTCTGCCGTCCAGGTAGAACACGCCGCAAAAGCCCCGTCCCTCCAATAGAGTATACAATTAAAGACTCTACTCATTAGCAGATCTACCAGGAGGGCCCAATAAGGAGCCTGGGTGGGCTCACTTCCAGTTTACAGAATCTGTCCTACTAGGAGACCTTGAGGGCTTATGAAAACAGAGTGTTTGGTCTCTAACTCTCCATGGTTTCAGGGGTGTTTGGTCTCCCGGCCCTATAAACACCATGAAACCAGGCTGAGCTATCACCTAAAGCATCCCAAGTGTGCATGCTGGTACTTGTGAATATAGGGAACAGGGTACGACGTATTCAGGAGAAAAAGCAGAAAAAATCCCTCATGCATAAAGGAGCTGTGGAAGGTCTGAAGCTGTGGAAGGCAGAGCTCCCCAGCCCATCCCAAAGCTTCCCAAGGAAACGAGGCAGGAAAAGCCCTGGCTGGGAGAGTTCCAGGTGAGGGGATTATTTTGTTGACCTACAGAACCCTTTTTAAGGGTGAGGAAAAGGAAACTTTGGAAAACCAAACACAAGGAAACCCCTTGGCTCTTCCAATGCCCTGAATGGTGCTGGTTGTTTGTTTTCATCCCAATCTGCGCATTTTTATTTCTGTTTCAAGCAAAAAGCATTTTTTAAACATCTCTGTCTGTGCCCTTCTTCCCCATTGTCTGCAAGCACAGCTTTTTTTTCCCCCAAACAACATTTTTCCAGTCCCAAAATCCCAAATAAAACATGTTAGATTAATTTGAATTCCAAGTCATTTTCTGATGGTTCTTTCTGGAAAGTGTGGGATTTTGGTTTTGGGGTTTTTTTTTTGTCTCTTTTGTACTGGAGTTCAAATATTTTCAGAGCAAAACAGTGGCAAAACATTTTTAATCGGGAGCTCTTTTATCCAAATCCTTCATTGAGGAAACAGGTCCAGTGTGGTTTTATTTCCCTGCATCTAATTTAATGTATTAAACCTTCTGAGCACCAGCTTTCATTTAAATGACCTTTTTTCTTTATTTGATTCAGGGAGGGTGAGTGGGGGAAAAAATCCGATTCTTTTTTGATGGAACAACTGCAGGAAAAGGTTTCTGTCTTGAGCAGAATGAAAATGAGGATCTGAATGCTCTCTCCCACCCTGGGACTTGTGGAGAAGCTTTAAAAACCACAAAACCAAAATAAAACAAAACAAAAGAGCCAACCTCAGACAGTTGTTTCTGTTAGAAATGGTTTGGTTTGTTCTTCCCTGAAACAATCCCAAGCCTCTGGATGCCCAGGCTGTTGGGGAAATCATGGAATTAGAGAATGGTAATGGCTGGAAAAGACCTCCAAGAGCATTGAGTCCAAGCTGTGACTGAATCCCACTGAGCCGAATCTCCAAGTGCCACATCCACTTCCAGGGATGTGACTCCAGCACTGCCCTGGGCAGCCCCTTCCCATCATTAACTCCTCTTTCCATGAGGAAATTCCTGCTGGTGTCCAGCCTGAAACTCCCCAGGCACAGCCTGAGCCCGATCCCCTTGTCCTGCCCTGCAGCACGCCAGGACTGGCTCGGACCTTGGGAGCTCCAGGGGTCCAGGAAGGCCTTGGGATGCTCCATGCAGACATCCAGGAGGTCCTGGAGGGAAGGGACACGGTTATTCCAGCTCCAGGGGCTGGATGGGGGCAACCTTTGATACCTTGATCCCTTGGACACCACAATCCTTGGATTTTGTGTTTCCTTGGATGCCATAATCCCTTGGACACCACAATCCTTGGATTTTGTGTTTCCTTGGATACCACACTCCTCGCTGGGCAGAGGCTGGGCTTTGAACAGCCCCCAGGCTCTGGCCCCACAGCCCCAGCCCTTCCCAAGGGATTTTTCCTGGTGAGAGCAGCTCCCTGCTGGAAGCTCCGGGTCGCTGCTCCTGTCACAGCGGCCACCAGGATGAGCCACTTGGGATCCCCTGATGTGGGCAGAGAATGGAAGGCAGGAGAGCTGGATTTGCTTTCCCAGCTTTTTTCCTCCTCCTGGGCAGAGATTTCCAGCCAGGATCAAGCAGAGAATCCCTGGGATCTGAGCTGGAGCTGAGCTCCAGCCTCACCCCGGTAATCCCAGTGTTTGAGCAGCCACCGGGATGACCCTGAGCTGACTCTGCTCTCATCCCACTCTGCCCAGGAGCTCTCCTTGGATCTGTGTTTTCCTCCTTCTCCTGCTGCTCTGAACAAAACAAAACAACCACCAAAAAAAGCCACCCAGCTTCATTTTGCAATCCCCAGAGATGCTGGAGCAGAGGCGGTCATGGAATGAAGATCTCGCGTTCCCAGGAAATAAATCAGATGTTGATTGGCAAGTGGAATCCTGCCCAGCCTGCCTGGAATCCCGAATGAGCCCACTCGCAGCACGGCTGGGGCCCTTCCCACTCTCCAAATGCATTTTTCAATCCATTCCTCTGAGCCTGCAGGACCAGGAGCTCCAATCCCACTTCCCAATTCTCCACTTGGACAAAAAGGCTGAGCACGAGCTGAGCTCTCCTGGGCACCTCTGGGCTCGTGTCTGGGGTTTCTGGGCGGATGGGAAGGGTCTGGGTGTTCACAGAACCACTGGCAGCAGATAAAGGGCTGTGGGCCATTTTCCTGTGATCTGGGAAATGATGTCGTGCAGTTCCCAGACATTTTTTCAGGGATCAGCTTTGTCACACAGCCCCAGCACTTCCATGAGCTCTCTTTGCAGCGAGGAAGAAGCAAAACGTGCCCCAGGGACATCGAGGGCTGGTGTGACAAAATCAGGCACTGCAGAGGGAATAAACCCTGAGCCTGAGGATCAGCAACCCTAAAGATCAGCAACCCCAAGGAGGGCAGGAGCAGGAGGGGGATCTGCCATGGGATCACCCTCTGTCCCTGAACACGAGCATTTCCCAGGAAAACTGAGCTCCCAGCCTGGAGAAATGAAAGCAGCAGCCCCGGCAGAGAAATGGGGAGGGCAAAGCCTGGGGATTGATCAGCTCTGGTCACAATCTCTACCGTCCTCTCCTTAAGGAAATAAAGTGGCTTCAGTGAGTTGGGAATAAATATTAATATCGCGCTGCTGGACCTTGAGCACTGGAATTCTCCCTTCCAGCCAAACCTGGACCCCTGAGCACTGGGATTCCCCCACTCAGCCCTCACCTGTGCCCAGTTCATGCAGTTCAGTTCCTCTCCCTCCCTCCCAGCCTCTCCCTCTGCCCATCCTCGCTCCCTGCCTCCAGTGCAAACCCCTGACCCTGGGAATTCACTTCCCCTCACCTGGAGCTGCCTGGCGAGCAGTCAGCCAGCCCTGATCACCTCAGGGTTAATTAATGCACCAGGCAGGGCCGTGGGAGCTGTGGTTATCACAGGATCATGGAATCAGCTGGGCTCTGGGCTGGAAAAGGTCTTTGGGGTCATCAAGTCCCACCTGTGACCTGACACCCCCCTGTCACCAGCCCACGGCACCGAGTGCCACGTCCAGGCTTGGCTTAAACACCTCCGGGCACGGAGACTCCACCACCAGCTCCCACTGCAGTGCCCAGTGCCCCCATTGCAGCGCCCAACGCTCCCATTCCAATCCAGCCCATTTCGGCTCATTTCGGGGAGGATCCAGCACCATTTCCCAGACCCAAGGGCTGGGATGAGAAGGCAGCCCAGGGAAGGATTCCCACGGGCCCGGTGGTGCCCAGGAGATGAGCAGGGAGCATCAAACTGGACCCAAGGAGCGATTCCAGCCTCCCGCAGCCCCCTGGTGCCGCGCACCACGCGGAGCTGCTCAGTTATTAATTAATTTATTTATTTATTCATTCCTTCACTCCTCTTCGCTTGCTGCAGAGGTTAAACAAATCAAAGCTGGCCGCCGCGGTGCCGGTGACAGCGGCTAAGTGGTGCTGTCATTAATTACCGTCAGTGTCAAGGACAGGAGCGGGGCGCGGGGGTGCCGGGCTGCCTTTGGGGGGTGCCAGCCCTGATTTGTATTCACGTGGGGACATCTAGTGACCACGGCGACAAGTGCAGAGCATCCCGGGGGTGGGGAGCCTGGATCCCAGCCGTTCTGCCTCCCTGCAATCCAGCTCTGGAATTCCAGCGCTGCCGCCGCTCCCCTTCCCCTCCACCGCAGGGCATCCCTCGGGCCGTGTCCCCAGAGGGGTTTTGTCTCGGGGTCTTGGGTGTCCCGCCATGGGGCAGGGCACCCCCAAAGCTCTGTCACCCCCACGGGATCCCTGCCAGGCTCTGGATGTGATGGGGCAGGGATAAGCCTGGCACAGCTTCGGGCTCCCCTGGTGCCCGGGGAGCGTCACAGGGACAGGGGACACGCCTGTGCCAGCGGGTCGGTGGTCTTGAGCCCCCACTGACCACACCAGGGGTAGCACCGGGCAACAGAAGTGTCCCAGTGCTCCCAGTTCAACTCCTGCAGCTCCCAGTGCCCCTCAGCTCTGGGTAAATCCCAATGCTGCCAGCAGAGCCGGCCTGGCTCCTCTTCCCCGTCCCTTCCTCAGGGCTGATTCTCATTCCGTGCATGCCTGGGCTGTGGTGGCACCTGGAGCCGGGTGTCACCCGGGGCCGGGTGTCCTGCAGCCACCTCTGACCCTGCAGCTGCTGCTGGGGGGGCTCCCCCCGTCCCTGCTGTGCTGCTGTCCCAAATGTCCTCTGCTCACACAGAGTCCCCTGCAGAGGACAAGCACAGCTTCTGTTTCATTTATTGCTGTTCCAAAGCAGAACAGCCAGGCCTGGAGCTTCCCCCTCCTGATCTGTCACTGTCCCTGTCACACCCCCAGCTCCCCGTGCTCTGGGCATCTGCTGTTATCCCAGAATGGGTGGGGTTGGAAGGGACTTAAATCCCAGTGCCACCCCTGCCATGGCAGGGACACCTGCCACTGTCCCAGGCTGCTCCAAGCCCTGTCCAGCCTGGCCTTGGGCACTGCCAGGGATCCAGGGGCAGCCACAGCTGCCCTGTGCCAGGGCCCAGAGAAATAGAGCAAAATGTGCCAGGGCAAAAGAATTCTTACCCCTAATAAGTTTATGGATCTTTCCAGAAAAGGCCAGGACATGGAAAAACTGAAGGATTTGGTAAAAGAAATGTGACCCACGTGATCCCACAGAGTGAGAGGTGGGACCAGAGCTCCCCCCAAGCCCCAGTGCCCATCTGGAGCAGCACCTGGGCCACGACAAACCTGTTCCTGTCACTGTC
The DNA here is from genome assembly GCA_034509425.1 of Eopsaltria australis. Classification (NCBI taxonomy): domain Eukaryota; kingdom Metazoa; phylum Chordata; class Aves; order Passeriformes; family Petroicidae; genus Eopsaltria; species Eopsaltria australis. The sequence goes on along the minus strand of JAVTVJ010001159.1, from coordinate 121,470 downwards.
CCTGCCCTCTGGGAGCTCCCACTCCATTCCCTTGTTCCCTGAGCAAAGGCTCTGTGGGGTGAGGATTTTCCATCTCTGCCCTAAAGGCTGCACTTCAAAACCACTTCCACTTTTACCATTGTTTCTCCCTCTCCCGATTTACATCCACCTTAAATTTTCCCCTTCCACCTGCTGCTATCAAGATCTCCCCCACACAGGTTTGAAATTAATCCTTTATTTCCCAAAGCAGACCTTGCTATCAGTAATTAACTTTTTTCCAATTAGCTGCTGAGACACCATGGCTAATTTATGGGTACAGAGATAAAATCCCAAATCCAGGTGATTGCAGGGAAGGCGCAGGAAAGGGCAGGCAGTGATTTCCTTCGGGGAATTACGAGTTTTATGCTGTTCTGGAAAGTCCAACAACAGAATCCCTGAGATTCCAGGGAGCCCTGGCCCAGGATCCAGGGGGAACCACTGGGATACCCCTTCACACAGGGGCTCCCAGAGCTCTGTGCCAGGAGCTCCCTGTGTCACCTGAGCCCTGCTGTGACCCCTGGGACATCCCTGCCACCTCAGGGACAGCTGCCCACCTCATGGACATCCCTGCTGTGACCCCAGGGACATTCTGCCACCCCAGGCTGTGCCAAGAGCTGCTGCTGGGGTCACAGACAGGTCCCAGCAGCCAGGATGGAGAACCAGAGGGGGGTGAGGGTCCTCAGGGAAGGGACACCTCATTGTTCAGCTGGAGAATCCCCTGTGTCCCTTGTCACCACCAGCCTCAGGACAGCCCTTGGTCTCCAGGGCAAGAATTCCCCCCTCCTGCCCATCCCTACAGGATGCCCGTCCCTTTGAGGATGCTCCCAGCACTTCCCCATGCTCTGAATTCCTGGGATTCACTTCCTCCAGCCAGGAGAGGGGGAAACCAACCTGATCCCCCCAGGTGAGAACTGCTCCCATTTATTGGGATCCCAGCCTGATCCGTGTGGTTCAGAGCGGTGGGAACAGCCAAACCCCACAACCCTGCAAACCCCACAGAGCAGCTCCTGCCCTGAGCCGTGATGAAACCAGAAATAAATCCCAAGGACTGCTTGCAGGATGAAGCCATTTCCAATTTATGGCCAGAGCTGTGATCCTCGGGAAGTTCCTCACCGCAGGAATTACAGGGGGAGCGTTCTCAGCCCTGTTGAAGCTTCCCCCAAGTCGAGCACAAGGTGAGGAATAATAATTGGCACAACACAAACCCAGCAGCACCTTTGTTATAAACGAAGTTTAGTTTTCATGAATCTGTGTGTTTGATAATGCATTGGGAGTTGTTAATTGTGAGGTTGTTAATTGCGAGGAACTTGTTAATTGTAGGTTTCAGGAGTTGAGTCACAGGTATTGCTGTGCACAGGTATTGCTGTGTATGGGATGCCGAGCCTTCAGGGGTGGGGGGTTTGCAGGGAGAGCAAAAATAGCTGAGTTATGCAGAAGTTTCCCGAAAAAGAATAAATCATCATTGTCAGAAGAATCACCAATGAGAGAGCTGCTGGATGCCGCCAAAATGGACTGAATGAATCCATTAAATGGAAGGGCTGGGTGTAAAAGATCAGCCCCAGGTCACCCTACGAAGGCTCATGGACTCGTAGGGGAACCCAGCTCCACCTGGGAGTTGTTACACGGACATTCCCCGGACTCTGCCTTTTGCTGCGTTAATTAGTTCTGATCTCGTTAATAAAACTGTTACTTTTCAAATAAACGGACCCTCTTCTCCGGTCATTTATTTCAGCTGCCTGATCACTGAATCACCTCCGAGGGACGAGGACAGGAACTCCACTGCTGTTCCCAAGGAAATTCCAGCAGGTTCCAGGCCCTGGGGGGAAATCCCAGTAATGCCTGGCGTGCTCCCTGCCTGCTCATTAGCGGCAATTACAGGGTGTGAGCCTCACAAATCGCTGCTGAGAGATGCCAGCGAGCTCCCAGCCCTGCCTGTAATTGAAAGCACTTTTTAATTTGATTACTAATGGCCCTGTGTTAAGATATCAGTGCCCCGCAGGAGGAAATTGCTTCCCCAGAGGGAAGAGAGCTTCCCTCTGCCTTGGGGAGCTTCAGGCTTCCCGCGGCTTCAGCACCATCGGGAGGCAAAGGAAAAGTGGCCAAGGACCTTTTTCCTTGCCCAAAGGACAATAATTTATAGATCATTGTACCTGAAGACCTAAAGGAACTTGGCACTTGGCGGGATAACTTTTTATAAATTATTTTGCCTGGAAATTAAAGGAACTTGGGACTTTTTGGTGGGAAAACATTTTATAAATTGTTTTGCCAGGAGATCTAAAGGGACTTGTGATTTTGGGGACAATATTTTATACCTCATTTTGCCTGAAAAGCTAAAGGTACTTGGGAGTTGGTGGCACAACATTTTCCAACTCATTTTGCCAGAAAATCTAAAGAAACTTGGGCTTTAGGGGACAACGTTTTATAAATTATTTTGCTGGGAGATATAAAGGAATTTGGGACTTGGTGGAACAATATTTTGTAACTTATTTTGCCTGAAAATCTAAAGGAATTTGGAACTTGGTGGAAAAGTGGAAAGAAGGAGTGGGTGTATGTAAGATCATAAAATTATGGAATAGTTTGGATTGGAAAGGGCCTTTAAAGGTCAGCTGGTCAGCGAGGAGGGACATCCTCAAGGAGATCAGATTGCTTCCAAACCTGCCTCGAATATTTCCAGGAACCATCCCCACCTCCCTGGAAAATCTCCTGAAAGGATGAGGCAGCAAAGAGAAGGGAAAGGAGCTCCGTGGGTGCAGCAGGATCATTTCACCCCTCCTGCCTTGGGATCATTTCATTTCACTCCTCCTGCACTGGGATCATTTCATTTCACTCCTCCTGTATTGGGATCATTTCACCCCTCCTGCATTGGGCTCATTTCACTCCTCCTGCCTTGGGATCATTTCATTTCACTCCTCCTGCGCTGGGATCATTTCATTTCACTCCTCCTGCCTTGGGATCATTTCATTTCACTCCTCCTGCGCTGGGATCATTTCATTTCACTCCTCCTGCACTGGGATCATTTCACTCCTCCTGCATTGGGATCATTTCACTCCTCCTGCCTTGGGATCATTTCACCCCTCCTGCATCCAGACCTCTCCCAGCCCATCCCCTCGGGGTTTGGGACATCAACGCTGTGTTTGATCCTGCAGCTTCCTTTGTTTCCCGGTTAAGTCCCAAAGAGCTGAGGGGGACGCGCAGGGATTCTCCTCTGCCCCTGGGCAATCCATTAATGAAGCCTAATTAGAACGTCACAATCCTGGTGACTAATTGACTTTGGGGATGGCTTTTGTTGTTTTAAGGCCAGGGAAGGGAGAAGGGAAGAAGAAGGATTGTTAATTAGTTTAGTTCTGCTTTATCTGCACCACAACCCCGAATATTCCTCACAGAAACAATTCTGGGCCTGAAAATGGAAATCGGCCCCAAGCGCTGGGAGGAAAAATTCCTTTTGTTTTTGTTATTTATGGCCCTGTCTGAGGCTGGGCTCCTTGAGGGGAATTTTCCTGGGTGAGGGGTGATCCAGAGTTTAGCTGGGATTGGGGTTTTGATGAGTAATAACCAGAGAAACCTGGAGAGAGATGGAGGGGATGGATGGGCAGAGAAACTCCGGGAAAAATGCCGAGGAAAACTTGGATATTGTGGTCTTCACTCCATAAAAAAACCACAGGGAATAAGAACTGCTGTGTCTGCACTCCTGAAACAAGGAACTCCAGGATTTAGGAAGGATCCAATCCCCCAGGTCCTGCTGGGAAGGAGCAATGCTCAGGGTCAACCCTTCCCATCCCAAGAACTGGGATTGGAATCCCTGCCCCCAGGAATGGCCCTGCCTGGATCAGCCTCCCCAGAAAGGGCTGGAAATTGTCCCCTTCCTCCCAAAAAAGAGTTTTATGGAAGCTGTTGGGTTCAAAGTGGGCTGAGCGGTGGAGGCAAAGACCCAGCCGGGAATTTCTCCCATTTCCTGGAAAATCAGGGAAACGGCTCCAGCTGCAGGGTGACAACAGTGACACCTCCTCCTGTGGGCATTTCCGTGGTGCCATGGCAGGAATTAAAATCAAATCCATCTTCCAGGTCCTGAGGCCATTACATTTTTAATTTTAGGGCGTTTGAAGAATAAATAAATAAGCACCTAAGGAAATTACCCACGGGAGCTCATTTCCAGGATGGGCAAAGGTGTTATAGCTGGAAATAAAAGAAATTAATTAATAATTAACCTTATCAGATGGGGGAAGTTCTGATCAGCTGATTGAAGAGAAAAAAACTGAGAACCAGAATGTGCAGAAACAACTTCTACTTTCCTGCAGAGGTTTTTCTGCCCCCATTTTAAATGTATTTGAGATGCAAAGTGATTCCACATCGGGAAAAGGATTCCTCAGGTGGCAGCAGGGGTGACTCGTTCCCCTGGGAGAGGGCTGTAAAAGGCACCTGCAGGTCTGAATTTGTTCTGATTTATAAAGAGAAGTGGCTCAGGGGCTCTCAAAGGTGCACTTGGGATAATCCAACAAATGATTGGAACGGGATCTGCTCCTGTCGAGACACAAATATGAAACACCCACAATTTATGTGTAAAATTAGACAGGAACTCATCCCAAGAGGTTCAGGAGCTGCAGGGGTTGCCCTGGATCTGGGATATTCAGGATTTGCCTGAGAGGGTGAGGTTTTGCCATCAAGAGCTGCCTGCAGTCCTTGACTCGGGGCTTGACTCATCCCTGCGTCTCCAGGAGTGAAAGGAACGGTTTTCATTGTAAAAGGAGCTGTGTTTGGAGAGAAGGGCCTGGCTTTCTCTCTGGACTCGTTTCTCCCCTTCTGAGAAGAGGATGTGAGATAACAGGGTGTGACATGAGACGATTTCCTGCTCTCTAAGGAGCCCTTGCAGAGGTGCTGTTACCAGCAGCCTCCTCAGCACTCACACAAAGGACGACGCTGGCTTCCCAAATTTCCAGCAAACTTTTAATATTCCCCCAAAACCAAACCACATCTGCTCTGGCGACCCTTCTGAACAGGCCGAGTCGCCCTGAAAAGCTTTTCTCGCTCACATAGTCTCAAGTATAAATATTTTGATACAAAAAATAAAACCCCATAAACAACCCCATCAAGCCCATAAACCTCCCCCGAGGCGTCCGGCGGTGCCCTGGGGATCCATGGCCAGGTACAGCTGCAGGGCCAGGCAGCCTGAGGTGCTCCCAGCCCACATCCCCAGGAATCCAGGAGCAGGAGAGGCTGAGAGGTCTGCGCTGAGCTTGGAAGGCGCTTCCAGGAGCGGGGTGAGCCAGGGAGGGCGCAGGGACCGGGGCTCTGCTGCCAGGGCAGCTCCAGCAGCATTCCCGGCCTGGGGGATGGACTGGAGCTCCAGGTGAGGGCGTGGGGACACAGCAGGGCACACCTGGCTGCTGGCAGAGCCACAGAGAGTGCCCTGAACATTGTCAGGGTCACTCAGAGCAGGGGACATCTCCTGGCTGCTGGCAGAGCCACAGAGAGTGCCCTGAACATTGTCAGGATCACCCAGAGCAGGGGACATCTCCTGGCTGGTGGCACTCAGAGCCACAGAGGGTCCCTGAGCCTCAGCAGGATCACCCAGAGCCGGGGACATCTCCTGGCTGCTGGCAGAGCCACAGAGGGTCCCTGAGCCTTGTCAGGGTCACCCAGAGCAGGGGACATCTCCTGGCTGGTGGCACTCAGAGCCACAGAGTCCCCTGCACGTCCCTCAGAGCAGGCTCAGCCCAGGGCACTGGGACACTGCCACCATTCCCTGCAGGGAAAGCTTTTCCCATGGCTGTTCCCCAGCTCTGGATAAACCCAGCCAGTCCCAGCCTGTGTGCAGAGCACGCTCAGGATCAGCACTAAACCTCACCTAATTGCTGACAGCAACCAGGAGCTCAGCCTTGGCGCTCACACCCAGCAGCTGAGGGTGGTCTGAAGTCACTCTGACTTTTAAATTAAATTATCTCATGCATAGAAACAAAAGCTGCAGCAGAGGATTCACAGAACTCGTCATCAAGTACTCATTAACACATTGTATATATTAAGCTTTAAATAAAAAAATCTCTCAGGTTTTTTTTTTTTTTTTGAATATATGCACTCTAAAGGATGCGATAAGCTTGAGCCTGGTCTAACTCTCAGTCACACCCTGTGCTCTGCCCTTTATACAAAGTCTGCTCTACTGCTCTAATTCTTCCTTTTTAACAAATGCAGGTAGCCTAGACCTTAATAAAAGCTGCCCAGAGCCCTGGGGCTGAGCTGCCCTCCCTGACAAGTGGAGCAGTTCTGGTTCTGTTACTTTGGGAAGGAGGTAAAAAACTGCTGGGCTGGGGTTTTAGATGATCTTGTTCTCCAGGGCTTCGATCCTTTTGGCCACAGCGTCCAGTGAGGAGGAGTTAAGGAGGAAAAACCACAGGGAATGTTGGGAGAGAGTTTTTATGAGGGCGCAGAGTGATGAACCAAGGTTTGAACTAAAGGAGGAGAGGTTTAGATGGGACCTTGGGAAGGAATTGTTCCCTGGGAGGCTGGGGAGGGGCTGGGATGGAATTGCCAGATTTGCTGTGGCTGCCCCTGGATCCCTGGCAGTGGCCAAGGCCAGGCTGGACATTGGGGCTGGGAGCAGCCTGGGACAGTGGCAGGTGTCCCTGCCCATGGATGGGGTGGCACTGGATGAATTTTAAGGTCCCTTCCCACCCAAACCACTCAATAATTCCATGATCCCAGGCTGGCAGCACAGGTAAGGATGGGATGGTGCTGCCCTGCCAGGAGCAGGAGCAGAGGGAATCTGTCCCCATCCCCTCTGGCACTCCCAGAGCTGCTCAGGCTGATGGATTTCACCCCAGGGAGGAGCTGCCTGTGCTCACACATCCTCCCACAGCCCCGGATTCACTCCAAGAGGAGGAGGAAAACTGGGAGAATGACTGGGGAGCGTCGGGAGGGGCTGACAGAGCTCCTGACCCCGAGTAGAGGAGCAGAGCGCTTCTCCTGGAGCTCCAGAGCAGTTTTATGCTCCTTTCACTAGTTCCTGTTCACGGTGTGCCTGGCAGAGGCCACCCACAGGGTGAGAGCTGTGGCTTCCTGTGACCCCTGCGCCACTCAGGTCACGGATTTCACTCAGTGTGACTCCAGGAGGGGGAACGGAACTGTGCCAGTGCCACAGCAGGGCACGGAAATGTGTGAAGAAACCAGAACATTGCTTTTAAAATTAGATCCTCTCCCGATCCTCAGGGGTGTGAAATCTCCCCTGCCCTTGTGAGCCACCCCGAGGCTCCATGAATTCCTTGTTCCAGGAGAAGTTTTAATCCTACTCACAACTTTTTTGTGGCTTTTTTTTTTTTTCTCTTTCTGCCACTTCATGAAAGGCCCAGCACAGCAGAACTCGGTCCCATCAGGTCGGTTCTGATGGGATCCAACTCACCTGGCTGGAGATGCTTCCAGGGAACAGTTCCATCAGGATTTATCTCCCATCCCTGAGTTTTGGGCCGCTGGGAGAACTTGGGCTGTGTGGATGGATCCATGTGGATTATCCACGCCACCCACCCTGCAGCCTGAGGTGTTCTGCTGCAGAGGAGCCTCAGTCCCTGCAGTTCCTGAAGGAATTCGGGCAGCGTTGGGTGTTTGCTCTGCAGGATTTCACTGCCATGGGAAGGATCCATCCATGGAGCTGCGAGGGATCAGCTGGGAGGGATTTGTGAGCCCTCAGCCCAGCCCCAGCCACGGCTGCTCTCAGCTCTCCCACTCCAGCTGCCTCAGGACCTGCATCCCCCTCTTCCACAATCCCAAAATCCCCGAGTTTGGAAAAGCCCTGCAGGGTCAGCAAGTCCAATTTCTGACCAACGCCCACCTTGTCACCAGCCCTGAGCTCTGAGTGCCACCAGTGCCTCATTCCCACCTTCCTGAACCCCACCCCAACCCCTTCCCTCAGGAATAAACCTTTCCCACGGTCCCTCCCAGCCCAACCCACCCAATCCTGGCCAGGCTTCCAAAGGATATGTTTCTGCTGCAAGGAATTGATGAGCTCTTCTACTTTGGTCTGGAACTTCACGATGGATTTGCACTCACACGGATCTTCCTCTGTGGGTCACAACAGCAAGAGCATGAGTGGCACAAAAGACCAGGTTTAATCAAAATCCCTGAGCCCAGTGAAACAGAACAATTCAGATTTTCTATGTCAGAAATGAGAAGAAAATCAAAATATAATTATTGCTAATTATCTGATTGATGTCTTCTGGCTTTAACCCCAGATGAACAGAGAATGTCACATTTTTCTGTTATTTCAGCCATGAAAAGTCTTTCCTGTGTTTCCAGCTCCCTGAAAACCCACTGAGCTCTGCTCCTGGTGCTTCAAGTTTGCCCTAAAATTGGAGTCTGACCAAATAAACCCAACCTCTGTCTCCCCAATAACATCCAATAAAAATGGGAGGCACTGCTGCCATCAAGACTGGTTTGAGCTTTGCTTCAGTAACTCCGGTCCTTGAGGGGGTGGAACCATGAGCATTAATCAGTTTGCTAATTTATGTCACTAATTTACATCTATTCTTCAAGGAAAATTAACTGAGGCTGGAACAGGAGGAAAAAGATGACTGGGAAAGGAAGGCAGGGGTTACAAGGCCACTCTGAGCTGAGCAAAGAAGGAATAAATAATAGAGAGAATTTTTAAAGGAAAGGAATTATTTGCACCAAAGCACAACAGGTTTAAACCAGCCGGGAGTAAACTGAAGGGGGAGATTAACAGAAGATTTCCAGGCAGCTGTTCAGAAATACAAACTGGCACTGGGAATCAAGGAAATGCAAATATCTCCTTGCCTTCCTTTTATTTTTAATACTCAAATGTAAACATATTTACCCAAATCGGTATTTTACAAACAAATAATTCTTCTGAAATTTACTTTTTTTGTTTTTGAAGGCTGAGGCCTAAATGTATTTGAGTGATTTTTAAGTACAGTTTGTTGGGGGTTTCACACAGATCCCACCCTCTTGTTCTTGGATTGATCCTGATTTTTTAAGGGGACTTGGCAAAGAGTCTCTGCTTTGCAATCCTGGCTCTGCAGACACAGGGATTATCCCTCTCCAACTTCTCCTGGAGGAAAGGCAATCCCATCTTTAGGAATCTGGAGACAAATTCAGCATTTCTGAAGAAGGGCAGAAAGGTGGAGGAGAAAGGAAGGAGAAAGGGCCTTGGGAGAAGGGACACGGCTGAGGGGTCAGGGTTGCTTTGCTTCAGACAACCACCCAAAATATTGATCCTGATCCTCCCGTGTGTTCTGCCAGCTCCACACACTGGGAACAGGGACATTTTTATAACATCCACCTGAAAGGGCGTTTTCATCCCTCTACTGCAGCCTGCAAATGCTGAGACTGAACCCCTCCATCCCAATCCCCTCTCACCAACACAGGTCTTCAACTTCTCCAACGGCGTTTTCATCCCTCCACTCCAACCTTCAAACACTGGGACAAAACTCCTCCATCCCAATCCTCTCTCACCAAAAAAAGTTTGAAGCTCTGCAGCTTCTCCAAGGGCATTTTCATCCCTCCACTCCAGCCTTGACTGAACCCCTCCATCCCAATCCCCTCTCACCAACACTGACTGAAGATCTGCAACTTCTCCAAGGGCATTTTCATCCCTCCACTCCAGCCTTCAAACACTGGGGCAAAACCCCTGCATCCCAATCCTCTCTCACCAACACAGACCTTCACCTGCAGCTTCTCCAGGGGCGTTTTCACCCCTCTACTCCAGCCTTCAGATGCTGTGACTGAGCCCCTTCCCAATCCCCTCTCACCAACACAGACTGAAGAACCACAACTTCTTCAGGGGCATTTTCACTCCTCTACTCCATCCCAATCCCCTCTCACCAACACAGATCTTCATCTGCAGCTTTTTCCCAATCTTGCTGATGGTCCTGAAGTCAGCAGTGTAGAAATAATGCTCAGCCACGGGTTCCGAGGCGATCTCCCTCAGCTCATCCTCCACGGCGTTGCCGACTCCCACGGCAAACATCCGAAATCCTGCCGGGAATGGGATCCTGTCAGCGGCACGGAGCTGGCACGGTGTCACCCCTGCCAGGCTGGACATCCTCATCCACCCCCACAGCTCCAGATCCTAATTGGGAATTACCCCCTTCACCCCCGCCAGGCTGGACATCCTCATCCACCCCCACAGCTCCAGATCCTAATTGGGAATTACCCCCTTCACCCCTGCCAGGCTGGACATCCTCGCCCACCCCCACAGCTCCAGATCCTAATTGGGAGTTACCCCCTTCATCCCGTCCACCCTTCCAGACTCCTTGCAGCCAGGTCAACCAGCGGCCAAAATTATTTTACAGGCAGAGATTTTATTAAAATTTCCCAGCCAGTAAGTGCTGTGAGCACAAGAACAAGGTTTTGGAGACACTCCTTTCAGCCAGGTCAAACAGGGGCCAAAACATTTTTGCAGGCAGAGTTTAACTAGAATTTCCCAGCTGATGACCACAAGAACAAGGTTTTGGAGATGCAAGAAAGGACGGGTGATGGTAACGCCGTTCCACTGATATGGAAGTGATAATGCAGCAAAAGGAAGTTTCCAGAATAGGCTCAGCCCCTGTTAATGAGCCCCTGAGTGGCAAAGTCCCCCTGCAGCGGAGACCTGGGGTCAGCAGAACTGAGCTGAGTCTCTGTCTAAAATTGCAGCCCCCACTGGGAGTTAAGAATTGCCCAGGGATTGTCCTGCTCTGCCAAGAGATTGATCTGCATTAAACCCATTTCTATCGAACTGAAATGCAATTTTCCCATTTTGGGTGGTATTAATTAAGCCCTGGTTAGAAATATTTGTCTGTAATTGTCCGTGCCCAGGCACTGGGAATGTTTCCCTGCTCCCCTTTTTGCCTTTCTATCTCTGGATATATCCAATATTTGTTTTTCCAAGGCTCAGCTCACGGAACAATTCTGCAATCTCATTTTAAGCACTTGTTTATCCCACGGCAATAACTCATGGACAGATAAGAGATTCCCTTGCAGGGACAAGAGAGGAGGGAGAGACAAGGCACAAAGTTTTATCACCAGGGAGGAATAAATTCTATAAATACACTTTATAAGAACCTTTTGTTTTATAAGAGCTGAACAGCCCCGTCAGATGTCAGAGTGCTTTGTAAACAGCGGTTTTTCACGAGCTCCCTGACCTTTCTGGTTATGTGCTGGCCCCGAGTCCCATCTAGTGGCGGAGAGCGAACTTAAAAGGAAGGGAAGGATTCAGCAATTCCTGGTTGCATTCCCAGGGCTGGATCCATTTAACACGGGGTGTCAGAGACTGGGAACGTGCTCAGCGGGTCAGCAGAGGGGCAGCTCCCGAGGCGTTCATATTTCCTGGGGCTCAGACACAGAAATCCATCAGTGAGCGGCCACCAAGCGCTTTTCCAACAGCGGCTGAGGAGAGTTTCTGATGAATGTGCCTGGGGCTCCTCCTTAATCCGTGTCTGTGCTTTGGTTATTGGTTTATTGGTGGTTCTTTTCTTGCCTTTTCCAGGCCTCGAGGCTGATGCAGCCAAGCTACACTTGGCCCTACAACTCCTGGGATTTGTTGTCTTTGCCCCCTCGTGCCTCTGGTGCTGGGCTGGGTTTCCTGACCAACCCCAGACAAATCCCAGACTGGCTTGGCTTAGGAGGGACCTTAAAGCTCTTCTTGTTCCACCACCTTCCACCATCCCTGGCTGCTCCAAGTCCTGTCCAACCCTGAGGATGCTGGAACCTCCTAACTCTGAATTCACCCCGCGGTTTCCTCTGAGTTTGTGTGGAGCAGTTACACCACTGTCCATCCCATTCCAGGGGTGGAACTCCACCCTGTCCATCCCATTCCAGGGGCTGGAGCTCCACCCTGTCCATCCCATTCCAGGGGCTGGAGCTCCACCCTGTCCATCCCATTCCAGGGGCTGGAGTTCCACCCTGTCCATCCCATTCCAGGGGCTGGAGCTCCACCCTGTCCATCCCATTCCAGGGGCTGGAGCTCCACCCTGTCCATCCCATTCCAGGGGCTGGAGCTCCACCCTGTCCATCCCATTCCAAGGGTGGAACCCCATCTTGTCCATCACTTTCCAGGGGTGGAACTCCATCCTATCCATCACTTTCCAGAGGTGGAACTCCATCCTGCCCATCCCCTTCCAGGGACTGAAACTCCACCCTGTCCATCATTTTCCAAGGGTGGAACTCCACCCTGTCCATCATTTTCCAAGGGTGGAACTCCACCCTGTCCATCACTTTCTAAGGGTGGAACTCCATCCTGTCCGTCCCATTCCAGGGCATAAAACTCCACCCTGCCCAGCAGAAACTCCTCCAAAGACCCAGAGAGGAACTAAAACCAGCTCTTGGAGAACCAAGGTGCACCTTATGCCCAGACTGAGGTGCTCCAAGCTCTCTGTGAGCCAGGATAGTCAGGGAACATCTCCCTAAAATTACTCCACAGTGTCCTAAGAGACACATCCAGGGAAGGAGTCCCAAGGGAGAAAGAAGCCCCTGGGAATTCAGGAGCCCTACCTGAGTCCTTGGCTTTCTTGGCAGCATCTGAGATGTAATCCTGTGAGCGCCCGTCAGTGAAGACAATCCCCACCTTGGGGACCCCGGGCCGGGCTCCGTTGATGACGGAAAAGGAGCTGTCAACGAGGTACTTCAGAGCCTGGCCTGTCATGGTCCCCTTCTCCATGTAGGACATTTTCTTCACTGCTGCTTTGATGTCCTTCTTGTTCTTGAACTGGCCCAGGGGGAACTCCTGCCGGACGGAGCTGGAGTACTGCACCAGCCCCACCTGGGCCTGCTTGTCCGACACCTCCAGAGAATCCACGATTTGGTTGATGAATTTCTTCACCAGCTCGAAGTTCTCAGGCCTCACACTCTTGGAGCCGTCAATGAGGAACACGAGATCCAGGGCAGACCCCAAGCCACCATTGCAAGCTGAGGGAAAAAACGAGAAGGGGGCAGAAAAAAACAGCAGCAAAGACCTCAATAAATGCTGTAGGAACATAGAACCCAAATGCCATTTATTGCTGAGGAAATGGGGTTAACCAATGAAAACCCAACAAGAGATGACAGCAATGTTTCAAAAGCGATCCTGCCTTGTAAGAGCAGGGTTTCCCTTTCTGCCTTCTCTGAGCAGAACATCCCAGTGCTGTCCCCACCGTCCCCTCTGGGCCCGGCTCAGGGGCCCCTCACGTACCCGTGCAGGTCTTGCCGTCGCTGTTGAGGCTGAAGCCGTCCCTGCAGGCACACCTGTAGGCCCCCGGGGTGCTGACACACACCTGCTCGCAGTCGTGGTCCCCCGTGGCGCACAGGTCAGACACCACTGCAAGGACAGCAAGGGGTGGCTTCAGGTAGGGGCCAGCCTGAGGCCTCCCCACCCACACCCCGCCCTGCACAGCCCCGTATTGGCCCCAGGATTAAATCTGCTCTGCAGCAGGACACAGCTCAGTGATCCTGGACAGTGGCTGAGGAATAAAGACAAGGAAGAAATTTCCACAAGTCTCCCAGCTCCAAGGCACAGCCAGGACTGGGAATCGCCCCCATCCTGGGGGCAGATCCCAGCACACCTCACTCTCCAAAGCTCCTGGGTGAGGTTTGGGTTCCAGGTTTGGCCGGTACCCAGTTTTTTCAGCTCTGCAGTGCAACTCTGAGCAAGAAGCTCAGCTGCCCTTCCTGCACGGGATGCACGTGTGAACACACTTGGAATTCACCTCAGAGCTCCCCCTGCACGTGCAGCTCTCAGATCCACTCTCTCCAAACATTCCTTCTGCCATCCTGCCCATCCTGGCTGTGGCTCCTGGGGTGCTGAGCAAACGGCAGCTGAGTGGCAGCGCTGGAGCCAGAGGCGCTGGGGGTGACAGCGCTGTCACAGCCACAGCAGCGAGGAGGGCAAACAAACTCCAGAGCAAACGGGGCTGGGGGAGGCAAACTCAGTCCCGAGTGTGAGCCAGGGAAATGTGTGCAGAAATCCAGGCTCTGGTTTGGATTAAACTGATGGGAGGTGGAGCAGAGTCCTGCAGAATTAAGGGTTTGTTATTTCGAGCCGTTTGTGTTCTGTTCTACCTGTATTTTGTACTTTTTTGGGCCTTTCCACTTCCCACAGCTGTGCCAGCACAGGTAGATTGCTCTAGCCCAGATCATTGGGAATTTCATGCCCCTGGAGCTGCCCATAGCTCAGATCTCTGGGGAATCTCACAACTGGCAGGAGCACCAAGGCTTTCCCTTTTCCCCATGAGTTTGCTGCACACTCTGGGAAGCGCTTGGACACTTTTCCCTGCTGTCAGTCCCACAGATCCTGTGCTGTGCCTGAGCAGGGGGGTTTGGGTTCATCTCTGGGGTGGTTTGGGGCAGCTGCATGTACAGAACATGGTAACAGGGCCTTGGACATTCCCCCAGGGCTGTCCCCTGCTCCCTGCAATGATCCTGAGCACTCCCCTCATCTCCCAGGGCTTTTCCATTGAAGAGCTTTTCCATCTGCAAAGGGAGGCACGGAAAGGATTTTCCCCTTTATCTTTGAAAATTCCACAACTCCAAACCACCTTGTGAGGCCTCTGTGCTGCTGTCTCCTGACCCACGGGCAGCCAACACAAACTCCCACGAATATTCACGGCCTGGATTCCACCTCCTCAAATTCTGTCTCTCTCCACTCTTGCCTGAAGTGTTTGTTCTATGAGCTTCTGTAGCAGTGACACCTGATAATACCTGACTCACTCTGTATCATCACCTGAGGATAACCTGTGGCTCACTCTGTATACAAAATATTCCTCCTTTCCACGGAGGAGCCAACTTTCCATCACAAAAAGCTGCTCCCCTTCATCACTTTCAGCCTGGAAGCTGAACCAGATTTTACACCTCTCAGAAATTGGGAGTTCTCCAGGCCCAGCCATGTGTGTCGGGAATTCCAGGTGGATCACACCTTTCAGGAAGTGTTGCCACACGTTTTTGCTTCCAGGGAATGGTAGGGAGAGCACTTTTCTCCTGCTGACAGAAAATGGGGATTTTTGGCCCATTCCTGCTGCCTGGGGGCACGTTTGGAAGCAACAAAACACTCACAGTCCTTCAGCAGCTCCTGTAGGAGCAAAGCTGCGTTTGTAGGAGGGTGTTTGTCGGGTGGTGTTTGGAGGATGGTGTTTGTGGGATGCTGTTTGTAGGGTGGGAGAGACTCTCACTCTCTCCTGCAGGGCTCGGAGCAAGGAAGCAGAGGGATGAAGGGTGGCCACAGGTAAAACTTCCATGGGAAAAGGCTGGAGGGGATTTGAGAAAAGGGTATGGAGGGACAGGGACCAGGGAATGGCTTCCCATTGCCAGAGGGCAGGGATGGATGGGAGATTGGGAAGGAATTGTTCCCTGGGAGGCTGGGGAGGGGCTGGGATGGAATTGCCAGATTTGCTGTTTGTGCCCCTGGATCCCTGGCAGTGGCCAAGGCCAGGCTGGACATTGGGGCTGGGATAGTGGGAGGTGTCCCTGCCATGGCAGGGTGGGGGAATGGGATGGGATTTAGGATCCCTTCCCACCCAAACCATTCCCCATTCCCTGGCAGCCCCGCAGCTCCGGGCTGGGCACTCACCACAGAAAGCCTCCTGGAACTTGTGGGTCAGCTTCTCGATGACGCTGTAGCTCTCCACGTAATCCACGTGCTCGTCCAGGGGCTCGCTGGCCATCTGCCTCAGCGTGCCCATGTCCACCCTGCCCACGCCGATGGCGAAGATCTCGATGCCCGCGGCCCTGGCCCGGGCGGACACGTCCTGCACCCCGTCCTGGGGCCGGCCATCGGTCACCACGATGGCCACCTGCAGCAGGGAGGGACGGGTTGGGTGGGCAGTGATTTCCTCATTCATATTCCCAGAGTGTTTGTGGAACAGGCTGGGGGAGGAGGGAAGGGTTTGCATTTCTAAAACTAAGGGAAAAGGGAATCCCACCAGTTCTTTCCGTTCTTTGAAGATCACACAAACCATTTGTTTTTAGGTGGAATTTGTTTCTTTCCAAGCTGGAAAGGTTAAACTGCCAGGGGTTGATGGTTCCACCAAGGGACAACTGCCAAGGATTGAGTGGCTTCATCAAGAGACAACTCCCAGGGATTGAATGGTTTCACCACAGGGAAAAATGCCAGGGATTGATGGTTCCACCAAGGGACAGCTGCCAAGGATTGAATAGTTTCCCCAAGGGACAACTCCCAGGGATTGAATGGTTTCACCATGGGAGAAGCGTCAGGGATTGATGGTTCCACCAACGAACAACGGGTGCATCCCCCTCTAAGGAAACAAAATTTGTGTTGTTCACAGACAAACTTGAGCTGAAGCCAAACTAAAGATCTTCAGGGACACTCAGGACAAGCCCAGCTCAGTGTGGAACTCCACAGAGTCTCAGGAAATGTCATGGAACCATGAGATGAAGGCTTCATCCCATTCATGGCTGGAGGAGCTGAAGGATGGACCTGAAACCACCTCCATGGGGAGAGAGGGGAAGAGGCCCGAGGTCACGCTGTGTGTCAGGGATTTGTGATTCTCTGTTCCAAAATAAACAGCAGGGCTTAAATCCCACCCCTGCTAAACCCAGCATTAAAGTGGCAGCTGCTTTAGGAGGGAACTGGATTGCAGCTCGGATTAAAGGGAGCCCTGAACCAGTTAAAGCCTCTCGGAGCCCTGCTCCTGGTTTGTCCCTTTTCCTCTTTATTTTTCTTCTGAAAGAGACTTTGTCACAAGACCTGAATTTTTGCTCTTTGCCAGTTCTTCTGCCCCTGCCACTTTTCCTTACAGCTGATTTATTGTGACAGCACTGCCGACTCCAAAGGAGCTGCTTGGGCTGGAATGCAGAATGGGGAAAGAACTTCCCCTCTAAAAACAGCAGAAACAGGAAAAATGTGGGGCTTTACAACCTAATTTCAGCTGTTTGCCTGCACTTCCTAAGGGCTGCACAATTAAAAATTCCCAGGAGCATCACAGTTCTGCAGCTGCTGCTTCCAAGAGGGAAAAAATAAACAAATCCAAGACTTTCTCTCCTAGCGCGGCAAAAATAAGGCAAAGCATCACCTGTGGCAGGTGTGGGTGTGCAGTGTTGGGGGAATGGATGTGCCAAAGGGGCTCCGGGGTGTTCCTGGGGCGGGAGCGGATCCAGCCGTGCAGTGGAGCCTTCTGCCAGGAGAGAGAGCCCTCGGCTCAGCCTCAGCTCCGGCCGGGAGCTCCAGCAGCGCTGCCCGAGGAGAGCCCCTCACAGGCCGGCTGGCAGGGATCGAGAGGGGTGATCAAATCGGGGATCAGAGGGGTGATCAAATCGGGGATCAGAGGAGTTATCAGTGAACAAGAGGAGTTATCAAATCGGGGAACAGAGGTGTTATCAAATCGGGGATCAGAGGGGTTATCAAATCGGGGATCAGAGGGGTGATCAAATCGGGGATCAGAGGAGTGATCAAACTGGGGATCAGAGGGGTGATCAAATTGGGGATCAGAGGAGTTATCAGGGAACGAGAGGAGTTATCAAATCGGGGAACAGAGGTGTTATCAAATCGGGGATCAGAGGGGTTATCAAATCGGGGATCAGAGGGGTGATCAAATCGGGGATCAGAGGGGTGATCAAATCGGGGATCAGAGGAGTGATCAAACTGGGGATCAGAGGGGTGATCAAATTGGGGATCAGAGGAGTTATCAGGGAACGAGAGGAGTTATCAAATCGGGGAACAGAGGTGTTATCAAATCGGGGAATGAGAGGAGTTACCAAATTGGGGATCAGAGGAGTTATCAAATCAGGGTGCACAGAGGAGTTATCAAATCAAGGAATGAGAGGAGTTATCAAATCAGGAAATGAGAGGAGTTATCAAATCAGGGAACAGAGGAGTGATCAAATCAGGGAATGAGAGGCGTTATCAGGGAACAGCAGTGTTATCAAATCGGGGAAAGAGAGGCGTTCTCAAATCAGGGGTCAGAGGCGTTATCAGGGAGCAGAGGTGTTATCAAATCAGGGATCAAACCCCGCCAGCAGGTCCAGTCAGCAGCCTTGTGTCATCCTGGCATTTCCCTTCCTAAATCAAGAAATTCTCCAGGTTTTATCAGCTCCTCTCCATCTGCAGGTCAGGGGAGCATCTTTAGCTCAGCAAAACCTGAGCCTAGCTAAGCCTGAGCCCAGATAAGCCCCACACAGGGAGAAGCTGCAACATCCACACCCAGATCTGATGGGAAAGATCCTCATGAAGCCTCTGTGTGGAAATCTGCCTCAAAGAACTCAAAATTCCCGTTGCTTTCTGCCCTGCTGTTGGAGGAAACAAAACTTCTGGGTGCAAAGAGTCGGGACTGGGAATTAATCAGCAACTCCGTGGGGAAAATGAATGTAACAGTGAGAGGAAGTCAGAGGACAGCCTAGTAGAAAGAGTGTAAAAAATTCCTCTTAATATCACATTTTGTTAGCCCAGTCATCAGGAAATCCTGATTTTTTTTTCCTAGGATTCCCACCGTGGATATTTTCCCTGCATCCAGCCTGAGTCAATGTGAAAAATTGTCCTTTTTAAAATTATTATTTTCAAACCTAGCTCCAAATTATTTGCACTCTGAGGATCTGTGTATTTCCCTGTCATTGAAAAAGCTGAGGTCTGGTTTGGGAAAGGCTTGGAGGGAAGGAGCAGCCTCTGGATCCTGGAGGGGCTGGCACTGCTCAGCCGTGTGAGGGGAATTATGAAAAGGTGAAGCTTCTGCTGCCTGCAACAGCTGAATTTTGCCCTGATCTTCAATTTTGCCCTGGGGAAACCCAGAAATTTTGCTTTTCAAGGTCAAGCCTTGTGCTCAATTTAACCGGCACCTTTCCCTGTGAATTCCTGACATTCTGGATCCCTCATTCTTCCATCAGACAGAAATCCCCCGTGTTCTGACACAGTTTATTCCTGGGTAACTCAGACACCCGGGCATTCCTGAGCATTCCCAGGTGTTCCCAGCCCGGGGCTGGCATTTCCCGCAGCTAATGAGGGAGCGATGGCTCATTATGCCCCTGGAACGTGATGCTCCAGCAGCGCTGCGAGGGGAATCGGGCAGGAACTGAATAAAGCCCTGGATTTGCTCAGCAATTTGCCGATTTATTTGTTGTTCTTCCCTAAAAACACAAGGTGGAAGTAATTGGGCTCCCCGCGGGCTTTGAGCAAGGTGGGAACAGGTTTTTCTCAGAGCTCCTGCGGAAACAAATTGTGCTTTTCCCTGGCCTGGGGTGACATTTGCTGCACAAAGCGAGAGCAAAGCACCGTGTGATGTTTTGGGATGTTGACAGCCAGATTTGCGCGAGGATTTGTTGGATTTCTGCTGTGGGAAGGAGCAAGGACCGTGTCCGCTCTTTCTGGAAGCTTCATCTCCCTAAATCCCTGCACGACCTGTTCCTCCTCCCAGGCAGGGAGTGAGGTCACCCTGAGCAGAAGGGAAAAGCTGGCTGGACTTCAAGGAATAGGAAAAAAAGTGGAAAAAATAACCAGGGAACCAAGAATACAAAAGGTTGTGGAGTTTTCCACCCTGAAGACACTGAAAAGCCGCCTGGGCACGGTTCTGGGCAGCCCCGCAGGAGCACAGGGTGAGCTCCAGAGACCGCTCCCAACCCCTTTCTGCCTCTTGGATCAGCTCTGCAGTGAAAGGGAAGAGGGAAAAGCAGGGAGTGATTTCCCTTTTTTCCCCCCCTTTTTAATGCCTCAGATAAATCATTCCAAAGCCTCCTGCTCCCAGCTTTTCCACCTGCCCCGGAAAGGTTTCAGGGAGACAATGGAAATTCAGGATTGTTTGTCCCACACAACCAGAGGGGACAGGGGCAGCAAGGCTTGGGGGAGCTGTCTGGCAGCAGGAAAAGCACGCACGAGGACATGGAATGGTGTGGAGGAGATTCCTGAGATGAGGATGCAGCATTTTCATGGACAGCTCAGTGAAAATGTCTCTCCAATCTCCAGGAGTGGCCAATGCTGTGTGCAACTGTCAGACTGCGTTTGGAACAAAAACTGAGACTAAGACTGAAAATGTTACAATGAGTTTTGTGTTTTCTTTCACTAAGTCCCAAGGATGAGCTTCTTTTTCAAGAATTGAGAGGTTTGAACTTCCCAGAGGTTTCTAAGAAGAGCTGAGATGTTTGAACCTCCCCAAGGTCTTCAAGAATTGAGAGTTCAAACCTCTCAAGGTTTTCAAGAATTGAGAGGCTTGAACCTCCCAAAGAGTCTCAAAAATTGTGAGATTTGAGCCTCCCAGAGATTTCCAAGAAGAATTGAGAGGTTCAAACCTCTCAGAAGTTTTCGAGAATTGAGAGGTTTGCAGCTCTTAGAGGTTTTCAAGAAGAATTGAGAGGCTTGAACATCTTGGAGGTTTCCAAGAACTGAGAGATTTTCAGGAAGAATTGAGAGGTTTGAACCTTCCAAAGAGTCTCAAAAATTGAGGAGTTTGAACCTCCCAGAGGTTTTCAGGAAGAATTGAGAGGTTGGAACCTCCCAGGGGTTTTCAGGAAGAATTGAGAGGCGTGAACTTCCTGCAGGTTTTCAAACCTCTGCTTTGCACCTCCCAGAGATTTTCCACCTGCGACCACCAACCCCCCCGTGTCCACACACAGACAAAAGCCTGGAGAAAATCACCTCCCTGCTTTTCCCACCCACTCCACGACGAGTCCCAAGCGAGGATCTGGAGGACCCATCCCCTTCCCTTGCCCGTTTACCTTTCTGAAGTTGGGCGCGCTGGCCCTGCCGCCCTCGGCGGCGCTGAAGGCGCGGCTGATGGCGAACTGGATGGCCAGGCCGGTCATGGTGCCCGTGGAGAGGGGCTGGATCCTGCGCACGGCCTGCAGCAGGGCCGCCTTGCTCTGGGGGCTCTGCAGGGCCAGCTCGCTGCGCACAGCGCTGGCGTAGTTGATGACGCCCACGCGGGTGGCGTTGGGGCCCACGTCCAGCGCCTCGATCACGCGCGACACGAACACTTTGATCTTCTCGAACTCGTGCGGCCGCACGCTGCGGGAGCTGTCGATGATGAACACCAGGTCCGTGGGCTTGGTCCTGCACAGGGTGCCTGGGGACGGCAGGGACGGGGGGGGAAATCAGAGGGAAAGGAAGGAAAAGTGTCCCGGGAGGGAGAGAACGGTGCTGGTGAAGCAGCGCTGAGCAGAGAGGAGCTGCAGGTTTCAGTCCTTTCTCTGGTTCACAACTTTAACTGAATATTGTTAAAGTTCTTCTTGCTTTCCTAGGGAAGCACCTGTGGGAAAGCAGGGTTCTGGGGGGTGACAGAGACTTGTGATGAGCAGGGTGTCCCCTGTCACCCCAGGGTGTCATTGAGGGCTGCAGGAAACTTCATCCACCTACAGCAGCACAGGGAGAGGGAGGGAGGGATAAAGATGTGGAATGACAGCATGGAGAGAAGGAAGGAGGAGGGAAAAAGGGAAGAAGAGAGAGATAAAGGGAAGAAGAGAGGGATAAAGGGAAGGGAGAGGGAGGAGGGGAGGGAAGGGAGGGAAGAAGGAAGGAAGGAAGGAAGGAAGGAAGGAAGGAAGGAAGGAAGGAAGGAAGGAAGGAAGGAAGGAAGGAAGGAAGGAAGGAAGGAAGGAAGGAAGAAGAAGGAAGGAAGGAAGGAAGGAAGGAAGGAAGGAAGGAAGGAAGGAAGGAAGGAAGGAAGTGGAATGACAGCACTGAGGGAGTGAGGGAGGGAAGAAGGAACAGAAGGAGGGATAAAGCTGTGGACTGAAACCTAAGCTGCATTTCTGCATCCGAAAAAGGCTGGAAAGAGGTCATTGCACCTCAGACCTGGATAACCAATCCCCATGGATACCAGTTAATGGGAATGGCACCAGGACCAGGCCCGGCACTCAGCAATCAGCTGGGATTGGGAACAACATTCCCAGGTTCTGCCCCCAGCACAGCAGGAGCCAGACCCTGCTCCCCAGTAATGGCACCGATAATGAACCCCAGTGACAGCACAGAGCTGGCTCATGTCTGTGAGGGGGAAACAACAGAGATACCTGGAACCCATAATGGATAATTAATAATAAATAATTGATAATCAATAATTGATAATTAATCTCTACAGCCCCACAAACATCCCCAGTGAGGAGAGGCTATAAACAGGAGGCATCAGCAGTGCAGCAAACTGAATTATTGTTATTGTTGTTGTTATTATTATTATTATTATTATTATTATTTTAATTTCTTGCTTTCACGCCATTTTCCATCTTCATTTTCAGCTGTGGCAAGACATAAAAAAAGGCCTGGTGTTTTTTATGATTTCCTAAATGAATGGCCTCATTTCCTCCAGCAGATCTATGGCATCCTGTTCTTTTTAATTTTTTTCCCCTCATTTAGCCTGTCTCTGTCAGGCACCAAGTGCTCTGTTAATATTTGATTTCTGCAGGGCCCAGGGAGATCCTGTCATAAAGGAGATTTCTGTGGACACATTTTTAAATGGGAGCTTTTGGGCCAACAAATCTGCTCCAAATGATGACATAAATATTACAGCTGGCCCTCAGTGTGAGATCTAATGGGGTTTTCAGTCTTTGAGGCAGATAAAAATAAGTACCCTGCGATGGACCCACAGAGGAAATAATCAGGTTTGTTTCCTGAGAGACACCGAGGCTGAATCTGCTCCAGAAAGGTCTGGGAAGGTGGGAGCAAAGCAGGCAGCGGTCACTTTGTCAGGAGCTCGAATTCCCACTAAAATCCAGTCTAATCTTTCCCTACATGGATTAATTTCATTTTCCCCCCATAATTCATTGCAGAGGAAGGAAAACTCCCTTGGAGATCCATCTGCAGCACTGGAAATCCCTTGTCCAGGGGTTGTTTGCGCCCCATTTACAGGTGAGGGAGGTCCAGGGAAAGGCTCAAAGCCTTGCAATTAATTCCTCCAGAAATAAAACACAAATGCCCCTTTGTGCTGATGAATCATCCCTGGATGTAGTGACAAACCAAGCAGGAAAAGTTATTTTATTTCCCGAAGAACAGCTGGAGCCAATGGAAAGTTTGAAGTCTCTCTATTTTATTTATTTCTGCTCTGTGATTTTGCCCTAAATAACAGTTTTAGCCTCTTTTTATGAGAGTTGTGTTTATTTCAGAGAAGGGAAGAGTAAAGAAGGGATATCAGGTGGGAGATCTTTGGGATCTCAGCCACAGCCAGGGTCTGCAGGACAGGCCCTGCTCTCTCCAGGACGTGACAGTCACTGCCTCTGACTGACACCTTGAGTCAGCATAGTTTAGTTAAAACTTGAATTAAACCAGAAATAAAATCTTCCTCTGTATTTAGAAATATCCACACTAGGAATTATTCAGGAATAGCTGAACTCAACGCCCTGACTGAGCAGAAAATCCCTCTCAGGGCATCTGTGCTATATCCATTAAAACACCGGGAAAGCAGCACAGTAACCCAGGACTAAAAGGGGTTTATTTTATTGGGGACTGCTCACAGCAGGGCTGAGCTCAGTCACCGCTCTGGTTCATTTCCCGACTTTGCACAGCAAAGAGAACCCTCCTTTCCCAAATTCCTGAGGAGAAAGGGGTCAGTTTATCCAAAATCCCCCCTCCTGCAGCCCCAGGTACCGTCTGCAGTCACTGTCACACCTGCACAGCTCAGGCTGCCCATGGCTGCATCATCATCACCATCATCATCACCATCATCATCATCAGTCATCATCATCAATCATCATCATCATCATCAATCATCATCAATCATCATCATCACAACATCCAAACAGTTTTAATTCCCAGAAGTTTGGCCTCGGAGCTGGGTTTGCCTCTCCTGCAGAGGCTTCTCCAGGTTGCCTGGAGCCGGGGGAGGGCAGAGGTGCTCCTGAGGACCAGATCCTCCCATCCCCGGGTGTCCAGCCCTGCCCCGGGTGTCCAGCCCTGCCCCGGGTGTCCAGCCCTGCCCCAGGTGTTCAGCCCTTCCCTGCGTGTCCAGCCCTGCCTCGAGTGTCCAGCCCTTCCCTGTGTGTCCAGCCCTGCCCCAGGTGTCCAGCCCTGCCCTGAATGTCCAGCCCTGCTCCAGGTGTCCAGCCCTGCCCCGGGTGTCCAGCCCTGCCCCAGGTGTCCAGCCCTTCCCTGCGTGTCCAGCCCTGCTCCAGGTGTCCAGCCCTGCCCCAGGTGTCCAGCCCTTCCCTGGGTGTCCAGCCCTGCCCCGGGTGTCCAGCCCTGCCCCAGGTGTCCAGCCCTGCCCCGGGTGTCCAGCCCTGCCTCGAGTGTCCAGCCCTTGCTGGCCCTCATTCCAGGCTGGGATTTAGAGCCCGTGCAGGCTGCAGAGGAGGCAGCTCACCTGGCTGCCCTACTCCCCACCTGGGCAGTCAAACAGAGCTGGTTTTTGGTCAGGAATGGATGAAGAAAACCCAAGGAAAGTCCCTTTCCCAGCAACCCGAGCCAGACCTCGTGCTCGGGAGGTGACCCAGGACGAACCAGCTCCTGCTCCAGCTCGCAGCCACGGCAGCCCTTGTGGAGCTGGAGCCAAGGCAGAGCAGAGCCCTTGTCCCGCCTGGGCCTCCTCCTGCCCCAGGGGGCGACCCGGGGCCACCTGTGCTGTCCCCACAGGAGCCAACCCAGCCCCGGGTGCTGCTGCCTTGGGGACACTCTGGGGACAGCTCCTTCTCTTCCCTGGCTGTTGCTGGGCATTCCCTGGTCCTTCCCCGTGCCCACTGCCAGGCAGGAGGCACAGAGGGACCCCCAGCCCCCCCAGCGCCCCCGTCCCCACTCACCGCGGGGCTGCGGAGGGGCCCCGCAGGCTCCGAGGCCGTGCAGGAGCAGCAGCAGCGAGAGCAGCAGCGCAGAGCCGATCCTGGCCATGGCTGTGCCGGGGCCGGAGCCGGGCAGGGAGTGCGGGGCAGAGCCCTGGCCCCGGGTATTAACCTGCCCTTGTGCGGAGGCTCCGAGCCAGCCCCTGACGCGCCGGGGGCCGGGGGGGCAGCGAGGGGAGAGGGGCAGGAGGAAGGAGCAGGAGGAGATGCTGCTCCAGGGTGGGGAGGGGGCGATGCCCAGCCCTGCCCCGCCGGCCCCCAGCCCCCCACAATGGCCCCATTGCTGCCGCGGGGGCACGGGGAGCTATAAAGGGCCCCGGGGCGGGGGAAGGTGCGGAATGTGGGGCTGGAACAGTGGCACCACTGAGAGCAGCCCTGGCGAGCCGGGATGGGGCTGTCAATCAGCGGCTGCTGCCCGCAGAGCTGGGGGAAGCAGAGGGGCTGGGGGTGCCGCGGCGGGGACAGCGCCAGCGTCACACGGGTCCCCTCTCAGTCCCCGCTGTGCAAAGGGCAGGGCTGGAGATCCCTGTGGGATCAGGGGCTTTGCTCAGAGCAGCAGCGGAGAGAGGCACAGCAAGGCAGAGGGGCTGGGGGTGCCGGGGAGGGGACAGCGCCAGGGTCACACGGGTCCCCGTCAGCCCCCACTGTGTCCTGTGGAATCCCTGCCTTGGGTGAAGGCTCAGAGCAGCAGCGGAGAGAGGCACAGGAAAGCGGAGCGGGCTGAGGGGACAACGCCAGCATCACACGGGTCCCCTCTCCGTCCCCACTGTGCCAAGGGCAGGACAGCATCCTGTGGGGTCAGGGGCTTTGCTGCCCCGGGTGAATGCTCGGAGCAGCAGCAGAAGCACAGGAAAGCAGAGGAAGGCTCGGCAGCACCGGTGAAAAGCCGGGATGCAGAAGAGTTTTCCTGCAGGGAACAGCGCTCCTCTGTGAGGCTGAGCCCCTGTGAGCAGAGCGGGGAGGGGACAGAGGGATAAAACCCAAAGCCCAGAGCCCGGAGCAGATAAACAGGAGCGGCTGGGGGCGGCCGGACAGCTGCGGGGTTTGGCGGAGGTGGCGGTGCAGCGCTCAGCTCCGTACACACGAGGGAGATGCAGCTCCTGCCAGAAAACCCAACAACCTCCATCAGCCGCCAAGGCCGAGGGTGCTGCAAATGAGGCGAAATCCGATGTTTCCTTTGTGGAGGAGCGGCAGGGAGATTGGGCAGCGGGGGAAGAGGGATTTAATGATGGCTTTGTCACAAAGCAGTGCATCTATTTTCTGTTGTTCTAACGACTGTTTTACACTGCTGTCACTTGATTAAAGCCCTTCTCCTCGCATGGATGAAGTTCTGCTCACCTTTTCCAGCAGCACATCCTTGGATCCCTCATCCATTGAATCTGCATTGCGTGAGTGCAGGGCCATGCAAAGTCCCTTTAACTCAAAGCCCAGTTTCTCTTCCCTTATCCAGATCCTCTCTTTCCTCCAAAAGCTCTTCAGCAGCCCGGGAGCTCCTGGGGAGAAAGGCTCTTTGATGAGAGGAAAAAAGGACCTGTCCTTCCTGAAGCTGCCAGGCTCCTCTTAACTCTTTAACATTAAAAGTGTTAATTAAAATACCAAAATCTGGCCATGTTCTCATGCAAAATCAGCATGGATTTGTCCCTCTGTCTTCCCACAGCATCAATCCCAGGTTTTCAGCCAGCTCTGGAGCCGACAGCTCTGGGGATTTTCAGTCAGGAGGAGGAGGAAATGCTCCAGGTGAGGGATGGAGCAGCTCTGCCATGAGGAAAGGGTGGCAGGATTGGGATGGCTCAGCCTGGAGAAGAGAAGCTTTTGGGCCTTCCAGTGCCTGAAGGAGCTGCAGGAAAGATGGAGAGAGACTTTGGACAAGGCCTGGAGGGACAGGAGGCAGGGAAAGACTTCCCAGTGGCAGAGGGCAGGGATGGATGGGAGATTGGGAAGGAATTGTTCCCTGGGAGGCTGGGGAGGGGCTGGGATGGAATTGCCAGATTTGCTGTTTGTGCCCCTGGATCCCTGGCAGTGGCCAAGGCCAGGCTGGACATTGGGGCTGGGAGCAGCCTGGGACAGTGGCAGGTGTCCCTGCCATGGCAGGGGTGGCACTGGATGGGATTTCATGTCCCTTCCACCCTCTTCCCTTCCTCTGTGGGTGCTTTCATGGATATATTTATAAAATCACGGATTTAGGGCAGTGCAAACACATCAATCACTGTTCCCTGATCCCCTCCCATGTTCACACACACAGAGCTGAGTTTGCTCCCCAAATACATAAAACTGCCCCCAACCATTTATGAGTATCAGGGCCCAGAGTGAAATAAAAGCCTGAAAATTGGGAGATTTTGCCCTGGACTCGTCTGGGCTGGGGTTTCTCCTGTTTTCCTGCCCTGCACACAAGGATCTCTTGGTGCAGACAGCACTTGCTCCCCATGAATGGGGATCATTCAGAGCCCTCCATAAATGAAGCCTCTATGGCTGTTCTCACAGAGAAAATATAGAGTTGCTCTGTGTCATTCTGCTGTTAATTAGCAAAGATAAATACATTTCAGGTGGATATTTTCACCAGCACAGCTCGTGGCACACAAGCAGCATTAAAGCCTTGAAAAGAGGGCGAGAGGCAAAGGTGTGCTGGGAGCTCTGGGGCTGCATTGATGCCTCTGGAAAAGCAGTGTTTATTTTTAAAATATGAAACATCATTTCTCCCCAGGCCCCCGAGAAGGAGAACACTGGAGTCAATATTTCAGGAGGAAAATATGCATTTTGAGCTCTTCCCCAGCCTGCCTGCAAGGTAAACACACAAACCGTGAATGGCCCGTGCTGGCCCCAGCGTGGCCCTGCTGCTCTCGTGGCCTTCACGTGTCCTGGCACAAGGAGGCTTTGCCTCTCCTCCAACACCCTCAAACCCACGGATCCTGACTGCTTTAAAACACCAAACCCCCACTTTCCTTCCACTGATGGAGAACCAGAGAATTTTGGTCCCACCTTGCTGGTGCTGAAGGGAAAATGTTCAGAGTCCCCCCTGGCACTGGGCACTGGTGAGGTCGCACCTCGAATTTTGGGGGCAGTTTTGGAAAAGAAGGACATGGAGGGGCTGGAATGTGCCCAGGGAAGGGAATGGAGCCCCAGGAGAGGCTGAGGGAGCTGGAAAGGGGCTCAGCCTGGAGAGAAGGAGGCTCAGGGGGGACCTTGTGGCTCTGCACAGTCCCTGACAGGAGGGGGCTCAGGGGGGGTCGGGCTCTGCTCCCAGGGAACAGGGACAGGAGGAGAGGGAACGGCCTCACACTGCTCCAGGAGTTGTTTAGATTGGATATTTGGGAACATTTCCTCAGGGAAAGGGTTGTGAAGCATGGGCTCAGGTGGAATCAAGGACGTGATGGAGCCCCCATCCCTGGAATGTCCCAAGAGGGTGTGGAGGTGGCCCTTGGGGACACAGCCAATGGTGGTGCTGGGTGACAGAAGGACTTGGTGACCTCAGAGGTCTTTTCCAGCCTGAGGGATTCTGTGATTCTAAGACTCCAATCTCCAAGACTCAGGAGCTGCAGTTTGTCCTCCCCAGCACAGACAGCTTGGAATCATCCTCTGCACCCAGGCAGGAGAAGGACCTTTGGTTTTCCTTCACTTTCAAATCTCTGCAAGATTCCCCAGATTCCTCACAGCTTCCTCACTGTTCTTGGATCCTCTGTTGCATTCCAGACAAATTTCCTGGTTTGCAAATCCCTGGTTTGCCAATTCCCTGTGACAGAATTCCGCTCTGCTGCACGCCTTCACCTTCAAAGTGCCAAATCTGCCAGACTTGGTGCAGGGAAAGCAAAGCCCAGCTTAAGGATAAGTCCTGAAAGTACTAAAATGAAAACATTAAAGCAAAATTAAAGCTGGGAGAGGTGGCAACTCCTCATTTGTCAGCAGCCAAAAACCTCTGATAATAATAAACGATATAAATGCAGATCTTCCTCCATCACAGCCCTTCCCAGGAATGCTGATCAGCTGGGAAAAGCCAGGAAAAACAACACTGGATTTTCCATGGGACTGACAGTTCTTGTTTAGAGGTGGCATCTCACTCATGCTGTTCGTTCTGCTCGAGTTTTAGTTCCAAACTGCATTTTAGCTTTGGATTTCCATATTTCCAATAAACACCCCCTGACTGCATTTAATATCTCGCTATAAATTTCACCCTGCAGCGAGCCCAAGTGCTGAAATCAAAATGCAGCAGCAGCCTCTGAGGCACTGCCATGGAAATGACCCAGAAAAATGGGAAGTTTTTCTGGGGGGGAAAAAAGAAAATCAGGGATCTCAAGATGTTCCCAAACTTTCAGTGGAGCTCCAGAAGAAGGCAGGATGGGGAAATCACCTCAGGTTGGGCCAGGAGAGGTTTTGAATGGATATTAAGAAAATGTTCATCATGGAAAGGGTGGTCAGGAATTGGCACAGGCTGCCTGGGGCAGTGGTGGAGACAAATCCCTGGAATTGCTAAAAAAATATGTGGATTGGGCACTTCAGGACATGGTTTAGTGGTGACCATGGTTGGACTCGAGGATCTTAGAAGTTTTTTCCAACCTTAATGATGCCATGAGTTAAATACTGGATTTTTCTCAAATTTTGGAGCCCTGGAGCAGAAATTCTTCTCACAAGGGATCTGGAGGGTGCCTGAGTCCCTTTGGAGAGGCGGAATAAAAAGGCTGGGAAAGGAGCAGCAGCCAAACTCTGAGCTGTTTGCTGTTGGTTTTTATTTCATTCTAAACAAACCCGGGACTCGTAGTAAACACAGCTCTGCTGCCCTGCAGCCATCAGCAAACTCCAGGGTTTTACAAAATGCTCCATAATTCCTGCCTATTTCTGGCTTCCTTTGATCTTCCAGGTGAGTGTTCCAAGCTGGATTCCCAGCTCCACTTTTCACCCTGCAGAGAAATGATGACAAAAGCTCCAATATTTGTGTTTTATCCCCACAATGTTTCTATTTCGGTTTGAGGGATGGAGGGACCCCTCCCAAGCTGCTGCATCCCAATTTCCCACCCTGGCAAGGTGGAATTGAAGCAGTGGGGACAGAGCAAAGCACCCAACAAATGATGCAGAGGAAGGGCTGGGGAGGCAGGAATGGCTTTTAAAATAACCCCTGCACCGAGTGAGGATCAAAGGAATCCCTGTTTATCCTTCCAGCTGCAAAGAGCTGGCAGATATCCCTGGGGCTGCTGCTGGAAATAGGAAATGCTGTGTATGGCTGGGCCTTGTTTGTGTGTTTTATGGGTCACACTCATTTCACAGGGATCACGTTCTGTTTGTTCCCCGTGCCCGCACCTTCCCCTGGGGCTCGGCCGCCTCCTGGGCACAGTTCCTGCCTCTCCTCTGACCACCTGCAAGGCTCTGGTCTTCCATGCACGCCTGCATTTCTCCACCTGTGCAATTCCTCAGCTCTGGCCTGGCCCAGGAGTCCCTGAGGTTGTTTCTGTGCTAGAAATGGCTGGAATGGCTCAAGAACTCCGTGCAGTTTTGAGTGTCACAATAGAACAAAGGTGTTAGAGAGCAACAAAGAAGGGACACAGAGATGGGGAAGGGTCTGGAGCAGCAGTTGAGGGCACCTGGAGAGTCCAGAGGGAGCAGAGGACACTGAGGGCAGGGCTCAGGGATCTGCAGCTCCTCTCGAGGGGCAGCTCCGATCTCTGCTCTGGGACAGGGACAGGAGCCAGGGAAGGGCTGGAGCTGGGCCAGGGCAGGCTCAGGCTGCAGATCAGGGCAAGGTTCTTCCCCCAGAGGGTGCTGGGCACTGCCCAGGCTCCCCAGGGAATGGGCACGGCCCCGAGGCTGCCCGAGCTCCAGGAGCGTTTGGACAGCGCTGCCAGGGATGCCCAGGCTGGGGTTGTTGGGGGGTCTGGGCAGGGATCGGAGCTGGAATCCATGATCCTTGTGGATCCCTTCCAGCTGAGGATATTCCATGATTTGATGATTCTATGAATGAAGAGCAGGATAAGATTTACCAGTTGTAAATGTGGTCACTGTGTGAGCAGGGCCTTTTCTTCAAGGTGAATGGATCAAGGCAAGGCACACAAAACCCCCAGGAATCAGAGAATCCCAGAATCCTGGGATAGCTTGGGTTGGAAGGGATCTTAAAGCTCATCCAGTGCCACCCCCTACCATTGGCAGAGACACCTTCCACTATTCCAGGTTACTCCAAGCCCATCCAAAATCCCTGTAAAATAATTCCATTGGCAGGAATGTTCCACAAAATCCCCTTTTCCACTGGAGCTTTGCTGGGTGGCAAAAGCCACAGGCAGCCACAGGCAGGGAATTTAATGGTCATCCCTGGAGTCCAGGAGCATCTCAGCCTCCAGACATTGCTGCTTCAATCAAGACCCTCTCATTTCTCTGTGCTGCCAGTGCTGAGATCCTCAGCTCAACCATCAGCTCAGTCTTCCCTCTCCACCTGAGAACTGCTCATTTCTGCTCTGCACTGACCAAAACGAAGCCTGGAGCAGCTTTAAGGTCATTGTGTGAGCTGGGTCTCAGCCTGGGCTGGGGAGACATCCATAAATCAGTTTGGAGCAGCCAAACCAGAGTAACAGGGCCATTTGCAAGGGTCTTTCCTCAACCCAAGGCCAGCACTGGCAGGGCCATGGTGGGGCTCGTGAGCAGCCCGGGCCAGGCTGGGCTCAGTTCGTGTTGGCCCAGCCCTGTGGCATTTCAGAGACCCAACCCCACGCCCTCGAGCTCAGCCCCGGCCTGGCTGGGGACTCACCATAAACCCACACATTGTATGGGGTTTGTATGGGGTTGATGCCGTTTGGTTTCTGCCTTTTTCCTTTTCTGTGTTCTCTGTACTCTTTGCACATGTATTTGTAGCTCTGTAGCCTACTGTATTCATAGCTGGTTTTTCCAGTACCTTGCCATAGCCTTTCCCTAAGCAGAAAGACAAAACAAATTCCAGAGCTCCAAGCCCTGGGGGTGCCAGGCCCTGTCCTATCTCGGCCCTTCCTGGGAACCAAGGCCCAGAACAACTCTGAGGTTCATTTTCATCAACAAAGCACAGCCAGTGCTGAGAGGGGCTCCAGAGAAGGGGCTGGACCTGGGGGGGGAATTGAATCAGCACTTGTCCTCCTAATTGGTGCTTTTAATCAATTATGCTAATTTCCTAAAAGCCATAAATATGTCCTCACCCCTGGAGGGGCTGGGCTTTTATGGACACCTTTCCATAACTGCTCCTGAAGACCTTCAAAATAAAGATCCCCTCTTATATTACCTCCTTGCTAAAATGATCTCGAGTTTCTTTTCCAGGCTGGGGGAAAAGGCAGCAGGGTTTGGGGGTCTGGAGGCTCTCACAGGGAGCTGGGATGCTGAAATGCTGAGCCCTGGAGAGAAAATGCCCCAGGCCAGAGATAGGCTGGCTTGGTTAGAGCCAGGCTCAGTTAGACCAGGTGTGAACCCACACTGAAACCAAGCCCAGCTCTGCCAGACACATCCTGACTATATTTTAGCTCCTCCAGCTCTGTTTCCAAAGTCATTTAAAGCAAGAGGCCCAGGGACTGATTAATCCTGCTGCAGCCACTCAACAGCCAGGAGCATTCCCCATTATTAGTGGGAATTTAATTACAGGGAGAAACTGAACCACTGAGGAGGTGGTGGAGGGGTTTTAACACAATTTGGTGGGATCACATTGAGGGAGCCTCCTCTGCTCTGGAAACCAAGAGAATCACCAGCATTTCACACTGGGGCAGCCCCAGTCACTGGGGGTTTGGTGGGAGGAACCTGCTGGGATGTCCCAGAGCTGTCCCACACCATCCTGGGCTCTGATAAGGAATATTAATAATATTAATATTATTATCTATAATATTTATAATAATTAATATTGTTAGTGTTAATTATTAATAATAATATATGTGCTTTTCCAAAGGGAAGGCCCATCCCGAGGCCTCCTCCAGGCCTGGCTTGGAGCAGCCAAGGTGAGAAATGAGAACAGCCCCAGCACCCAGCCTGCTCCTCATGGCTGTGACCAAGAGTGGCAGGAGAAGTGTGGAATGTTGTGTAACAGAGCTGGCACCCGCCATCCCAGGCTCTGATAAAGAATATTCAGGGCAGGATGTTCTTTTCCAAAGGGAATCTCCACTCTGGCAGCCCCTCCCGAGGCCTCCTCCAGGCCTGGCTTGGAGCAGCCAAGGTGAGAAACGAGAACAGCCCCAGCACCCAGCCTGCTCCTCATGGCTGTGACCAAGAGAGTTCTGTAACCAATTGGATTATTAATTCAAAGATCATTTTTAGTCTCTTGATGCCCGAGAAAAGGCTGGAAATAAACCCCCACAGAGTGATGTCTGTGGGGCAACTCACCCACCCTTGACATGTGCTGTCGTTTATTTATACACTGAGTATTGCTTAATATTGCAATGTCATTATAACATCATCATATTCACACTGGAACTGATTTACATAATGCTATCTCATAGTTATAAATAGTCCTTTTCTACTGAGTTTGTGCTTCTCCGATTTAGGGGGTCTTGGGGGTCTTTTTGTTTGAGTTGTTTCTGTTGAAGGAGGGTTGGAGGCACAAACTGGACACTCTGGAGATTGAAATATTGGGCAGAGCCTTGAAGAAAGGAAAAATTCCTGCAGTAAATAGGGGGAAAACCCCAAGGAGCTGGGAAATGTGCTGATAATTCCTAATTCTGCTTCCTCCTTTTCCTTCTTTGCTTTGGAATTCCATCCCCGGCCTTTTGCTGCTGAACTGTGCCGAGGATGAGCCCGGAGCAGCCGCAGGGTCCTTGGCATTCCATGCCTGGGTGCTCTGGGAATTCACGTCTTCCTTGCATCTGAACTTCCCAACTTTGCCTTCAGAGCATGCACAGTTGTGGTGCTCCTTGGTCTTTCTGGATCTAACCAGTCCAAATTCACCATTTTGTGGCTAATTGACTTTACATTTGCCAATTTCTCATTAGTGCCTCCTGCTGCTTCCCAATTTCGCTATACCTGGCTATTTTTGAGGTTATTCACCTGGTGAGTTTATATTTATTTATTTATTATTATTTATTATTATTTATTATTGTTTATAAATATATTATAATTTATTATAATTTGTTTATTATTTTATTATTTTATTTGTATTATTTATTATTTATTATTTATTTCATTTATTATTTATTAACTATTTATTATTTTTTTATTATTTATTATTATTATTATTTATTTATTTATTTATTATTAAGCCTTAAGCGACTAGTTGACCATATCCTGGCTATTACATTGTATAGAAAGTTATGATTCAGGTTATATTGGCATCTTAGAACTCAAGATAAGGAAGCATCTTGTAACTTTGACCCAAGTTATGTAGGCATCACTCTCCACAGAATAAAGCTGGACACTGGACTGGGCCTTGCTGCAATAATCTGGGCTCTCCTGCAAAGTTTCCTGGTTGAATTTTGAGTCACTGTCTCGCTCTTTGGTCAAAGTTCAACAGACGTGGGGGCAGAAAATTGATTTTCTGCTTGGAGGATTGGAGTGGTTTGTGCTTTTGGGGTGATTTCTGAGCGTGTTTAAAAGCACTGGAGCCACTGAGGTGTCATTTGGGGCTCCCTTCCAGACCCCAGCTCTGCTGTGGAGCGTTCCTGGTGCCCAGAACAAGGAGGTGGAGCACAGGAAAAGGGAATTATCCCCCCTTGATGGGAAAATCACCTTGAAAATACACAACCAACATCATCCTCTTCATCCCCACTACAGAACTGCACATCCAGTGAAAAGAGCAGGGGCAGCACCACATTTCTTATTCATCCTGTGCAAATATTCCATTGAAGTTTGCTGTTAAAGATTCCATTGAAGCCTGGCTTGTGCTGGTTCAGAGCAGAGCAGCCCCCCCAGGCTGTGATCCAAGCTCGGGATGAGGCTGGAATGGTGATGACTGAGAAAACCCCACGTTTTTCACACTGAGATGGTTGAAAAGAGCAGGAAATGATCCCGAAAGGGAGGCGGGTGTGGGATTCCAGGGACATCAGCAGCGCCATCAGTGACACCTGCAGGGCCTGAGCCGTGCAGAGTCACTGCTGAACAGGCCAAGGATCCCTATCACTGCTGATAAGGCAGAGAGGCAGATTTTGGGAGGAAATTGAAATGGAAATATCAGTTTTCTCCTTTGCAAGCAGCACAAGCACGAGATAACGTCAGGCCAAGGTCAAAGCACCGCTTTCTGCTCACTAATTTTTTTGAAAATCAAATTATTTCTTCCTTCACTCAGCCATCAGACACCACCCCTCAGTAACCAGGCACACAGTTTGGAAGCCATTAACATTATTTTTTAATTGAAACTCATCTTTCATAAAAGCACAGAGAAATGCACCCACTCAGGTATGAAATGGCAGAGCAACGCTGGGCTGGATATTCTGGGTTGCTGTCAATCATCACAAGCAGACAGGGTGAGAGCTGCAATTCCTGCGGGATTTTTGGCCGATCCCTTTGCTGTAGGAATTCTGGCTGGCTGAGCTGCAGGGCTGGGCTATCCCACAGAAAATTCCTTCCCTGTTCACCCCCGAATTCCACTTCCCAAAGGTCTCACTGCTGAGTTGCCCCTGAGAGGTGACAAAGAGCAAAGCTGACAGGGCTCAGGCCAGCCCTGCACCCACAGCAGCCAAATCCCACATTCCAGGGGTGGGAGCCAGGACCAGGCTCAGGGAATTGAGAACAGGACAAGACTCCAGCAGGATCTGGCTGGAAAAAGCTGGGAATGGCTCTGGAGTGAGGACTGGGACTCTGCCAGGGGTGGGAGAGGCACCGGCAGCACTCGGGGTCACCTCTCCCCAGGCTGGGCTCAGATGGTCACGTAGGGAGGGGGGGAATCCTTGGAAGGCAATTCCAGAGCTTCCTCATAGGATGGCAGCACGGCCTGGAAGAGATCAAAGGTAATGGATCACAGGGATTTCATCCCAGGGGTTCCCCGGCCTGGATCAAACCAGGGACAAGGAACCACGTGGGTTTTAGGGCACAAAGAGCAAGGATCCAGCGGAGCTGGGGGCAGCAGGGTTTGGATCCACCCATGGATGGCCCAGGACTGAACGTGTGGAATCCCAGCCTCCTTCCCAAGGGAAGCTGAGGAATTTTGCAGAGCTGGGGAACCACTGCTGGCAGGACAGGGTCCAGCAGATTTGCCAGGACAAAAGCCAACCCTCAGCATTCCCTGTCCCTCAGCATTCCCTGTCCCTCAGCATTCCCTGTCCCTCAGTATTCCATACCCTCACCATTCCATACTCTCAGCATTCCCTGTTCCTCAGCATTCCCTGTCCCTCACCATTCCATACCCTCACCATTCCCTATCCTCCCTCTTTCCTTCCCATCCATCCAAAAGTCTCAGACAAAAAGGTGAAGAAAAAACTGATTTTAAACAGTTTTAGGGATGGAAACCAAGTCCAGCTGGAATGAAACCCAAATTCCTGGATCAGGGAATTCAGAGGATCCATTCCCATTTATCTGCCGTGCCTCTTTCCCCTTCCTTGCACATTGACTTTAAAGATTTTATGCAGAAGTAACATTAAATGGATATAATTTAATTAAAACCTGATCATTAGCACTTGGGATTTGAAGGGTTGGGAGTTGTCTCAAATCCCAAAAAACGCAGAGCTGAGGATTGCCAGCCTAAAGGATTCCTGTTCCCTGAATAAATTCTCTTTTTACTCCCCTTTTCCACTGCCTGTGGATCCACTTTCAGGGATAAATTCAATTTTTCCTCACCTTTTCCACTGTTTGTGGCTCCACTTTCACCTCCTCCCTCCTGCTGGCTTTGATGTACTTGAAGCAGCTCAGGACACACTTGAACATGTAGGCCTGGAAAAGTTGGAAAAGGGAAGGAAAAGGACATTTTCCCATTGCTCTGCAGGGCAAAAAGGGCATTTCCACTTTTGCCACCAGCCTGGGATTTTCCTGCTCTCTTTTCTGGAGCTTGGGACCCTGATCCCAGGGCCTTAAATCCCTCCCTAGGAAGGTGGTAATTCCCTGAATTCAGAACAGCACTGGGATGGGAGTGGGACCAATAATCCAGTAAATATAAAGTGATTAAGCATAAAACTCATTAAACACAACACTGACACCTCTGAGATCACAATATCCCATCGTAGGAAAGGAAATCCTGGCTTTGATGTAATTTTTCAGAGCAGGTTATGAAGTCTGGATTCCCTGAATTCAGAACAGCACTGGGGTGGGACTGGGATCAATAATCCAGTAAATAAAAAGTGATTAAACATAAAATCCATCAAGACACTACACTGAGAGCTCTTAGACTAAAATATCCTGAGTAGGAAAGGACATACTGACTTTGATGGCATTTTTGGAGCAGGTTATGAAGTCTGGATTCCATCAGTTCAGAACCACACTGGGATGGGACAGGGATTAATAATCCAGTAAATAAAAAGTGATTAAACATAAAACTCATTAAACACAACACTGACACCTCTGACAGCACAATATCCCATTGTAGGAAAGGAAATCCTGGCTTTGATGGCATTTTTCAGAGCAGGTTATAAACTCTAGATTCCATGAATTCAGAACAGCACTGAGGTGGGATTGGGACTGGAAATCCAGTAAATAAAAAGTGATTAAACATAAAATCCATCAAAACACAACACTGAGAGCTCTTAGAGCAAAATATCCTGAGTAGGAGAGGAAATCCTGACTTTGATGGCATTTTTTGGAGCAGGTAATAAAGTCTGGATTCCATCAGTTCAGAACCTCACTGGGATAGGACTGGGATCAATAATCCAGTAAATATAAAGTGATAAAGCATAAAACTCATTAAACACAATATTGAGACCTCTGAGATCACAATATCCTGAGGTAGGAAAGGAACTCATGGCCCTGATGTAATTTTTCAGAGCAGGTTATAAAGTCTGGATTCCGTGAATCCAGAACAGCACTGAGGTGGGACTGGGATCAGCAATCCAGTAAATAAAAAGTGATTAAACATAAAACTCATTAAACACAACACTGAGAGCTCTAAGAGCAAAATATCCCATTGTAGGAAAGGAAATCCTGGCTTTGATGGCATTTTTCAGAGCAGGTTATGAAGTTTGGATGCCTCAGGAAAGCACCAAAGGCACCACAGAGATCCAAGGACTGCCCCAAAAGCTCCCTTCATTCAGCAAAATCCCATTTTTGCACCAGTTCCGCCTCCCTGATGGGACCTCCTGGCACTCCATGGATTTATCCATGCGATAAATGGAGCTTTTCTGAGGAGAAAGGATGGATTGAGGGGCTGTGGCCCAGGGAAATAAGCGGGGTCTGTGGGACTGGCCCTGCTAAATCAATATTTTCCCAGCTCTGAGCAGCAGCTCCAAGGCAGAGTCGTGTGCCTGGTGTTTGTGTTGGCCTGGGAATGTGCTCGGGAACAGTTGGGATTTTCAGGGAACACAGGCAGCCACAGATCCCAAAGCTGGGCTGTGCAGCTGAGCATTCCCAGGACAATGAGGGCTGTTGGTGTTGACACCAAGCCAAGACAAAGAGAAAAAAAGGAATGAAATATCTGAGTTGAAAAAAATTCCATCTCAAAATTCCAGAGATTTGAGGCAAATCCAAACTTTGAGCATCTTTTGGGAATGGTGCAAAGCCCTTCCTGCTTCCAAAGCCTCTTCATGCAGAGAGCAAACCTGGAGCTGTCAGAGAAACTGGGTAAAAACCTCCACTCACCTGTGAAAACAACCCAGGAAATGAAAAGATAAATAAAAATCACACAGCAAAGGAATGCACTCCCTGATTTTGGTTTTGAAATAAAATCACACAATGAAGGAATGCACTCCCTGATTTTGGTTTTAAAATAAATGAAAATCGCACAACAAAGGAATTAATTCCCTGATTTTCATTTTAAAATAAATTAAAATCATCCAACAAAGGAAGTCATTCCCTGATTTTGGTTTTGAAATAAAACCACACAACAAAGCAATTAATTCCTTGAGTTTGGTTTTCAAATACATCAAAATCATACAACAAAGCAGCGCATTCCCTGATTTTGATTTTGAAATAAATTAAAATCGTACAAAAAAAATATGAATGCTTTCCCTGATTTTGTTTCTAAAATAAAATCATACGGCAAAGGAATGCACTCCCCAATTTTGGTTTTGAAATAAATCAAAGGAATCACAAGGAATGCTTTATTTCCCTTCATTTCTGCTTTCTTATCCCTGTGCTGCTGGAGGACTTTATGATTCCAAAGCGAGATAAGGATTATT
Source organism: Eopsaltria australis (assembly GCA_034509425.1). Taxonomy (NCBI): domain Eukaryota; kingdom Metazoa; phylum Chordata; class Aves; order Passeriformes; family Petroicidae; genus Eopsaltria; species Eopsaltria australis. The sequence goes on along the minus strand of JAVTVJ010001159.1, from coordinate 82,636 downwards.
GGAATATTTGCCCACCCCCATCCCTGGAAGAGTCCAAAGCCAGGCTGGAGCACCCTGGGACAGTGGAAGGTGAACCTAAAGGTCATTCCATGAACCCAAATCATTCCATGGATTTAGGATCAGTCATGGATGCAGAGACCAGCACAAGGAATTGCCTCAATGGTGCAATGGCAGCATCACCCTGCTCTTGGAATATTTTTTCCAAGGAATTTGGAACAGCTGATCCTGCCACCACCACAGGTAACACAGAGCCAGCCCCACCCTGCCCTTGGAATATTTTTTCCATGGAATTTTGAACTGATCCTCCCACCACAGGGAGGCTGCAGGGAGAGAATTCCATGGGTTTTTTTCCCCTTGGAAAAGGAGAGGAATTGGCACTGGGATTAAAGGATGGGGGTCCTGATGGCTTTTTTGGGGAGTTCAGTAGACCAGGGATCCTGGGGGTTTTATTATCCCACCCCATCCCTCCTCTTACAGCTCCAGCACAAAAACTCATTGCAAATCCAGCATTTTGTGGGTAAAGCTGTGGAAAATTCCAATTAATCCATTTGCCAGGTCAGGGAGATTCCTGCCAGCTGGGGCTCGGGGTTATCTCTGCTCCTGCTGCACATTCCATGCAAATATTAAGAGATTTTAAAGCCGTGCCTGAAGTGCATCCACACAAAACTCCCCACTCCTCACTGCCTAATCTGGCCCACCTGGAAGGCTTGGAATACAAAATGTTTTCCAACTCACAAGCAGCACTTTCTGCCCAAGCACCTGGAAAAAATCTGGTTTCCTTTGTGGGGATGAAAGTGCAAAATCAGTTCTCTGATCCACTGAAGCAATAAAAGAATAAAAACCCTCTCCAGTGGAGCCTCCTGAGGCACCAGCAGGGTTTAGCTCCTGGTTTTAATGAATTTTGGGAGTATCAGTGTGGAGAACCCTGCTGCCATCACTCACCCAAGGAAAGATCTCACCTGCTGCTCAATAATCTCATTTATTTGGGCACATTACAGCAGAGGACTTTGCTGTGTTTGTCTCCTCCTAGAGAGGAATGGGCAGTGATGATTTGGGGATATAAGAGAGATTTTGCTTTGCAACTCCCACAGAAGTGTAAAGGGAGAGATTTGGATAAATAATCTCATATCATCTCAATAAACTCATTTATCCAATTGGGCACATGACAGCACAGGACTTTGCAGTGTTTGTTTTCAACCTTTTTCTCCTTCTAGAGAGGAATAGGCAGTGATCATTTGGGGATTTAAGAGGGGTTTTGCTTTGTAACTCCCACAGAAGTGTAAAAGGAGAGATTTGGATAAATAATCTCATATCATCTCAATAAACTCATTTATTTGGGGACATCACAGTAGAGGACTTTGCAGTGTTTGTTTTCAACCTTTCTCTCCTTCTAGAGAGGAATGGGCAGTGATGATTTGGGGATTTAAGAGGGGTTTTGCTTTGTAACTCCCACAGAAGTGTAAAAGGAGAGATTTGGATGAACCACACGGAGGCTCAGCTCCCACTGTGCCCGAGGAGAGCCCAGTGAGGCTGATTTGGGAGAGAATTAAAGCCGGGTTTTCCTGGGAGAGCCTCAGCTCCCAGCCTTACCTTGAGGAAGAGCACGGCCAGGAAGGCGATGGTGAAGGTGATCATCACTTTGGTGTAGTCCTCAGCTGGCAGCTTCTCCAGGGCTGGCACAGAGCCCTGGGGGAAAAGGGAGAAGGTCTGAGCCCCAAACTCTCGTTCCCTCTGCCAGGGGCACCCACAGACAGGGGTTCAGGGTTCAGGCAGAACAAGGAATGAAGGATTTTCACCAGCAGCAGGATCACTGGGATATTTTCCTCCTGCTGTTTCCACTCCTTGGGCAAAACCCTGTTTAAATGAGAACTTTTACAATTTTAATTTCCACTTTTGCTGCCAGCCTGGGATTTTCCTGCTCTTTTTTCTGCAGGGAGAAACTTGGGACCGTGATCCCAGGGCCTTATATCAGTGTCTCCATCCTTCCCTAGGAATGCGATGATTCCATGAGTTCAGCACTGGGGTGGGACTTATTAAACATGTCTGTTTAATAGAAGTGAATTTGAGGCATTTTCCATGCAGGCAGCTCTGCCTGAATCGCTCTGCTCCGCAATTTGCATCCATCAGATTCCTGCAAGGAGAAACACGGGGTATTTGTAAGGAACAGGGGAGCTGTCAGTCAGGAACAGGGAAAACCCTCTTTGCTGTCAAAGTGAGCAGCTCTGGGTGCTCCAGAGGCGTCAGAGGAGCTGCTCAGCCATGGAAGGGGAATTTCTGGGAGCTGCCAGCATGGGAAGTGAGCGGGGCTGGGTGCAGACCTACCCTGCTGCCCGCGGGCTTGAGGCTGAGGAAGGCGGGCACCTCCATGTAGGAGCTGCACAGGGTGAGGATGCTCAGGCAGAAATCCAGCAGCTGCAGCGCCAGCAGGGGGATCCGGGAGTGGCCCTGCCGAGGGGACAGGAATTGGGTTACAATCACGGGATTGGGTCACTTCTGCAGATTATTCACACTTTACACAGAGCCCGTGATTGGTTCACACGGAGTCTAAGGCACTAAATTCCCTTAAATTCAACCCAAACCTTCCCTTCTGCTGGCCTAAATAGTGAGCAAACCGTTTGTGGGGCTTCATCTGAGCTCCACAGGACCCTTGGGCCAGAGCAGAGACAACCCCAGTTTGTCTCCAGCAACCCCCTCCTGTCAGGGGCACGCCCAGAGCCACTTCACCCAAAGCAGGAGAAAATCAACATTCCCAGACACGGGAAAATAAATTGGAAAATAACTGTCCCAGCTGCCACTGCTTTCCTCCAGCCTCCAAGGATTGCATCCTGTCTCCAGCCTGGAGAAACCACCTCAGCTCTGGATCCAGGATCCCAAAGGTCTTTTCCAGCCTAAAGGATTCCATGAAGAATTGCAGCTCAAGGTAACAATCCTTTACTCCAAACTAAAGGATTCTATGAAGAGCCACAGCCCAAGGTGATGAACTTTCATTCCAACCTTCCGGGATTCTAAAGGTCTTTTCCATCCTAAAGGATTCCATGACAAACCACAGCCCAAGGTAATGACCCTTCATTCCAACCTAAAAGATTCCATGAGGAACCACAGCCCAGGGTAATGATCCTTTATTCCAACCTTCTGGGATCCTAAAGGTCTTTTTCATCCTAAAGGACTCCATGAAGAGCTGCAGCCCAAGATAGCAATCCTTTATTCCAAACTAAAGGATTCTATGAAGAGCACAGCTCAAGGTAATGACCCTTCATTCCAACCTTCCAGGATCCTATTCCAACCCAAAGGATTCTGAGAAGAACCACTCCAAGGTAATGATCCTTCATTCCCACCTAGAGGATTCCATGAAGAGCCACAGCCCAGGGTAATGATCCTTTATTCCAGCCTTCTGGGATCCTAAAGGTCTTTTCCATCCTAAATGATTCCATGCAGAACCACCCCAAGGTAACCATCCTTCATTCCATGCATTCCCCACCTCCCAGAAAGCCAGGAGCCCCCAGAGGACCTGTCACCCACCCCAGCAGGAGCTGTCACCCACCGTGTGGCCCAGGGAGGACACGGAGATGACCACTGGGACCTGGATGTAGGAGCTGAACATGGTCAGGAGGCTGAGGAGGAAATCGATGATTTGCAGAGCCAGGAAGGGGATCAGGAGCCGCTCCCTCTTCTGAGGAGGAAAAGCAGCACTGGTTATTTCCATTCCAAGTGGGAAATGAGACCAGCTGGCAGCACCTGGAGAGACTTGGATGGTGCTCCAAGAATTAACACTTCCCAGGAATTGCTGATTTTGGTGACGACTGATCCAGAGAAAACAGGGCATCAACACTCATTTTTTTCACCCCTTTTCAAAATTCCTGTGACTTTTCACTCTGTGACGTTGGCACTTCCCATCAGAGTTTTCATCCCACTATCCCTAAAATTTACCTCTACAGAGGGAGAATTGGGTTCTTTGGGTGATGTTTCATGCTTAGAACTCTGCCACCATCAGGTTCCTGGGGTTTCCACCCCAAGGCCTGGTCATTCCTCCTCCTGAACTGAGAAATTAGTGCCTGGCGTAACAGGGCAGTGACAGTTCTGTCACAGGACTCGACCTTGCAACACAGCAAGGAAATGAGGCAAGAAAACCTTTCTGAACCATAAAATCTCCTTGACTTAACACCAAACACAGCCCGGATGGAAATGTTGCCCAGATTTGGTAAATCTGGGTGTTTGAAGCTTTTTCATGAGAACCTGAGGCTTCAAACCAGTCCCACTCCCCTTCTCAAACCAGGAGAGATTTTTATCTGCCTTTTTTCCTGTATGATTCTGTGATTCTTGGATTCTTATTCGCCTTTTCCCCCTGTGTGATTCTGGGGTTTTTATCTGCCTTTTTTTCCTGTGTGATTCTGGAATTTTGGGATTTTTATTTGCCTTTTTTTCCTGTGTGATTCTGGAATTTTGGGATTTTTATTTGCCTTTTTCCCGTGTGATTCTGGGGTTTTGATCTGCCTTTTTCCCTGTGTGATTCTGTGATTTTTATCTGCCTTTTTTCCTGTGTGATTCTGGAATTTTGGGATTTTAATTTGCCTTTTTCCCTGTGTGATTCTGGGATTTTTTTTCTGCCTTTTTTTCCTGTGTGATTCTGCAATTCTGGGGTTTTTTTCTGCTTTTTTTGACCACAACCCCAGTGAGCATCATCCAAACCCTCCCTCTGAATGTCCTTTGTGTGGAACGTACCTTGAGCACCCCGAGCAGGAGGTGGAAGCTGATGATAAACAACATTAGGATCAGCAGGAAACTGGTGGTGATATCAGCTGAAAGGGATAAAAACGATAAAAGGAATCACCACATCACCAAAAGATGTCCCAGCTCCACCAGAGAGCTCAACCTGGCACAGAGAATTGTGTCTGTGGAGGAATCAGTGCCACGCAGCTGGAATTAACCCTCTTTTCCCTCTTTGCACCCGTTTTTCACCACTCTTTGAAATCCCTGGATCCTCCAGGCCGTGCAGGTTGTGAGCTCAAGGGAGCCAAGGAGTGAAATGTTAAATAAAATATCCCAGGCTGCACGATGAAGCTTGAAACAAAACTGGAGGGCTTTTGGCTCATAGCTCTGAGCTGGAAATAATTTAGAGACTCAAAGGCAGAGAAAGAAGCAGCGGGGAAATGCTGAAGGATCTCCAGGATCTGTAAAAGAGCAGAAATTTTAACCCCCCAGCACTGGTGAGGCCAGGGAGGGTGAGGGGAATCTCCCTCCCCAACTCTGCAGCTGTGGGGTGCAGGGACACCTCAAAAATCAACCTGGGGGGGGTTGAGGGTGATTTTTGGCAGCTTCTTTGGGTGCAGAGGGTGATGTTTTATATCCGTGGAGTTCCTGCTCAACCTTTGCCTGGAAGCAATTTTCCCTCCTGGAATTCCAGCCTGTCCTGCTGCTGATTTACCTCTCCAGATGCAAAACTCTGCTTTTTTAAAAAAATCTGCCTCTGCACAACCTTTCCCAGAGCCTTCTCCAATTTCTACCTTTTTGCTTCACCTGAGTTTAAATCAGCACCGGCCTGTTTGGGTTCTTCAGCTCCTAAATGCTTCAAGAAAGGATTTATTTTTGTTAGAAAAGAGGAAAACTTTTAGTTTTTCTGTCTTTTTCTAAAGCAGCTGATCCTTCCCATAGGTGCACAGGGCTGATGATCCTCAGGGGTCCCTTCCAGCTGAGGATATTCCACGATTCCATGAATAAATCCAATGCCTAACTCTGTTTCATCCATCACCCTCCCACTGTTTTCATAAAGAAATCTGGGAATTGTAGAATCCCTGCCATATTCCAGCTGCTCTGAAATCCTTCACTGCTCCATATCACCCTTTTTTTTGCCCATGAAAATTCATCTCCATCTCACTGAGCTCTGAGTGTTCACCTGGAGCTTTGGTCCTCCTTTGGTGGGGGAAGATTCCAGTGCTTGGGCAGGCCCCAAAGCATCCTTTATTCCTTTTCTAGTGGATATTCTTTATTCCAGTGAATATTTCTTTATTAAATTTCTTTTCTTTTTTTTTTTGTTGTCAAGAGGATAAAATCATTCCCAAAGAAGTCAAGGCAGAGAAACCTGTCCCTGTTTTTCAGGCAGGTGACCCCAACACTGATAACTGTCACAGCTTTATCAGAATTTGGACATTTGCTGTGTTTTGGGGGAAATGCAAAAATTCCACCCGGGCCAAAGGGACACAAATCTACCCCCAGCTCAAGAAAGGACTGAAAATGTCACTGAGAAGCTCTGGAACAATTCCAGGTTTGTTGAAGACCTTCCTGAGCCACATCTGGGCAGGTGGCAGCAGCAGTGCCACCCCTCCCGTCCTCCCTCTGCTGACAGAGCTCATTTAAATGCAATTTCAATTCTCTTCATTTCAATTGATACAAAAGGTATTTTCAATTCCCCTGCTGCCTCCTCGTTGAATCTCCTCCAGAAATGAGCTTTGCTGATGGGAAACCTTCAGTGTGGGAAGAAACTGCCCAGCACTTCCTTCCCCCAGCACGAGGAGCCTCTTCCTTCCTCAGGTTCGGGGGGAAAACCTTCTGGGGAGGCTGCAAATGCCCCAGGAAACCAAAAAAGCTGATCCTGAGGGGGAATGGAGCAGCAGGACAGGGATGGGATACAGGGAATGATCCAAATTATCCAATATCCACTTACTCTGCACCAGGAAAGGAGGGTTGGGATGGGGCAAACAAGGAAGAAGCTTTTCCTCATAACCTGATAACGCCCCAGTGCAGGAGCTGCTCCTCCCCAAGCTGTGGGATATGAGACCCAGAGGAGGAAGAAATCCCAGTAAAGAGCAAAGAGGGAACCCTCAAACTCAGCAAACCCCAAGGGAGAGCAGGGAGGGAGAGGGGGAAAGGGTTTTGTCTCCTGGAGAAAGTCGGGAACACAAAGGGCAGCTCCCTCCGAAGGCAGCCACTGCTGCTCTCCTTCTGCTCCCAGGGTGTGGGAAAGGCGGAATTCCCAGGCAGAACAACAACCCCAGCTTTGGGGAGCAGGGGAGTAGAACTGAGGCCGGGATGTGGCGCACAAAGAGCCAAAGATTAACAAGGAACAGCCTAAACCCAAAACAGAGCTTAACAAAGGAGCCAGACTCAGCCTTTGTGGGACCAGCCCTGAAGGAGCCAATCCCAATCCCATTAAAACCCAAAATCCCAAAGCCTTTTCCCTAAAGGAACCAATCCAAATCCCATTAAAACCCAAACTCCCAAGGCCTTTTCCCTAAAGGAGCCAATCCCAAACCCATTATAGCCCAAACTCCCAAAGGAGCCAATCCAAATCCCATTAAAACCCAAACTCCCAAAGCCTTTTCCCCTGGGTTTCTCCCAGTGCCAGCACTCAGGAGTTTGCCCAGAGGGGATTTCTCTCCTTATCCCAGGATTTTCTGGGCTCCAGCACAGCCGTGTTTTCCTGCCTCTCTGTCTCCATGGGCTCCTGCTCCAGCTCTCTGGCAGGATCCCTAATTAATTGGGAAGTGGCCATGGGCAGCTAATTGCCCAGCTGGATTTTCCAAGCAGAACCTGGATCAAAATCCCCCAAACAAAACAACAAAGAAACAAAACCCCCACAACCCCACAAACACAAAGGGGTGGAAATAAAAGGAAAACCAAGGGAAAACAAGTTCCCACGAGCTGGCTGGCTCCTGTTTGTTCCCAGAAAACAGATTCATCCTCCCTGCTGCCAGCAGGGATGGGTTGGTGCCATGGAGAAAAACTAAAAAAAAACACAACCAAAAAAAAACCCCAACGACCCCAAACAAACAAAACCAAAAAAAACCCAAACAAAAAAAGCCAAACAAAAACCCCACAAACAAAAACCCAAACAAACAAAAACAAAAACAAAGCCAAACAAAAACAAAAATCCAAACAAACAAAAACCCCAAACAAAAAGAAAACAAAACCAAAAAACCCAAAGAAAAATCCCAAAAAACAAAACCTAAACCCCCAAACAAACAAACAAACCAAAAACTTGAACGAACAAACAAAAACCCCAAACCAACGAACAGAACCAAACAAAAAACCAACCCAACCCCCCCCCAAAAACAGCAAAACAACCAAACCCTGAAAGAGGAAGGAAGCCCTTGGGGTCACACTTGCATCAAGTTCTTCATTTCCCATCAACAACTGAAAGTGGGAACAGGTTTTATCAGAATGGATGGAGGGATGGATGGATGGATGGAGGGATGGATGGAGGGGTGGATGGATGGGTGGATGGATGGGGATGGATGGATGGATGGATGGATGGATGGATGGATGGATGATGGATGGATGGAGGTGGATGGATGGATGGAGGGTGGATGGGATTAGATGCTGGATGGATGGATAGATGGGATGGATGGATGGAGGGTGGATCAGGATGGATGGATGGATGGATGGTCAAGAGGGTGAATGGGTCCATGGATGGATGGATGGAGGGATGGATGGATGGATGGATGGATGGATGGATGGATGGATGGAGGGATGGATGGATGGATGGATGGATGGATGGATGGATGGAGGGATGGATGGATGGATGGATGGATGGGTGGATGGATGGAGGGGTGGATGGAGGGGTGGATGGAAGCTCCCTGTTTCCTTGTGCTGATCCCAGCCCTGGCTCTGGAGCCTGCTGGATTATTCCCTGCTGGGTTATTCCCTGCTGGGTTATTCCCTGCTGGTTATTCCCTGCTGGATTATTCCCTGCTGGATTATTCCCTGTTGCCCTCCTGGGAAAGCTCTGCAGGAAGGGGTTTGCACCCTGCACTGGGGGCTGAGCTGAGCAGAACAGCCTCCACCCACCCCCAGAACATTTGGGAATAATGCTCCATGGGAAAAGTGGGAACCACTGCCCCTTGCTCTGGTTCCTGTCACAGGACTCACCCAAATTCCCATTTTCTGCCCACTGCTGATGCCCTTCCCCTTGGATGATCACTGGGTGATTGAAGTCCCTTCCCATCCACACCATTCCATGATTCTGTTGGATGAACCAAGCCCCCGAGTGCTGATGTCAAACAGCCCTGGGGGATCCCAGTGGTGCCTCTTCCCTTGGAAAAATGTGAACACAGCTTTTATAACTTCACCAGACAGTGCCTGCTCCTGGTTGGGTGCTTTTCCCTATTTCTGACTCCCGTCCTGGAGACAGGAGAGTTTGGAATGTGCAGGAATCTGTTCTCAGCCTCCTTTTCCTCCACGCACAGGGAATTTTCAGCCCAGGGAAAGCCGCTCTGGAAAAGCAGGGAACAGCAATTCCTGACTGGCAGGGGTTGAGCTTTTCTCTCTGTGGGCACGGACGGGGCAGGGAGGGACCCTGGGTTCCTTCTTCTGCTCCCGGGGTTATCTCAGCTTGTGGTTTTACACAGAAAATGCAATTGCTGTTTCCAAGCAGCTCCCGCAGAACATCCTGGTTGGGCAATATTTGAGGGTGGGGAGTTGGCTTTTATAGATGGCTCCTCATGAGACAGATCCAGGTGTTTGCAAGGATCTGAGCTGGATCCTTCTGGAGGAATTCAATCCTTCAGGAATTGTGAGCTCGGCCGCCTCTTCCAGCCGCCAGCGTTCCGGAAAAATGCACCAGGGGCTGGGAAAATCTGGGAATGGGGGTCACAGGGGGAGGGAGGTGTGGTGTGGCTCTGCTCAGCTGGGAGGCAGGAGATCCATGGGAATGGCTTCATGGGAATGGCTTCATGGGAATGGCTCCATGGGAATGTTTCCATGGGAATGGCTCCATAGGAATGGTTCTATGGGAATGGTTCTATGGGAATGGCTCCACTGGAATGATTCCACGGGAATGGCTCCATGGAAATGGCTCCATGGGAATGGTTCTATGGGAATGGCTCCATGGGAATGATTCTATGGGAATGGCTCCATGGAAATGGCTCCATGGGAATGGTTCTATGGGAATGGTTCTATGGGAATGGCTCCATGGGAATGGCTCCATGGAAATGGCTCCATGGGAATGATTCTATGGGAATGGCTCCATAGGAATGGTTCCATGGGAATGGTTCTATGGGAATGGCTCCATGGGAATGGTTCCATGGGAATGGTTCTATGGGAATGGTTCTATGGGAATGATTCCACAGGAATGGCTCCATGGCATGGAGAGGTGTTTGGTGGCAATATTCCACAGCCCACACATCCCTGGGATTACTGTGGGGTGGGATTTGTCCCCTCTACCCATTGAGAAGTTCTTGGACACTTCAGTGTTTCCCTGGAAATGCCCAGAATGTGGAGGAAGCCAGGAATGTGTGTGAGGCTGGGAGGATCCACAGCTGGGGAGAAGGGAGAGGAAGGGAAGCCAGGATTGCCAGGGGAATCCACAGGAGATTCCAGAGGGGGCTGGAGGACCCTGAGGTGCTGCGGAGTTTGGGCTGATGCTCTGAAATAAAAACTTCTCTGGGCTCCGCATTAAACTCCAACAGCCCAACACAGCCTTGGCCTAAAGCAAACCCCAAACAGAGCCTGAATTCCTTCCTGAGCTTTTGACCCAGAATTCCACATGCTTTGATGGAAAAGGCAGAGGGAGCAATGCAGGACTGAGGGATCCCTCCCTGCCCCACGGCTGCTTCCCAGCATTCCCAGGACCCACCAATTCTGTAGTAATCCTTGTCCAGGTCCTTGCAGAAGCCCTTCCCATTGGCCACCTCCAGCGAGTACTCGATCAGCAGCAGGACACTCATGACCTGGAGGACAAAGCAAGAAACACAATTCAGGGGCCTTGGGCCAAACTCCCAGCAGTGAATTTATTTCCAGGGAACATTGGATGGATGAGTCTCCAAGTGAGCCAAACACAAAGAGTTTCAATCCCAGGAAATTCTGAGACAAAGGTTATCACTTTATTAATATTCTGGGTTTAACTGCCAGCAGAAGGAGGATGGAGAAACGACAAAGTGAATGAGTTTTGTTTCAATGGTTTTTATCCTGGCTTTACGTTTCAAAATTGCCTTTTGCTCCAGAGTAGAGGGAAAAGCAATACCAGTATTCCAAAGTGAAAAAAGAAACACAAAAAATATTAAAAAATATCTCCCTGTCAGTGTAGCTGTGCCACTCCATTGACAAAATCATCCCTTTCCTCCTTTTATTATTTGAGGGAAATCTCTAAATGTTCTTTTTTCCCCTTGAACTGGAATGGTTTTCCCGAAGTTTTCCAGTTGAACCAACAAACCCCGAACTCCAGAGTTCATTCCATCCTGAGTTTGAGCTGGGGAATGGAGGGCAATGAGCTGTGGGCTCAGTCCTGGCCCTGAACTTCTGCACTCACCCAGGGATGATTAATAGTGAAAAATCCACATCTGAGCCCAGCTTAGGAGATCTCCATGGAATCAGGGAATCACAGAAGGGACCGAACCTGCTGGGTTATTCCCTGTTGCCATCCTGGGAAAGCTCTGCAGGAAGGGGTTTGCACCCTGCACTGGGGGCTGAGCTGAGCAGAGCAGCCTCCAACCCCCTCAGGAATATTTGGGAAAAATGCTCTGTGGGAACCACTGCCCACATTTGGAAGGGATTTGCCCATGGGTTGGAAGGGATTGGAAAGCTCATCCCATTCCCACCCCTGCCATGGCAGGGACACCTCCCACTGTCCCAGGCTGCTCCAAGCCCCGTCCAGCCTGGCCTTGGGCATTGCCAGGGATCCAGGGGCAGCCACAGCTTCTCTGTCCATCCATGGGTGTCCCAGTGGCTCCCTGTGTGTCCCTGGGTGTCCCTGTCCATCCCTGTGTGTCCCTGGATGTCCCTGAGTGTCCCTGTCCATCCCTGTGTGTCCCTGGGTGTCCCTGGATGTCCCTGAGTGTCCCTGTCCATCCCTGGGTGTCCCTGTGTGCAGGGAGGGTCAGGGCAGGGCCCAGGCTCTGCTCCAGGGCCCAGCAGTGGCCCCGGAGCCACGGGCAGGGACTGAGCCCAGCAATTCCCTGCACAGGAGGCAGAACTGCCCTGGGCAGTGCCCAGCCCTGGACAGAGCCCAGAGTCCCCTGGGATCTCCTCCCTGGGATATTCCAGAGCCACTGGACACAATCCTGTGCCCTGAGCTCTGGGATGGCCCTGCTGGAGCAGTGAGGTGGCACCAGTGACCCTGGGGTCCCTCCAGCTGCCCCACTCTGTGACCCTGAGCCCTGAGCCCCTGCAGTGATGCGGAAGCCAGGCCCTATCTGCCACCCACATCAGCACCAGCTCAGGCAGAGCTGAAACAACTTTTCCACCAGAGCTGCACCAACCTTTCAGTCCAAGCCCGGCCCCGAGCGGCCGCGGGGCAGGAGGAAGCGGCAGCGCTGTGGTCTGGGCTCGTGTTTGCAAACTGGGGGTGTTGGGAACAGCACAGACCCAGCTGCTGCAGGGGCTGGGCAGGGAGCAGAGAATGGTTCTGTATTTTCAGAGGGATCCAGACAGGGTCTGGGCAGAGGGAATGCCCAGCCAGGGGTGCTGGGATGCCCTGCAAAGGAGCCGTGCAAGAGAAGGCTCTGCCTTGCCCCAGAAAGGGGGAAGCAAGGCTGGGAGATGGCAGGAGCTGAGCACAGCCCCTCCCTCTGCCTCTGTCAGCTGCAGAAGACCTAGAAATAATTTGAAACCAAATTCATCGGCTTTCTGAGCCCCCAGGTGCAGCTGCAGCTTCCAGAAGAGCTGTGGCACTCCCAGAGTGAGAACTCGGCAAGCCACACTGGGCTGAGAGGGGATCCCCTGTCCCACCCTCTCCCTCTGAATTTAAAATTCTGTCCAGTCTGAGTGAGAAGGAAGGATGTGTCAGTTTTTCCCTGGGCCTGTCTGATACCAGCTTGTTCAAGAGTCACTCTTCTGTCTTCCCTTTTTTCCCATGAAGGAAATGAACTTTGCAATTTTCTCGCGAGCTGGCAGGAAAAGGAGGAATATCCAGATCTCATTACACAAGGACACGACAAAGTTAACACGAGTTCAGCTTAATGGAACAGCATTTCAGCTCCCAGGGCAGCTCTGAACCCTGTCAAGGATGAAATTGCATCGATCCAAAGTGTCTTTACAGCTGCTGGTGCCCCTTGGGATGGGCGGGATCTCTTAATGAAGACACACGGAGATCACACCTGACTGCAAGGTGGCTCAGAGGTTTCGTGTTCAAGCTTCCAAAGAGGTTTTGCTTCCCTTATTTCTGCTGTTGGTCCAACCCCTCAATTGCCAGCCTGGGAAACACGGGCAGAAATTGTCTTTTCAGGTTTCACTTAAAAGGAGGCCTGAGCAAAATGGATGAGCTGGGCCCTAAATATCAGGTTTGCTCCTGAAAGATGAGTGGGTGAGAGCAGGACAGCAAACCCCAAATTCCCCCATCCCATCCAGCAGCTCCAGAGGGTGAAGCTCAGTGTGGGGAGCCCTCTCTGATGTCTGCCAGAGGAAAACGAGGCCCTGGTTTCCTTGCTGGTGTGGAAATGAGCCACACAACCCAGACCACGTGCAGTCACACCAGATAAGAGCACAGCAGGAAACCCCAGCCCAGCCTGAGAGACTCAGGAGACTTTGAAGACAAAAGTTGGTTTAAACTTTTCCATTTTGTGTAGAAAGAAAGAAGCACTGAGCTGTGAGCAGGCAGAGAGTTCCAGGCCTTTCCCTCGGCACGGAGAGCCAGGCCAGCACCAGGACACCTCTCCAGCAGCTGGAATGTGGAACCTTCCTTATTCCTGCAGGGAATGCACATCCAAGGGGATGAACCCTCGGCAGAGGGGCCTTGTGGGAGGAAGGCAGGGGAGGATGGATGTGGTGCCTGCCCTCACTCCTTGCTCAGCTATTCCCACTGCAGATCCACCCCTCAGCTCCAGCAGAAACCAAAAACTTCTCATTTCAGACAGAAAAACACCCAGTTCCCCTTCCCTTTGCAATGCCACAGAAGGAGAACGGCAGGTTTAAAATAGGGGATTTCACTTCCAGGTACTCAATTCCCAGCCCCTCCCCAGCCCTTCCTCCCTTATCTCCTACACCTGGAGCTTTTGGAGCAGCCCCCTGATCTTGTTGCTGCCTCTGAGTAAAAGGAGCTTCACATTTCTTGGTGGAAGAAATTCGAACCCCCAGGAAATGAACGGCTGGAGCTGGGCCAGGGCAGGCTCAGGCTGCAGATCAGGGCAAGGCTCTTCCCCCAGAGGGTGCCCAGGCTCCCCAGGGAATGGGCACGGCCCCGAGGCTGCCAGAGCTCCAGGAGCGTTTGGACAGCGCTGCCAGGGATGCCCAGGCTGGGGTTGTTGGGGGGTCTGGGCAGGGCTGGGGCTGGACTGGATGATCCTGGTGGATCCCTTCAACTCAGGACATTCTGGGATTCCAGGATACGCTGAAATAATGTAGGACTGAGCTAAACCCAGTCATTAAAGCAAGGAATAGAAATGGAGGATGTCTTGAAGGCAAAATGTGACACAGAGCCCCCATTCCCTGGGGATAATCCTGCTGCAGCTGCAGTGGGATTAAACTGCTCTTAGAGATCCTATTGTGCCTTTATTGTCCTGAAATATTTGCAGCTTGACTGATCTCCAAGTGATTTATCTTCGTGCACGTGGCCCTGGAGTGAGGCTGCTCCTCTTCTGCTTCACAGCAGGGGATTCTGCAAGGGGAGCCTGGAGCCCTGGGGAACAGGGGACACTGGGGACGGGGACAGGGACAGGGGGCTCTGAATCTGGGGGACAGGGGGCTCTGAATCTGGGGACAGGGGGCTCTGAATCTGGGGACGGGGGCTCTGAATCTGGGGACAGGGACAGGGGGCTCTGGCTGTGGGGACAGGGACAAGGACAGGATGCCCTGGCAGGGGTCAGTGGGGACAGGGTGCTCTGGCTGTGGTCACAGGGGACAGGGACAGGGCACCCTGGGTGCTGGACACAAGCAGGGGACACCCAGCACAAAGGGCACCACACAGAATCGCTGCCCTGTCAGAGCTCCACTTCCTCTCTCTTGAATTCCCAAGTGGCCCTTGTGGCAGGTGAGGATGAAGTGAGGATGCTTTGAGCTCTCATTGGGTTTCCTTTCACAACATTTCATCTTCTCCTGCCTCCTCCTCGGCTGTGCTGTTCCAGGAGGAGCAGCTCGGGCTCTGTGGGACCCCTGGCTCAGCCCAGCCAGGTGGGAGCTCAGTGAATCCCACTCTGGGCTCACCTGAGTCGTGTCCACAGGTGAGGACAGGACCTGGGAGGGTGCAGAGGTGAATTTCTGCTCCGTGAGTTACAGAGCAGAGAGAGGAGCTGGACAAGGGGCAGACGCTGCTTCCCAAGGCTCCTCTGGCTCCAAGCAAGGACCAGCAGGAAGGGAATTCTGTGCCTGCACAGCCTCAAATCTCCAGCCCTGATCTTGAATCTCTCTGTCAAACACCTCGAGGCCTGTTCATGGCTGGAGGAGCTGATGAGCAGGACAAACTCCTCAGTGCTGTGTTTGAAAGTCACCTGCAGGTCACCTCCCAGCACCCAGCAGAGCTCTGCTGATCACACAACCCCATCCTCTCCTCATCCCTCTCCTTCTCCTTCCCTGTCGGTTCCAGAATGCCCAGGATTTATTCTGGCTGTCTCTGAAGAGATCAGCAGTGAGGCAGAGCTGATTTATGGGAGGCGAAGGCTTTGCCACAGAGCCTGAGAGCTCTTTGATGGCCCTGCTCTCACCCAGCATGGCCAGGATTCATCCCTGGCACCTGCAGCAGGAATTTATCCTCATCCAAGCCCCCAGCACTGATGGAGCAAATCAGCCAAGGTGTAAATCCCCCTTTCCCTTTCCCTCCCCCCGCCCAGGTGCAGCTGCACCATCAGAAAGGGAGAGAAGAGGCAAGAGGGGAATGGTTGCTATTGTGTGATAGCTCTTACAGGAGTGAGACAAGACCTATCCAAAAATTACCCTGTTTGCCAAGGGTACAAGGGATGGTGGAGCTCCTGCTGCTCCAGGGAAGAGGGGGGACCTTGGAATGTCCTTCCCGTACCACAGCTGCTGATCCCACGGGATTTCTGCAGGCTGCAGGTGCCCAGCTCCCCCTCTCCTGTCCAAGGAACCTGTGAGAGCCCTGTTATTGCCCCATTATCACCCCAAGGGCTCCCAAACCCTGACTCTGCACACCCAGAGCTGTGGTGGGACCTTGGAATGTCCTTCCCATGCCACAGGTGCCGATCCCATGGGATTTCTGCAGGCTGCAGGTCCCCAAGTCCCCTTCTCCTGTTCAAGGAACGTGTCAGAGCCCCATTATCAGCCTGAGGGCCCCTAAACCCTGACTGTGCACACCCAGAGCTGTGGTGGGACCTTGGAATGTCCTTCCCGTGCCACAGGTGTCGATCCCATGGGATTTCTGCAGGTCCCCAGCTCCCCCTCTCCTGTCCAAGGAGTGGTGAGAGCCCCGTTATCACCTGCAGGCCCCAAACCCTGACTGTGCACACCCAACTCAGCACAGGGATTATTTTCATAACCCAACCATGCAAGAAACCACATCCTCAGGATGGCTGAGAGCACCTAAAGCTGCTGAGTGCAGCCAGGAGTGTGGGAGAGAGGCATCTCCAGGCTCTCCTGCTCTGCCATCCCTGCCCCAGCAGCTTCTCCAGGGAGCTGGACACGGCCGTGATCCCAATGGAGACCAACAGAGAGACACAAGAGGCAGCTCTGCCCATCACCCTCTGCTCATGCAGCTCCCAAATCCCTCCAGTCCCACATTCCCACTGCCAGCGCTGCCCATTCCCACCCAGCAGCTCCGGGATACGCTCGGGTGGGAGCTCCTGCACTGAGCACAAAAACAGGAAGCAGAGCGACTTTCCCTGAGCTCCAATTGGCAGAGCCAGGAAAAAAATCATTCCAAACCCCTCCCAGTACAGCGAATTCTGCTTCTCCCTGTCCCCCACCACCTTCTTTTGTTCATCCATCTTCAATCACTGGGTTTTCCTTTTGGGAACAGAGAGCATTCCGGTATCAGGGAGCCCTGTGAACCACAACAATGCATCTCCTGGAGAGCTTCCACCTCTGTTTCCCTGTCTCCCTGGCCCTGTCCCCCTTCCAGGCCCAGAACTCACCATGTGGAAGATCCCCAGGGTCGCTGTTGCTGTCTTGATGTTGAAGCAGCAGCATTTGGGGGGCTCAGGGGGGGGTTGGGGGGTCATTTTTGGGTCCCTCCGAGCGCTCCTGAGTTAATGAGGTCGAATTCGCAGCCGCCCCACAGAAAGCGAAGCGAGAGCAGCTCGGCTTCCTTCCTGCTCTCTGAATGTGTGAAGTCATCTACAAAGTCACATGAGGCCTTTGGGTTTCTCAATCATAAGGAAAGCAAAACTTTGGGCTTTTTGAACACATCCAGCTGGGAAATCAGAGCCCCAGCTCCGCTCAGGTGCCCAGCACAGGGGTGTCAGGAGGGGAGCGTCGGGAGCAGGACGTGGCTGTGTCCTACAGAAATCCTCAGGGACAAATGCAGGGGGCCAGGAATTTCATCTCAAGCTCACCCTGCTGTTTTTGCAGTGGAGAATCCAAGTTCCTCCCTTTGCACCTTGCGCTCCCTGCCAGCAAAGGCACCATTCCCTGGGAGCTGGTGCTGGGAGCTGGTGCTGGAGCAGCCCTGGGCTCTGGGAGGAGGAGGAGGAGGAGGAGGACGAGGAGGAGGAGGAGGAGGAGGAGGAGGATGGCAGAGGGTGCTGATGCCTTTTGGGGCTCCCTAAAAACAGAGGCCAGACAAAACTAAGGGAATAAAAAGTGGTTCTATTTATTGAAGGGCCTTCAGGCACATTTCAAGCAGACGAAGCCCCCCAGGGGCTACACCCAAAAATGGATGATGGGTCGCGAATTTTGACGCTTTGATAATTTTGGTCCATTTGCACATTGGGGGTTCATCTTCCAATTACAGCTTCAGCTAATGAAGTCATTTACTCCAAGTTTGCTCCCCCCAACTCACTTTTGTTTCCATCTCTCAGGGCCTGGGACACTCAGGTGTCCTGGATTGCCAGGCCTGGAGAGGAATTGTTGTGTCTGAGCAAAATGGGAAAGCAGCAGCTGCCACTGGAGATGGGGTTTGGAGTTCTACACTAAAGAACTGCAGGGTTACAAATAGATGAAAAATAGAAAAGCTCAAATCCTAAGGCATCAGTGCTGGCTGAGGGATCTGCAGCTCTGCTCCCAGCTCCTGGGGGTGTGATTTGTGTCCTCAGCTCCTGGAAAAGGAAACCAGCAGGATCTGAGCCTGGTGGCTTTGTCACTGTGCAGGACATCGGGGTGTCCCCCCTGCTTGAACTCACCCAAATGTGCTCTTTGACACAGACTTATTACCATTCTCATTAAAAACTCCATTTTTAATTCTCTTTTCCTCTTTCCCTGCCCCATGGGACAGAAATTCCCTCTTCAGACCCCTGTGGAGTGGATTGTTCCGAGTTTTGGGCTTCCTGGCCAAGGTTTGCTGTGCCCCAGCAGGATGAATCCTCCCCAGGAGGGAGATGCAGGTAAATGAAATGAGAATCGGGCACGCAAACGAGCTCTTGTGGGTGTCACATCCCCAAAAAGCTCCCTGAATTCACTGTTTGATGCCTCCAGGAGTGCTCCCAGCACAGCATCCCCGCAGTGCCTCAGCAGAGGGGTGTCCTGGTTGTTTTTATGGAATTAAATGCAGAGATTTCACCTGGATGCTTCAGGATCACAGTCCAGCTGCAAATATTCCCTGATGGATCCCTGGTGGAGCAGGAAAGTGAAATCTCTTCCCCAGCAGGAAGAGCACAGAGCTGCAGGTGAGGACTGAGGGCACCACATCCACCAGCACCCCTGGAGCTGCATCCACCTGCCAGAAATAGCCTTAAAAGTCAGTTTATTTTTTAAAATAGATCATTTTGAGCATCCTTCCTTTACAAACCAAATGCAAACACGGCCTTTGCTTTGCCTTCCCCACATGAAATGTGTTTTCTTTAGGGGCTGCCTCCCCCCACGATAAATAGGGTTAAAAATAAGGTTTGTTTTTAAAAACAGATCATTTTGAGCATCTTTTCTTTACAACCCAGTTGCAAACACAGGCTTTGCTTTGCCTTCCCCACATGAAATGTGTTTTCTTAGGGGGCTGCCTCCCCTCCAGGCTGGGTTGTGGGCCCGGCTGGGAGGAGGTGCAGGAGGATGAAGAATTTCCTGCAGATCTCAAAAGCTGGTTCATGGTCTGACCCTGCCTCTGCTCCTTCCCTCCGCTCTGCCCCTCGTCCCCCGGGAGGCACACAGAGCCCTCCTTGTGTGCCACAGCATTCCACACCCAAACCCAGCTCTGGACGTGGAAAAGCAAACACAAAACGTGGCCCAGGCTGGGCCTGGGGTGGTGCTGGGGGCCTGGAGGTCACTGCAGGGCTGGCAGTGCCACCACCGTGTCCCCTCTGGGCACTCCAGGTTTTAGGAGGTCACTCAGCTCAAGGGACACAGCCTGGGCTTTCCATGGATTCCATGGAGTTCTGGACACAGATTTGGTGCTGGAGGCTTGGCAGTGTCACCCCAGTGTCTCCTCCGGGGACTCCAGGTTTTAGGAGGTCACTCTGCTCACAGGGATACAGCCTTGGCTTTCCGTGGATTCCATGGAGTTCTGGACATGGATTTGGTGCTGGGGTCCTGGCACTGCCACCCCCGTGTCCCCTCTGGGGATTCCAAGTTTTAGGAGGTCACTCAGCTCAAGGGACACAGCCCTGGCCATTCCATGGAGTTCTGGACATGGATTTGGTGCTGGAGACCTGGCAGTGCCACCGCCATGTCCCCTCTGGGGATTCCAGATTTAAGGAGGTCACTCTGCTCATAGGGACACAGCCCTGGCCATTCCATGGAGTTCTGGATGTGGATTTGGTGCTGGAGGTCACTGCAGGGCTGGCAGTGCCACGCCCGTGTCCCCTCTGGGGATTCCAGGTTTTAGGAGGCCACTCAGCTCAAGGGACACAGCCTTGGCTTTCCATGGATTCCATGGAGTTCTGGACATGGATTTGGTGCTGGGGGTCTGGCACTGCCACCCCTGTGTCCCCTCTGGGGGCTTCAGGTTTTAGGAGGTCACTCTGCCCACAGGGACACAGCCTTGGCCATTCCATGGAGTTCTGGATGTGGATCTGAGGTGTTTTGAGGTGCCCTGTCCATGAGTCCTTCCTGGCAGCAATTCCAGCTGGAATTTCTCCTTGGAGGGGTCATCAGAGCCTCTCCCACCAGGAGAGCACCAGGACAGGCTGGGACCGGTCCCTGTCCCTTGTCCCCAGAGCAGGGAAGAATTCCCAGCCCTGTGGGAGCTGCTCCTCAAGGAAGGCTGGGCTGGAGGCTGGGGCAGCCACTGGGAACAAATCCAACATGGTAAATAAATATAAACATGCCAAATAAATTAAATTTTAAAAAATAAATAAAAATAAATATAATATAATCATATAATAGATAGAAAGGATATTATATAATATTTTCTAAATAAATAGAAATATGAATGTAAATATAAATATAAATAGAAATAGAAATAGAAATAGAGAAATAAAAATATGCCAAATAAAATAAATATAAATAAATAGTAAAATAAATCTAATATAATACAGAATTATATTAGATACAGAATAAATATATAGAAAACAGATTATATTATCTAATATAAATTATCTAAATATAAATAAATATAAATATGCCAAATAAAATATAAATAAATATAAATAAATATACAAATATAATACAAATACAATGTAATATATAATATAAATATATGCAATATAATAATATATTAATACATATTATATTATATTATATTATTTATATATTTATTAAATATAATAAATTAAAATGCCAAATAAAATTAATCTAAATGACTATAAATATAATAATGCATTATGACAGATGTATTTATTATATTACCTAAATATGAATAGAGATAAAAATACAATCAAATATCTATGTCAAATAAAATAAATGTAAATAAATATAAAATCCATGGCGGGACTTGGGGGAGATCTGAGGAGGATTCGGGTTGGGGGGCATTTGAGGGGTTTTGGGGGCATTTGTGGAAATTTGGGAAGATTTGGGAAATTTTGGGGAGTTTTGAGGGGGTGTAGGGGGGATTTGGGGAGGATTGAGGGGCTGGGAAAATTTGGGAGGGATTTTGGGAGCATGGGGAGGTTTAGAGGGAATTTAAGAGGGCTTGGGGGGAATTTTGGGGGGGATTTGGGAGGGACTGGGGATTTGGAGGGATTTGGGAAATTTAAAGGGGATTTGGGAGGGGTTGGGGGAGGATTTAGGGGGATTGGAGAAATTTTGGGAGGGATCTGGGGGGGAAATTCAGGGGTTTGGGAGGGACTTGGGAATTTTCCCTGCCTGAGCCTTTCTGCCCATTTCTGCCGTGCTTTGGGGCATTTGTTGCTCTGTGGAAGGGGCAGGAGGTGGGGTTGGGACACGGAGCTTTGGGCTGTGCTGCCTTCAGGGATGAGCAAACAGAGCACGAGGAAATTCTGAGCTCTTCCCAGAGCTCCCCAGAGCTGAGCTGGGCTCAGCTCCTGCACAAACCTCCCTCCACAGCTCCCAGTCCTGCTCAGCCCTGGGAAATGTTCCCTCTGTCCTTCCCAACCGGCTTCTCCCGAGGCTTTGCTTGGTGCATTGACCCTCCAGGAGAAGCCAAACAACGTGAGAGCCCTAACAAGGGAAATATTGCGTTTATTGCCAGAGGTGCAATAAATGCCTGCCGGGGCTTGGCACTGGGGCTGCCACCACCAATTCCTGCTGCAAACCAGCTGGGATCAGGCAGCTGCTGCTACTCTCCCAGGGAGAGTCAGGGTGAGCAGCTGAGAAATGGCTTCTGCTTCTGGAGTGCCCTAAGGAAATGAAATGGACTTTAAAAAACTCCTCTCCAGTGAGGGCTTTGGTAAAAATGCAGATGCAAGGGGTGGGATGGAGGTGAGGAGCTGTGCAGTCGTGGAATCACGGGATCTGCCAGATCCCAGCAGGAAGTGTTGAGGGGACAGGGGAGCAGGTGGGGCTTTCTCCAGAGGTCATGGAATTATAGGATCGTGGAAAGGACCTTAAAGATCACACCATGGGCAGGGACACCTGCCACTGTCCCAGGCTGCTCCCAGCCCCAGTGTCCAGCCTGGCCTTGGCCACTGCCAGGGATCCAGGGGCACAAACAGCAAATCTGGCAATTCCATCCCAGCCCCTCCCCAGCCTCCCAGGGAACAATTCCTTCCCAATCTCCCATCCATCCCTGCCCTCTGCCACTGGGAAGCCATTCCCTGCCTCCTGTCCCTCCAGGCCTTGTCCCCAGTCCCTCTGCAGCTCTCCTGGAGCCCCGTCAGGCCCTGCAAGGGGCTCTGAGCTCTCCCTGGAGCCTTCTCCTCTCCAGGGGAGCACCCCCAGCTCTCCCAGCCTGGCTCCAGAGGGGCTCCAGCCCTGGAGCAGCTCCAGGGCCTCCTCTGGGCTCTCTCCAGCAGCTCCAGGTCCTTGATTTTGGAGGCTCCAGGGCTGGGGCAGCTCTGCAGGTGGGGTCTCACCTGAGCAGGGCACAGGGGCACAATCCCCCTTTCCTGCTGTCCACTGGGCTCAGCCCAGGGCTGGGGGGTTTTGGGCTGGGTCATGTCCAGTTTCACCCACCACCACCCCCAAATCCTTCTCCCAGTGCTGCTCCATCTGCTCCTCCCCAGCCTGGATCCATCCCAGGAGTTTCTCCATCTCAGGGGCAGCACCAGACTCGGCCTTGTTAAACCCGAGTTATTCCCATGGAGAGGGGGCTGTGAATAGCCTGGATTTTCCAACATTCCCAGTTTTGCTCCCCCAGGAGCTGGAGCTGCTCTCCTGTCCCTGCCCTGTGTCCCCAGCCCATCCTGCTGTGTCCAACCCCCCTGAGCCCCACACCGAATGTTCCCAGCCTGGCAGGGTTTAGAGCTGCTCCTAACGCTCCACAGAAGGATTTGCAAGTGTCAGAAATTATTCATTTCTAAGTAAAAACCCCAAATCCTCCCACAGCAGCCAGGAGCTCTCTGAGAGCTCCAAAGACAAAATTATCATTTTGCATATTTGGGGTGACAACAGAACCTCTCCGTTCATGTGACTTTCAGCCAGCAGCTCATTATGCTTTATGCCTGTGCTGATGTGTCTTTGGCCATTTATTATTCTTTTTCTCCTCGTGCTGGGCCCTGCTTTATTCCTTCAGCAGGATTTACGGCTGCCCTCTTCCCTGCTTTATCCCTTCATTATATTTTATGGCAGCTTTGCTATGCTTGATGTCCACGCAGCCTCCCCGTGGATCCACCTGCCTGGATTTTCTCCATTACCTCGCACGGCTCCTGCCTTGCTCAGAGATAAAAAATAATAATCTGGAGGATATTTAAGTGCTCACAGAGGTAAAAGTCCATTGTTTTCATTCAGCTGGAGGGAGGGAGCTGCTGCTTTAGCTTTTCCTCACACAGCTCTGTGAGCTCAGGACAATCCTTTGGCTGGAAAGGGGGCAGCAGTTTCCCCTCAATATTCACCCAGGAAGGATAAATCAGTAAAGCACTGCTGCTGTTTAATTGTTATTAATGGAGGGTTCATGGAGAGATCCCTCCCACCTTGATAAAGCCTTATTAAATTAAATGCTGGGTTCAGCTTCCCGTCAGGAGACTTCACAGGGTCGTGGAATGGCTGGGGTGGGAAGGGGTTTGAAAGTTCATCCCACTCCACCCCCTGCCATGGACAGGGACACCTTCCACTAGCCCAGGTTGTTCCAAAATGCTGCTCCTTCACCTGGAGCTGATTTGCACTCTGAGTGTCCAATCATCCCAGATATTTGGGATGATTCCTGCTTGGAGGAGCCTGGGTGAGGAGCAGCACCTTGCTCATCAATACCTCACTGACAGGGAGGGATCCCTTTTGCAGTGACCCAGAAACCATGAGCGGATCACCCCCAAAATGGAGAGGATCTGGGGCTCTGAGAGTGTCCCACAACCCCTCAGAGCCCCCCAGGGCTGGGTGGCTGTGCCTGGGAGGGGGCTGGGGCACGGGGGATGATCCCATGGGCAGCCACAACCCCAAAACGTGCTGCTGGAACACAGCTCCGGGTTCCTGCAGCACCAGCTCATCCCTGGGAGCATCCACTGCACTCCAGCGGACTGGGAATGCTGGGGAGCGCTGGTCCTGTTCCAGCACAGGGATCAGGTCAGGCCAGGAGACAAAACCTCACAAGAGAGTTCACATCCAGAGCCAAACTCGCCTCGTTTGAGGGCACAGAGGAGCCCAGAGGCCTGCCACAAACCTCAGGACATTTGCTCTATTAGTTCTTCCCACAGTGGGAAAACAACATATTTCTGGGATTTGATCACCAGGGAAAAACCTTGTCCCTTCCTGAGCTTCCCACCCCAGCCCTGTCCCCAGCCTGGCCTCCTCTCTCACTGTCACACCTGCAGTGACCTCCCGTTCTGACCTTTCCATCCCTGGTTTGCTCTGGAAAAGGGAAAACAAGAAACCAGCACTGGATTACTGAGCTGGGGAGGGAGCACGGCTGCTGCTCCATCTGCAAACCCCAGAAGATTTATTAGGAGACACCAAAAAAAAGGTGGGAGTTCCTGCACAAAGCTTGGCAGGACAGCCTGTGTGGGTAACTCAGTGACCTCTCCAGTATTTCCACGTTCCTCGAGCCTGCTCCCATTCCTGAACGGATTCATGGCCGGGACAGAAACTCCTGAGATGTTTTTATAACAAACCAGCCACGGCCAACAGCAATAGCCAGGAAATGTGGGAAAACAGGGATTTTGGGGCAGCAGAGTGAAGCCTCTTCAAGCACCAGGAGCTTTAAGCCGAGCTCAGGAAAGCGAAGGGTTCCTGGAGCTGTCGTGCTGGTGGAGGAGTTGTAGGGAAGGAGGGAAAATGGGATCATAAATCCCCCGCTGTCCTGAGTGGAAAGGAAGTTTTGCTGTGCTAAACATGAGCAGCTCAATAAAATTCCACAGGAGAAGGAGGAGACTTCGCCATTTGATCCCTGCTTTATTTCCTCCCGGGAAATGGGAAGAGGCACCAGCTGGTGGCTCTTGTGCACTTTGCAGAGGCAACACCTTTTTTTCCCCTCAGAAAGCTCCGTGTGGAGTCGTTTCTCCAGGGCTGGAGATGCTGCTCTGCCTCTGCAGGGCTCCAGCTCCTGCTCATCCCTCCCTGCAGGATGCTCCCCACGGCTGCCCCTCGCAGCAAATCCCATTTTTGGGGGGATTCGCTCAGCACAGCCCCATCCCTGCTCTGCTCTGCCTCGGTGCAGGGGGTGCTGGGCAGGTCAGGGCTGGGATCTGTCACCTCGGGGTCACCCTGGGCTGTGTCCTGGCCGCGGGGATGTCCCTGAGTGTGCCACTGCTGTCCCCACCTCCCGCTCCAGGAGCTGGCAGAGCCCTCGAGTCCCCAGTGGCTCTGGATGTCCCCACGGCACAGCTGATCCCAGCTGATCCCAGCTGATCCCAACCCTCTGCATCCAGCTGGGAGAAACCTTCCCAGTGTTTTTCACCCACTCCAGCGAGGAAACATCAGCATCATGGGGCTGCAAATTCTTGTGGCTGTCCCCAGTCCCGCTGTTCCCAAATTCTTGTTTAAATTCTGTGTTTGCGTGCACAGATCACACAAAATCCATCTTTCCTTGTCGCACTGTCGGACATGAAAGAAACACGTAAATTTTAGTAGCAAGTCAGGACCACTCAGGCAGGACCAGAAAAGAGAGGACTTGTCTTTCTTTATTCTCTCATTTTTATATCTCTCTTAAGACAATCGTGGATTGGTCAATGAGGTCACCACCTCTGCAATTCCACAGGATAATGACACAGTCTGTCATCTTTCTCCACCTTAGGAGAAAGGAATGAAAACAATCTAGAAGTTCAAAATAATCTAGGCTGGTTAAGAAAACACAGACAACGTTTATAGAAAATGTATGAGAACTTTTACTACTGAAATAAAAACATGAAACGCTGGGAAAACCAGAACAACATTTCCTGCAGGGATAAGAGCAATCCATGTTCTCCACATATTCCCACAATTATTGGCTGCAGAGCCCCTGTGCAGGAGCCTCAACTTTAGCGCAGATCACACCAAACATTGAAGTCTAAACCAAAATATTCGAAGCCCAAAACTCAGCTGAGGAGAAGCCGGAGCTCTCCACAAAAGCTTCAAAACTTTGCCGAGTTTTTAAAAAGAAAAATCCTCCACCCACAAAGAGAAGAACGGGAACATTTTGTTTTGCTGTTTTCCAAATGAAACATTTCACCTCCTCAGGTTGAGAAAACATTTGACCTCGGAATATGTCTCAGAGTTATATATGGGAAAAAACCCTGCAGCAATCAAATCAAAATGTTGCACTTGACCAGATTTTGACAGCCCGGTTTTTTTTTGGGACACCACAGTTTTGAAGCCTTTCAGGTTCATTTTCTTTCTTTTTTAATTCCAAATTTCAGCACTGCCCAAGGCCCCAAACTTGAGTCATTCCCAGCTGTAATTAGCCAGAGCTTCTCTCGAGAATGCAATCAATGATTACTCGAGTGAGGCCTTGCAGGGATTGGAGCAGGGGAGAGCCCTTAAGCTGATTTCTTGGCCGGAGATTAATTCCATCGTGGGTGGAAACAAATGGAATTTATCCTGCAGCCCCTTGAGAAGGGGCTGAGATTCCAATTCCTGCTCCCACTGAGTTAATGAGGTCTTGGGGTGGGATTTGGGTTTGGTTTCTAAACCAGAAACCTGAATATGGCACAAAATCTGATTTGATGGTGAATTTTGGGGCAGGGCTTGTTCAGGTCAGTTCCAGCTGGAGTCAGGCAGAGTGGAGATGTCAGCTTAGACTGGACCTAGCTCAAATTTAAACAATTCCTCATTAAAATGAGGTTAAAATGGGTTAAAAACCTCAATGATCACGGGGAGTTTCACTGAAATGGATCTTGGGTGAAGCCCCTCACTGATCACAGGCAGTTTCATCCAATTCCCGCTGAGGTTCCAATTCCTGCTCCCACCGAGTTAATGAGGTCTTGGGATGGGATTTGGGTTTGGTTTTGAATGAAGTGGTTGCAGCTCTGGGGTTTGCACAGAGAACTTTCCTTGGTTCTCCTCATCCCTCATCCCGAACATCCACATCCCAAAATCCTGCAGGGATTTCAGTGGAATGGCTGCCCCCTCCACCACCACCCTGGGCAGGTTCCACATCCCTCATGGAATCATGGAATGGGTGATGTGGGAAGGGACCTCCCAGTGCCACCCATGCCACTGTCCCAGGTCACCCAAAGCCCGAGGCCACCCTGGCACTCATTTCCAAAGGTGCTTTGCTGCCTGCAAAACTCAATTTGGGTGAAATTTTGTGGAGCAGTTTTACCCCAATAGGAGTTTTTCCTCCAAAATCAAGGATTCTGTGAGGCTGGAGTGCTCAGCCCTCATGTGGGTACCTTTATTTGGGTCATTTTAGTGCTTTAACCTAAACCAGAAACCTGAATATGGAGCAAAATCTGATTTGATGGTGAATTTTAGGACAGGGTTTGTTCAGATCAGTTCCAGCTGGAGTCAGGCAGAGTGGAGATGTCAGCTTAGACTTGGATCTACCTCTGATTTAAAGAATTCTGCATTAAAATGGGGTTAAAATGGGTTAAAAACCTCAATGATCACGGGGAGTTTCACTGAAACGGACCTTGGGTGAAGCCCCTCAGTGATCACAGGCAGTTCCATCCCAGAGAGTGGAATTTGCAACAATAATTTTAAAATCGTGATCAAAGTTCTTCAAAACGTTTGAAAGGAATTTCTCTGAGAGCTTCTCCGTTCAGTTGTGGGACTGTGGAGTTGATTGGATCTTTTTTAAGATTTCGGTGAAGTAAAAGGAGGAAAAATAGCTGGGAACATTTGGCAATCACTGACCCATTCTTCTGCAGCAGAACCAGAACAAAACGCGGAGCTGCCGCTTCCTCTCCTTTCTGCACTCCAAGAAAAACGATCTGAGCAGAGATTTTTATAAACCCAGCAGGAGAAAAGAGCGGAGATTCCATGAAATTCGCTGATGACTTCATCTGTTTTCTATGGATACAGTGGGGAGGGCCTGGAGATGGGGCTGATGGGAAGCTTTTCCGAATAAAAATATCCCGTCTTTACGCACCCATTGGCTGTTCCCGTGGATTTTCAATGTTCCACAGGTTTGGGAGCAGCTCTGGAGGAGCCCCATCAGCTGGGAGTGTCCTCTGATGCTGGTGCCTGTCCAAAACCCTACTTTGATTTCCAGGTTTTCTCCTCAGAGGTTGAATTTCAGCCCAGGAGCCTCGGAAGAATTTAATTCTGGCAATTCCTCCTTTTCCGGTGCCTTTCGAGCCCGAGGAGGGGTCTGGGTTTAACCAACCCCTGGAATCCCAATCCAGCCTTCGGGGCTGTTCCCTTCCCTGCTGGATGCCCTGGATGAAAAGTCTGGCAAACTCAATTTTTAAACAGTGGGATAAAGTTTTTACTGGGAGTTTTGTTCCTCTAAAGCAGCTGTAAGAAAATGGGGATAAATGGGATTTTTGTTTCCCACAATGGTTTGGACTGTTAGATCAAAAAAAAACTCCCTAAATGGTTCCCGTGCCATCTCTGTGTCCAGCTGCCTCCTTTTTGGGATAATGCCTCAGGATTCCTGGGTTTTCATGTCTCCAGGGGTGACCTTTGGAGATCTGAGCCCATAGGACGAGTTCTCTGCTGGCTCTGGGGGTGCAGCCCTGGGCACAAATCCATCCCTCCCATGGGCACAGGGAATTCCTGCCGAGGGGAAAACCCCATCCCCACAAGGGAGTGACTGCAGGAATTACGGGCAGGGCAGGGAGAGGACGCTGAGCTCTCCCTGGGATTGGAGCCAAATTTTGGGTTCATGGAGCCAAATTTTCCCAGCCTGACTCAGCAGCTCCTGCAGGGAGGGTTTGATGCCAGGGGCGGCTTTCCCTGGAGGAATTCCTGATTTACAGTCAGAGGAGCCTCAGCTGGGAGAGCTCCACCCCTGCTGAGCCAAAGAGTCAGGGTGGGAATCCCGGGAATCCCTGAGCTGACCTCTCCTCACTCCCGGCCACCCATGGAGCAGCTGCTCTCCAAAACCCCACACACCTGGAAAGCTCCAAAATTCCAAAGAGGAGACTCCTGGAGAGCTCCAAACCCCAAAGAGGAGACTCCTGGAAAACCCCAAAACCCCAAAGAGGACACTCCTGGAAGGCCCCACTGACACTTCCAAGGGAGGATCACAAATCCACATCACAGGAATTCTGGGAGGAGCCTTGGTCTGACATTCCCAACCACCACCACATCCCCAATCATCACCACATTCCCAGCAAACAAAAGGTCCTGGAAGGGCGACCGGAGCTGTCTCGTCCTTGCTGTCACCAGGTGGGCCCTGTGGCTGCCACAGCCGTGATTTAGGGCTCCAATTTATTTAAAATCTGCTTTTGAGGGACCAAATTCTGTTTATTTTCCATTCTTGTCCTCCCAGCTCTTTTATTGGTGCTCCATCAAATCCAAGATTGGGAACACAAACTCCCCTCTCCAATCCCAGACATTTGAACCCTGAATTTCCTCCTTCTCCACTTCCAATCCCAGACATCTGAACCCTGTATCCCATTTTTCTCCAATCCCAGCTTTTAAATCCTGTATCCTGTCTTTCTCCAATCCCAGATATTTAAACCCTGGATTCTCTCCTTCTCCCTTTCCAATCCCAGACATTTGAACCCTAAATTCCCTTTTTTTCCACTTCCAATCCCGGATATTTGAACCCTGTATCCCATCATTCTCCAATCCCAGCCATCTGAACCCTGTATCCCATCTTTCTCCGCTTCCCTGTGCCCTGGTTTAACTGGGAATGAACACGAAGCAAGCCTGGCCCAGCTGGAGCTGCTCAGTCATCCTCTGGCACCTCACTCCCAAAATCCAGAGCCTTGGAAGTGGCCGGGATTCTGCTCTGGAAAACACAGAGCAGAGACTGCCCCTGGTGCCGAAATTTCTGAACTTCCAGTGCGAATCCCGCATCACGGAAAGGGAATTTTTGGGTGAAGCCTTTCCCAAACAACAGCGGCAGCGCCATCGGCGTTAACCGGGGGAAGCCTTAATTGGCCTCTCTAAAGATAAAATTCCTGAGCGGCGCCTACGGAATGAAAATCAGTATTTTATGTTTGCTTCAATGAACAGCGTGGGGTAATGGAAGCAATTAACGTGGAATTGTGGGAGCCAGGGAATGGAGAGCGTGCGGAGAGGAGATAATTCCTGATTTTAGCAGCGAGTGTCCTTGGGAGCCGCCTGTGGAGCGAGGCTGTGACGGACCCGGTGATTTGGGACGAGTTTGGGATTTCTGAGGGGATGCTCTGGGTGGTCCTGATGTTCCTGCCAAGGTCGAGGCGATCCCAGCAGGATCTGGAGCAGGGGATGAGGGCTCTGAGCGCATCCATGGGATGCAAAAGTGCCCAGGTGGGAAATGAGACGCAAACTGGGGGAGCTGGAGGAGATAAAAGGGGATTTGGGGCAGTGCCCAGAGCTGTGCTCACAGGATACGGTCACGGAGCTGCCAAAGCAGCCTGGAGCAGGAGTTATCCAAGATTTTCCTCTCCCAGAACATTCCTGTGCCCCAGGATCCAGCAGGTTCTGGACTCGTGTCCTGCCTGCCCATTGTTCCTGGCTTTTATTCCAGCAGATCCGATACTTTTCCTGTGATGAGGAAAGGGTGGAGTTCCACCAGCCTGTGTCCCCCACAGCACTTGTGACACTCTGGAACAGAACCACATGCTTGGATTTTGGGATTTTCCTCAGTCCCATTCCTTCAGTCAGGAGCACAAAGGTGACAGAATCCCCACCCTTCTTCCCGGAAAGAACCTCCTGTGATCCACGGGAACCTGGATCATGGCCCCTCCTTTGCCCAGCTCTCCACACGAGGAGCTGCCTGCACATGGACAATTCCCAATGATGAGATCCCAGCTCTGCACATTCCAAAGGCACAGATCCCATTTTCAGCCTGGCTGTCACGAACCCCAAAGCTTTCCCAGGCTGCCAGCAAGAAAGGGAAGGGCAGAGGGGAAAAGGCAGCTTTTTATTGGGAAAAAGGGATCCCAAATATCCGCTGGAATGGAACACACTGGAGTCAATGGTCCCAGGGCAGGGAATCCTATTCAGGATTTCTCCTATTTAGGAATTCTCCCTAAAACCTTTCATGGTGCCTTGGATCCTCTCTGGGGCTGCAGTTAAACTGATAAAGAGGCAAGATCGCGGTGGGAATGACAGAAGAAAATGAGGAACTTTGGGTTTTTAATAAGAATTTGATCTTTTCCCACAGAGATCCGACCTGCGGCACCCACCCCATCCCTGGGAAAGAGGGAGCTCTGTCCCTCTGGGAAAAGTTCCCTACTTTTTGTGTCTTTCCCCAGAGCGGAGGTGACTGCCAGGCCTCCCTGCAGGACCTGTTAAGGGTTAATGAGCACAAGTGAATCCATTCTCTGCAGGTGTAATTAACTGTAATTAATTCCACCTCTAACGAAGCTGGGTTCGGACTTTTAGAACCTCAGCAATTCCCTGCGTAACAAAATCTCGTCTGCTTTACCTTTACTGCTGAGGGAGGGAAGGGAAACAACAACAAATCCACAAAAAATCAAGGATCTGGAGAGGTAAAATCATTCTTTATTTGGGGTTTTCCTTTTAAGAATTCTCCCTGCAACCAGAACCCCTGACTGGAATCAAATCCGATGGCATTTTCTTTTCCATGGGCAATTGGGTCTATTTATTTCCCAATTTTTTAACCAGGCGGATTTATTTTTGGAGAGACTTCAAGTTGTTTCTTTCTGTTCCAAAAAGGGCTTCCAGTCTTTAATTTCTTCCTTGGAAAATCCAATTTTGTCTCCTCGGAGCAGGTCCCTCCATTATCTCCCACAGCTGCAGGAGAAGGTTGGAGATATGGAATTGTTCTGGGGAAGAAAAGCCTGGAATATCAATGGCTTTTCCTCCCATTCCTATGGAGTTTGTGGTTTCTCTGGCATAAAACCAGAGCAAATCCACTCTTTTGGAGGATTGAGTGAAGCCATGGAAAAGCAGCTCCTGTGCCAGTTCTTCCCTCTGTGTTGTGACCCTGGGGACACCAAACATCCCCCAGAGGGAGAGAAAATGGAACAAAATCTTGTGGGTGGAGATAAGGACCAGGAGAGATCCCTCCAGCGTGGGGAAAACATCATGGAATTAGGGATATTAGTTGGATTTATTGCTAAGAATATAATAATGAGAATTAAACCATCTTAAAAGCCTTCCCCCTCTCCTTCCCACCATCTCCCTCCTCCCCACCATCAGTTCCACATCCAGACCCCTCAGCCATGGGATTTTTGGGTTCCCACCAGCCGCATTTGAGGTCCCAGGGATGGGGGGAGAGGTTGTGGCCACGCTCAGAGCGACCTGCACAGGAACCCTCCCGATTTTTGGGGTTTTCCCCAGATTTCCTCCGTCACCCCCTTGTCTTTGTGACATCCCATGGGAATGCAGCACTCCCATGCTGGGAAAAGCACAGGAAAATTGCACTGGAGAGAGCAGCAAAGGGTTTCATTTCCAGCCCACTCAGACATTTCACCAAAACCCCTCATTTTCAGCCCTAAATTCTGCTTTTCACGGAGCTGAGGTGAGAACCTTGGCTGCAGGGCCAGGCCTGGAGCAGCGAGGTTTGGATTGGAAATCAGCTCTTGGCCTCTCCCTGAATTCTCACAGCTTTTCTTGGTTCTGCACCTCAGGCTGGGAATTCACCTGGCATTCCCAGAATCCAGCCAGGACACAAAGGGTGGGAGTGAGCTGGGTGAACACTGATTTACAGGAGTTTGTTTGTGGCTAAACACAGCCAGGAATGAGGCACAGGGTCCTGAGCTCACCCCAGCCTTCGGGGTTTTGTTTTTTCCTTCTGCTCTCCCCCCTTGGCTCACAGCAAAATTCCTTCCTCAGCACCACGGATCCAAACAGGACCAAAAGGCCAACCCAGGAATATTTGGATTTTATTTGTGCTCTGACTGTAGCAGCCAAACCTTCCTGGCCACCACAAACCCCAGAGCGGCTGCTCCCCGTGTCCCATCCCTGTCTGGGATGAATTCCTGCCCTTTCCCAGCTTTCCCCCAAGCCTTTTCCCTCAAATCCCAGAGCTTTCCTGCCCCACATCCAGAGGCTGCCAGTGTTTATCAGCAGCCTCTGGAAGGAAAACAAGAGCCCTTCCCTAAACCCCTGCCCATTCCCAGGCCTCTGGAGCGGGATGAATGGAGCCTCAGTGCGGATTTTCCTCCCTGGTGCCTCTGACTCTGATCCCAACAGATCCCAGCTGTGCTCCCAGAGGGATTTGTGGCACTAGGAAAAGGTCCTAGAAACGCAAAGAGAAGTCCAAGAACACATTCCCAGGGATTGGGGCTCCTGGGGGAGACATTTTGGGAAAGCAGCTCCCGGTTTCACAAAGGGGGGTTTGTGTCGGTCCCTGTGGATGCCTGGAAGGGCTTTGGGACAACTTGTTCCATAATCAACCTGTTTGAGCAGGGAATTAACACCTCCTCCGGCTGCCGGCGGGGCAGGAGCGCGCTCCTGCTGCTCTGGGCACTCTGGGATGGCCCAGGGACAATTCCAGCCCTGATTCTCCCGGAATTCCTGATGAACCCTCACAGAAGGATCCAGCTTTGCTCAGGGACAGCCTCGATCCCTTCACACCAGGGACATCTGTCCTGCTGCCCAGGAAGGATTGGGAAAAACATGGGAAAACTGCCCAGGAATCGAACAATCAATGCCTGATACAAAGGGAGAGCCAGAGGTCACCAAAATAAGGGAGAAAGGAGCAAAGGAGAGGTTTCTCCATGGATATGAATATCCTTGGACAGGACTGGGATGGGAAACTCCTGCCATGAGTTTGGAGGGAAGGATGGATGAGTTCAGGGATGAGAAATCCACCTCAAAAGCACTTTATGGGAGCAAAGGAGAGGTTTCTCCATGGATACGAACATCCTTGGATAGAGCCAGGATATGAAACTCCTGCCATGAGATTTTAGGAAATGATGGACAAGGTCAGGGACGAGAAATCCACATAGAAACACTTCAGGTGTGGAAAGGAGAGATTTCTCCATGGATATGAACATCCTTAGGCATAACCAGGATGTGAAATATCACATCCAATGGAAAGGAAACGCTGTTGAGCCTCCAAGAATTCCAGGTATCGATGTGATTATCATGGAATATCACATCCAATGGAAAGGAAACGCTGTTGAGCCTCCAAGAATTCCAGGTGGGCTCCAGTGGGAAGAGCCAAGAGCATCCATCTCCCGGTGCAAGAAGCACTAATTAGCAGATCCTGCCTTATTTTTGGAATGTTTTCCCAACACTTTGCTGATTCCTGAATCCTTCTGTCTCAGCATTTCTGTTTTTTTGGGAAGCTCACCAGGAAAAATCAAAATGGGCGTAAACAGCAGCTCTTAGAGCAGAATTTGCTTCAGCCAGTGCCGGTTTTTAATTATTTATATTTATTAAAGATGAGAAAAAGGAACATTTCCATGTCCTGTTCACCTGGGAATGTTGTGTTGAGGGATTACAAACAGCTCCAGCTCCAGCACAACCCATTCCTTAACATATCCTTAACAAGAAAAAAATTTATACATTATATATTTATACCTGTTATTTATACACATTCCCGAAAAATCTGGGGTTATTTCTTCCCGAGATATTTGCATTTGAAAGACGGGACTGAATTAATTCCAGACTGAATGTAAACATGGCATACCTGGATCCGGGAGGACACGCTGTCCCTGGGATGTTTTTTTGGGAATCTGCAGGAGGACGGGCTCTGGCTGGGCCCCACCTCATCCCTGGAGCCTGGGCTCTCATTCCAGCCCCTCCTTGGGAATGGAGGGAAGTGTGGACAGGGATGGGACACGTCTGCTCTTCCCACCACAGGGAAAACAAATCCTGAACGGCTCCCAGGGAGTGAAGGGGAAGCTCATCCAGGTTTGGCTGGAAAAAGGAGCCTCTTGTTCAGCACTGAACCCGTGCTGGGAGGGTTTGGATCCAGCTGCCTCTGGAGTCGGGATCTGGAGAGCCCAAATCCCTCAGTTTGGGGCTGGGGGCAGTGCAGGGGGCTGGGATGATGGAGGAGGGGTGGAATTTGTCCCCTCACAGGGATTTGTGGCCAGATTAAATCCCCGAGGAAGGTTCCTGATCTGGGGAAAGGTCAGAGACAGGGTTCAATCCCCTCATTTTCCAGGGAAAGGTCAAAGAGGGGGTTCAATCCCCTCATTTTCCAGGGAAAGGTTCCTTTCCTCCAGGGAATTGGCTCCTCGCTGCTCCCAGGTGTCTGCTGAGCTCCTCCTTGGGCCCGGGTCTCCTCCTGAGGTGGTTCTGCTCCCAGGAGAGCTCAAACCCTTCATGACCCCTGAGCTCTGCCCTGACCCCAGGACTGATGCACATTCCGCTTTTCCATGGGGGATATCTGGGATCCCACACAGATGGGAACAACCAGAACTGCAAAAGTGACTTCCCTTTGGGAGAGATCCCTTTGGGATCTTCCCAACACGGGCAGATCCTTCTAAGGCTCTTTGGAAATGCTGCTGGAGATCAGGGAGAGCCCTAAAAAGCAGGAATTGCTTTAGGCCAGCTCTGGAGAGCCCCAGGTTGGTTTTCCCCAGCGTTCAAGCTCCAGGGGCACTTTGGGGAACAGGGAGGTCTCCAGACCTGGATGGGGAGGCCCTGGAATGGAGGAGCTGTGGATTCCCACCCCTGGAAGTGTCCCAGGCCAGGCTGGACAGGCCTTGGAGCAGCCTGGGACAGTGGAAGCTGTCCCTGGTGGCACTGGTGATTTTTAAGGCCCTTCCAACCCCAGCCATTCCAGGATTCCCTGTGGCAGGAATGACAGCAGTGATCCCTCCTCGAAGGATTCGGGAAGGGGGAATTTGGGAAGCAGCTCCTCAGCTAAAAGCAGCCACTGTAGGGTCAGAGGTTTCAAGGGGACACAAAATGTCCCTGTCCACAGAGAATCCTTCTATCCCACGGGACTTGGATGAGATTTACCTGCAGATTAAAGGGATTTAAAGCCTGTGGTGCCCAAATTCCCACAGAATCCCCAGGGATCCATTTAATTCCTTGAGAATTTGTTTCATTTGGAGCACTCTGAGGGCACCCGAGGCATGGACAGTGCCTGGGAATGTGGGATGGGATATCAGGAGAACAGCTCTCCTCTGGAGGGACTTTGGGGGACCCTGAGAGATCCCTTTGGGAAGCCGAGTTGTCCTGGAGATCCCAGAATCCCGGGATAGTTTGGGTTAGGAGGGACCTTAAACCCACCCAGTGCCAGCAGGGACACCTCCCACTGTCCCAGGGCATTCCAGCCTGGCCTTGGGCACTTCCAGGGATCCAGGGGCAGCTCCAGCTGCTCCGGGCCACCAGGGCCTCACCAGAAGAAGGAAAATTTCATCAAAACACCAATTTTCCTCTCAGTGTGTTTGCTTTTATGGACAAAAACTGGAACCTTCCCTAAAAAAGTGGCTGTGGAACAAGAGTTCCCAAATCCCTGTTTTCTGCAGGAAAAGTTTCCTGCTTCCCAGACTTTCCCTGTTATTCCAGGCTGTTTTTTTCCCCTGGCACCCTTCAATCCATGAAAAAGCCTCAGAATCTGCAATTTCTGATGTCATTCAATTCCACTTCCATTCCCATTCCCTTTTTCTGCTTTTGGAGCTGGAGCTCTCAAATTTGTGTTCACTCAATGGGGCTGAGTCTGGAAAATCCAGGAGAAATCTGTGTTAAAGATAAATTAAATTAAATTAAATTAAATTTAATCCCTCCAGTCTTTCAGGCTGATTCCTGAAGGCCAGAGCCCAGCCCTGCACCTTTCCGGAGGGAGCAGGAATTTCCATGGAGGATTTCCAGATCTGGTTTGGAGTTGGAAATCTGGGAAATGCCACAACCTTTGAACCTGCCCCAGCCCCGGGGTTCTCCAGCACGGGTGGAGCAGGGAGCCGATGGGAAAGCTCCCAAAATTCCAAGAGCAGAGATAATTCCAGCCTTTTCCATGAGCGCTGATCCCGGTGGCCTCTCTGCTGAGGGAAGTATTCCCTCTGCTGACTGGACCAAGGAACTCTTCATGGACACAACAAAATCATCATTTAGGGGGGGAGAAGATGAGAAAGAATCCTTTCCTAAACCTGCAGGGAAATCCCTAAAGCCAATTTATTTAGGGATGAACGAGCCAAATAAAGTTTAGGATGAGTTTTTCCCCCTGGAAAAGTCCCAACTCTGAATTGAGTTCTGCTGATGAAGTTTAAGAGCTCGAAATTCCTCCAGGCTGAGTTTGAGGAGTGCAGCAAACCCTGGATATTCATTTTTAAGGAAATAAATCAACATTGGTGCTCTGTCAGAGCCCAGAAATGCTCCAAACATCCAATACATTTCCCTCCTAATTCCTGTTTGCTTTAGGATTCCCAGTTGTTCATCCCTCACTTGTTATCTCCGTATTTATTTTGCCCCAATTCCAGAAGCACTGATGTCATCAGCCAGCTGATTCCTCCACTGCTGCAAAAACTTTTGGGTTTTGAGAGGAGGAGGGAATTTTTCATGGCTGTTTTTCATCAGATTTTCAAGACTTTTTTCCTTCAGCACCCAAAATTGAAGGACTGAAGTGATACCCCCTGTGCTGGGCGAGCAGGAAAGCAGAATTCCAGCTGGATTGGGTTATCCAGCTCCTTGGCAGCAGCAGCTGTGCCTGTTTGAGATTAATTTGAGCTCCAATTTAATTATTTGATCCCTAAAATTTGGCTGATCAGACCGTGGGGTTTTTCCTTTGTGGAACAGCTCAACCATTCCTGTAGGTTGGGTTCCAGTTCCATCCTCGGCTCCTCTGGAAACAAATGGGATTTTCCCCTTTAAATGTGCTGTCTGACGGCTCATGTGGAGAGAACTGGTTGGGATAAACCTCTGGAGCACTGGAGAGAACATTCCCACCTTTTATATGGGGTTCTGAAGGAGCTCAGATTGAGTTCCCACACAGGGCCCGCTCTTAAATCCAGATGCAGCTCCAGAACCTCTCAAATTTGGCTCCAGAACCTCTCAAATTTGGCTCCAGAACCTCCCAAATTTGGCTCCAGAACCTCCCAAATTCAGCTCCAGAACCTCTCAAATTCAGCTCCAGAATCAGGATCCAGAGCTGCAGGCTCAGCCCAGCTTCTGTCCAACAGCAAGGCAGGAACTGCACATTCCCATTCATTTCCTGAGGTTTCGTCCCTTCTTCACATTCCCTTAAAAACCCACATCCCCCAAAATTCTGGATGTGATGGGGCACATCCAGCACTGCCGGCACGGGCTGAAGCAGCCCCGGGTGGCCCCATCTCTCCCAATCCCAGTTTTTAACTTTTTTCCTCTCCTTCCCCAAGTCCTTCAGCGCTGCCTGTACAATTCCATTCCGCCAGGAAACGTTCCCAAAAAAATAAAAGAAAAAAGGAATGAAATTTGACTTCTGTATGCAAATCTCAGCCCTGTGCATAATCAGGGAGGACACGAGCTCACCCAGTGTCCTCCAAACTGCATTTGAGGATGGAAAATGCGCAGCCCTCACTCAACCTCCAACCCCCAGGCCTTGCCCAGGCAGATATAAAAAGGATCATTCCTAATTAAGGAGTTTATTTAAACCAGGTGACGTTAACTGTTCCAAAATGGAAATGGGATTTTAAGGACTTTCCGGGCTCATTTTCTGTTGTTGATGTGGGTCTGGAGCTGTGGGGGAACTGGAAATGCTCCCTGCCAGAAGGGGCTGGGGTGGGGCCACCTCTGCTGGTGGGGGTTGATCTGGATGGAAACTCCCTTTTGGGAAAAGCCTTTGGGATTCTGGTGCTCAGGATCCCAGAAATGAGGTTGGAAAAGAGCTCCAAGGTCATCGAGTCCGAGCTGTGCCTGATCCCCACCTTGTCCCCAGCCCAGAGCACTCAGTGCCACCTCTGGGCCTCCCTTGGACACTCCAGGGATGGGGAATCCAAACCCCCCTGGGCAGCCCCTGCCAAGGCCTGAGCACCCTTTCCATGGGGAAATTCCTGCTGCTGTCCACCCTGAGCCTCCCCTGGCCCAGCCTGAGGCCGTTCCCTCTCCTCCTGTCCCTGTTCCCTGCGAGCAGAGCCCGACCCCCCCTGTGCCCCCTCCTGTCAGGGACTGTGCAGAGCCACAAGGTCCCCCCTGAGCCTCCTTTGCTCCAGGCAGGGATGTGTCAGACCGTGAAATCCAAGGAATTGGGAATTCCTGAGCTCTCTGTGGTGTCAGTGCTGCCCCAGCAGGACCTGCCCTCTGTCCCACCTGTCCCTGGGGCTCCAGCACAGCCCTGGTGACAGCCACGAGGTTCTCGAGGGACACAAATCCATCCCAATCTTCATTTTGCCATTCCTGGAGCAAACTCCAGCAAGAAAAGCCCAAAAGAACCCCATTTTCCCCTCAGGAGGTCCCACCCCTTTGGGATTTGCTGTTTCAACGCTGAGGAGTTGGTTCTGTTCACAAAACCAACCCAAAAACTGGAAGAGCCGCTCCCAGGCCCAACCAAAAATTCACCTGGCTCGTGATTCATTAAAGCTGATTAATTAAACCTCACTCAGACAAAAGGGTTTGGATCACCAGCACTGGGATGCCACAGGAATCAACTCTCCCTGCACCCTATCCCAGTCCCAGCTGCTCTGCTAATTGTTTCTGTTAATTATATAATTATTATCTCTATTAATCCCAATCCTTCAGCCCACCCAGCTTTAGGATCTGCACACGGGGAGGGTTTGATGCCACAAACCTCCCCTGGCCAGGCTTGGGGGCGCTGCCTGAGCCACAGGAGCTGTTTAATTGGGAGTGGGTTCTGATTGAATTGGGTTTGAATGGTTCACACTGCTCCCAGAAGGCTCTCAGAGATCCCTAAATCACATTTATTCACGGCTGGAGCCTATGGTTCTTCCTGGTGGTTTCCTGAAAGCAGCTCTGAACCCCTGTCCGTGATATCCGGGAGGATCTGGGGTGGGGATGCAATTTCAAATCTCCTTCAAATCAGCTTCAAATTGGCTTCAAATCAGCTTCAAATCAACTTAAAATCCACTTCAAATTTGCTTCAAATCAGCTCCAAACCAGAGCTCTGTTCAGTCCCATGAAGAGGGAAAGGCACCACTCATCCATTGGGATTTTCAGTGGGAATTCTACATCAGGTCTTTCCTATTCCTGATTCCCGTTTCTGCCACCCAGGGAATCATCCTGGTGACTTGGCAGCTCCTCTGAAGTGATGCAGCCCAAAATCAGCCTCAAATCAGCCCAAGATCAGCTTCAAATCCAGAGCTCTGCTCATTCCCATGAAGGGGGAAAGGCACCACTTCTCCACCTGGATTTTCAGTGGGAATTGCACATCAGGGCGTTTCCCATCCCGGGCTCCCATTTCTGCCACCCAGGGAATTCTCCCAGCTCCTCTGAGGTGAAGCAGCCCCCTGAAGGATCCCACGGGAATGATCCAGGTTTAATCCCGTTTCCCTTAAAGCTGCTGGAGCTCTGGCCCTGTGGGTGCCCAGGGCAGCTCCAGGGGAGGCTGCAATCCCACAGAAATCCCCCTTTTCCATGAACTCTGAACATTTCCCGGCCCTTTCATCTTTTGGAGTGAATTTTTCACGCATGGAGATTGTTTTGGACGGATGAGCCGAACACAAACCCTGCAGGCAGCCGAGTTCAGGGACGGTGAAGGCACAGAAAGGATCCTCAGGAAAGAAGGAATTATTGTGACAGGAGCAAATCAACTTCAAATCCAGCTCTTCCAGCAGAGCTGTGAGCCAGAAAAATCATGGAACAAATTCCCACCTTGATTCCAAAGTGTTTTGTTATTGACACTGCAAGGAGACCCCGAGCACACCTGGATTTATCCAGCTGTGCTCCACACCTGGATCCCTCAGCTCCAAATCCCTCAGACCCAATCCAGACCTGGGCCAGCAGGAAAAGGAATCCCTCAGCTCCTTCCTGGCACTGGAAATGCACTGGGAGCTTCTGAGAAATCCTTCATGGAAATGGGGTGAGGTTCCGTGAATTCCCAGGATTTCTCAAGCTGAGAACTGGAATTTCCACCCTGAGCTGAGCAAGGAGGGAAATCCCAGGGTGGGCTCAGCAATCCAAGGTGGCTCTGGGATAGAAATCCATGGGAATCCTTGTTTTTCTGGGGATGTTCTCGGGAGCCTCTGGGGGTGATGAAAGCCCTGCTGGTGGTTCAGAACTGCGCTGGCTCCGGAGTTTTTGTGGATCGGTCACTGCCCTGGATCTGCACATCACTGCAATGAAATGGGGCTTCTCCTGGTCCTTTTCCTAAATTCCAGACAGAGATGGGATTATCACAGGTCTAGGCTGCTCTGGGCTCTCCCTCAGTCTGAGGTTGAACTCTAAAACTCAATATTTACATCACAACCAGACCTGGAGGGGCTGGAGCGAGTCCAGGGAAGGGAACGGAGCTG
This sequence comes from Eopsaltria australis, assembly GCA_034509425.1. Lineage (NCBI taxonomy): Eukaryota > Metazoa > Chordata > Aves > Passeriformes > Petroicidae > Eopsaltria > Eopsaltria australis. The sequence goes on along the minus strand of JAVTVJ010001159.1, from coordinate 41,363 downwards.
GGAAGCAGCTGGAGGATCCTGAGGGAGCTGGAAAGGGACTCAGCCTGGAGCAAAGGAGGCTCAGGGGGGACCTTGTGGCTCTGCACAAGTCCCTGACAGGAGGGGGCTCCTCAAAGTTGGTTCTTTTTTGGACAAAAGGAATATTCACCTAAAAAATGCTGAATTTCTGGGGTTTTTTGTTTGTTTGTTTATTTTTAATAACCTGCAGCAGGATGGAAAATGATTCCGTTTAAATCAGGCTTTGGGTCCTCTCAAAAGCACCCCACAAACCCTTTTTAAGGACATTATTAACATAATTATTTTACAGGGATTAAAAGATTTATCCTTACTGAAAAATTCCTATTCTGTGGAGCCACGGAGATCCCTTGTTCTTTTTAGTCTTGTAATGCGCTAAAATTACTGGATTTGGATTTGGATTTTTGAAAATTAATGGGTTTTGCCCATGAAGTAAAAAAAAGTTTCAGTTCTTCTATCAGGTCTGTAATTCTGTGCTTCTGTGTGTCTCTAATCCTGGGATTCTGGGATTCTATTATTCTATGATTCTGTGATTCTGTAATTCTGTAATTCTCTGATTCTATAACTATAATTTTATGATTCTGTATTTCTCTTATTCTGTAATTGTATAATTCCATGATTCTATAATTTCATAATTCTGTGATTCCATAATTTTATGATTCTTTATGATTCTCTGATTCTATAATTCCACAATTCTCTAATTCTAGAATTCCATAATCCTATGATTCTCTGATTCTGTGCTTCCATAATTTTGATTCTAAACTTTCATGATTCTACTGTTCTGTATTTTTACTTTTCTGTAATTCCATGATTCTCCAATTCTCTGATGCTCTGAGCAGGTCCATCCTCCACCAAACCAGGTTTTTAGCCACGAATATCCAAGATTATCCCAAATTTCTCCAGTCTGGAAGTGCCTGGAAGGAACTGGAGGTGACCGGGGCCAAACCCATCCCTGTTGCCACCAGAGAGCCCCAAGCATGGGGACCCTGGGAGGGAAAATCCCTCAGGAAATGGGAATTCCTGGTTTGTGTCCCACAAATCCCACCCAGGGCCGGAATTCCATCAGCCCAGTGATGCCCCGGTCACCAAAGGGACATTGGGAGGAGGTGGCAGCGGGAGGGGGGTGACAGTGCCAGAGCCATGGCAACGAGGAGCGTCACCCTGGCAACGCTCCCGGCTCATCCCGGAGATCAGCGAAGGCGTCTGAGGAGGGATCCCGATCGCTGCTCCTTCCCCATCCCGGCTCCTTCCCCATCCCTTCTCCTTCCCCATCCCGGCTCCTTCCCGATCCCGGCCCCTTCCCCATCCCGGCTCCTTCCCCATCCCTTCTCCTTCCCCATCCCGGCTCCTTCCCCATCCCTTCTCCTTCCCCATCCCTTCTCCTTCCCCATCCCTTCTCCTTCCCCATCCCTTCTCCTTCCCCATCCCTTCTCCTTCCCGATCCTGGCCCCTTCCCGATCCCGGCTCCTTCCCCATCCCTTCTCCTTCCCCATCCCAGCTCCTTCCCGATCCCGGCCCCTTCCCAATCCCGACTCCTTCCCAATCCCGACTCCTTCCCCATCCCTTCTCCTCCCCTATCCCGGCTCCTTCCCGATCCCGGCTCCCACCGGAGCTGCCGAGGGCCGGGGGTGGCACCGGGCAGGGCCCCGCTCCCAAATAAAGGGATTTCCATGTCTGGCACATTCGGGAGCCGCTCCCAGCTCAGAACTGGAATGGGAAAGGCGGGACTGGGAGCGGCTCTGAGGGAACGGCCCGAGGTGCGAAGGAAATGTGGGAATTTCAGTGGGATGGGAATCAGGGAGGGGAAATGGGAGATGTTCCTGGGAGGCAGCAGAATCCCACCGATATCAGAGGGGCCGCGAGGAGCGGCCTGGAAATCCCTGAGACCCCAGAGTGGGTTGGGATGGGAGGGAATTTATGGATCATCCCATTCCAAGCTGGCCTTGGACACTTCCAGGGATCCCGGGGCAGCCCCAGCAGCTCTGGATAACCTGGGCCAGGATGGATGTTTTAATTCTTCAGATTTCATAAATCTTTTCCGTTGTTCTGGTTTGTTTGCTGCCTTTTTCCCCCCTTTTTTTTTCCTTCTCTTGGGAATATCCTGGATGTTCCTCACTAGGAATGTTCCCTCCCAGCTCTGCTGTTTGATGATCCCCAAAAGACCTTTCTTCTGCAGGGAATGGCTGTGGAAAAGGGGGATTCAAGGGGGATTTTTCCCCTTCAGGGATGCAGAAAAGGCCCCAGTTTGGGTTCCTGGATGTTCCCTGTGCCAGGGCCTGGATCCAGCAGGACAGAAACCGAGCAGAATTTCAGTAGGGAAAAAAACCAAGAATTCAAATAATTCAAGAATTAAAACAATTTAAATTAAAGCATTTTTCAAAAAATAAAATCTAAAAATCTAAAAATTGATTCTAAAATTAAAATTCAAATTTAAAATGTAAATTTTGATATTAAAATTAAAAATAAAATTAAAAATAAAAAAATAAAAATAATTTGAATTAAAATAATTCCAAGCCCTTTTCCCGTGGATTAGGGCACAAGCAGCTGCCGGGGCAGCCCGGGGAGCTCCCGCCCCTCTCCCCCCAAACCTCTGAGGTTCCCAGCCCGGAATGCTGATCCCGAATCCACGAGGTGCAGCCACAAGAGGGAGATCCAAGCTCTGGAAAGCACCCGGGAGGCTCCCGAGGTTTGGCTGGGAGCAGGAACTGCGGCTGAGCATCCTCCCCGTCCCGGGACACTCGGGAATATCCCAAGGATCCCTCCCAGCTCCGGGAAAGGCGGGAGATGGATTCGATATTCCCGGTGGGTGTCAGCCTGGGAATGAAATCACAGTTCAGGGCCTTCTTTGGCTTCTTTTATTTTGCTGGGATTTTGGTGCTGTCGAGGTTAATTGGGCACCAAATTGACAGAGGCAAATAATTAATAAATGGAAATGGAGAGAGGAGAGGAGAGGAGAGGAGAGGAGAGGAGAGGAGAGGAGAGGAGAGGAGAGGAGAGGAGAGGAGAGGAGAGGAGAGGAGAGGAGACGAGAGGAGAGGAGAGAGAGCGAGCGAGAAGGAGGGAGGGAGGGTGAGAGGAGAGGGAGGAGGGAGAGGATGGAGGAGGGCGAGAGGAGAGAGAGGAGAGGAGGAGGAGAGGAGAGGAGAGGAGGGAGAAGGGAGAGGAGGGGAGGGGTAGTGGGGTGTGGCGGTGCGATGAGGAGAGGGGAGAGAGAAGAGGGAGGGAAGAAAGGGAGGGAGGAAGGGAAGGGAAGGGAAGGGAAGGGAAGGGAAGGGAAGGGAAGGGAAGGGAAGGGAAGGGAAGGGAAGGGAAGGGAAGGGAAGGAAAGGCAAGGAAAGGAAAGGAAAGGAAAGGAAAGGAAAGGAAAGGAAAGGAAAGGAAAGGAAAGGAAAGGAAAGGAAAGGAAAGGAAAGGAAAGGAGGAAAGGAAATCCATGGAAATATTCCTTTTTCCTGCCACAATGGAAACGGAAGCAGCCTGGGTCCAACTGACCCCTCTCTCCATTACATGCAATAATTACTTAATTATCTCGGATAAAAATATCCCATTATCCAGAGGCCCTAATGAGCCTTGGCAATGCTGCAGGGCTCTGTGTTTGCATGGAATTGTGAGGGAATCCAGCCTGGAACCGCCCCTGGCAAGGCCAAATCTCCTCATGGAGCAGCTCTGGTGTCACTGATCCCGGGAACGGCAGTGACACAATCGGTGGGAGTCAAGTGGTGACACCACGAGCTCATTAAATCAATGGGTAATTAACGACACAATTGCCAATAGTTACTGGAACAGATTCCTCAGGTTCCATCCCTGCCTGGCTCCAGCAAAATCCAGGTTTTCCACTTCCTTCGATTTTGTTCTTCCTTGGATTTTGCCCTAAAGCTGCTCCCCTGGGATTTCCACAGCGGGGATTTATTTGGGATGGGTCGCTGTCCTAAAAGTCCGCTCTCAAACGCGTTTTTCTCCCTTTTCCAGGGGAATATTCCTGCCTGGAGGGTGCGGCAGTGTCCGCAGCGCTGCCGCCAGCAGAGGGGGAAGGAGCTGCGGAGAAAGGGAAGGAGGCGCCTGCAGGAGCGATCCCGCGGGCTGGAAACGCCGAGTCCTTGGAATCTCACCCCAAAACAACTCCCGGAGATTTCGTGGAGCTTTCCTTGGAGCCGAGGGGGCAGTGGGAGAGGGGGATCGGGGGATGCGCGAGCTGCAGGGGCGCGGGACAGGCTGGGACACGGGGCAGAGCCCCCCGAAATCCCTGAGCTGTCACCGGCTGGAGAACCCGAGATCCACCCCAGAGAGCTCGGGAATTCCCAATTCCTTGGATTTCACGGTCTGACACATCCCTGCCTGGAGAAAAGGAGGCTCAGGGGGGACCTTGTGGCTCTGCACAGTCCCTGACAGGAGGGGGCTCAGGGGGGGTCGGGCTCTGCTCGCAGGGACCAGGGACAGGAGGAGAGGGAACGGCCTCAGGCTGGGCCAGGGGAGGCTCAGGGTGGACAGCAGCAGGAATTTCCCCATGGAAAGGGTGCTCAGGCCTTGGCAGGGGCTGCCCAGGGAGCTTTGGAGTCCCCATCCCTGGAGGTGTCCGAGGAAAGCCTGGAGGTGGCACTGAGTGCTCTGGGCTGGGGACAAGGTGGGGATCGGGCACAGCTCGGACTCGATGACCTTGGAGCTCTTTTCTCACTTCAATCATTTGATGATTCCATGATTTTTACCAGACTTTTAAGTTAATGAAGTTGCCAAAGGACTCTCCAAACTCTGGGATCCTCTTCCAGCCCATGGAGAAATCGGCACCTACGGAGAGGTTCAGCCTTTCCTGAGGGTGGGAAGGGGCTCAGGTGGGGCATGAGGCACCTCCATCCCAAGGACAGGATTTCCCATCCCAAGGACGGGATTTCCCATCCCAAGGACGGGATTTTTTCCTGCTGTAACAACACCCGGCTCGGATCGGATGTTTTAATTTCTACTGCAATTGGAGCCGAAGGTTCCTCTCCTCAGGTAATCAACGATTCCCCAAAAGATTGCGAGCAATTTTCAAACCCAGCTGCTCTAAACTTCCAAACGCTGTGGGATTTCCTGGTTTGTTGTTGTTGTTCTGGGGTTTTTTTGGTTTTTTCAATGGAGAAAAAGCAGCGTTTTCTGCCTCGAGGGACTGGATTTTCTCAGTGGCAAAACCTCTCCCTCCTTTCCCCAATCACCTTTTGATGGAGAACCGCTCCGCGAGAAATAAATATTCCCTCTCAGCTTTCCTTGCTGATAATTGAATCTCCATCAGGTTATCTGCCCCTCGAGCCCTCCCGGGGAGCGCCGATCTCTGACGGAGCGGCCGGAGGTTAAAATGAAAGGATTATTGTCACCTCTAATGGGTGTTCGGCCCCACAACGCCGCAGCCGGAGGAGAATTGTTGGTTTATCTGCAGAGATTATCGGAGCCATCGAGATAACGCTCCGAGCGAAGGGACAAATTCGCCCTGGCTCTGCAATCAAGGTCTTCCCAGGCTCCGGAATACGCACAAGGAGCTGGATAATGGATTTTTCCTCCTCCTCCCACCCCAGCTCTGCCCGTGGCAGCCTCGGGAATTGCAGCAGAGCTCTGCTCGTCCCCTGCTGGATTTATTTTTGTTGGGGTTGCTGCAATTTTCCAAATTGGGCACCTGTTGGTCAGACGGCTCAGGAGCGATGGGGAGCCGGAGCCGGGCGGGGCCTGCGCTGACGGGGGGGATAATTTTCCTTCCTTTCATTTAAATTCACTCCCTTCGCCTTTCTGCTGTCAAAATATTCAGGAAGTGGAAGGGAAAATTGTTCCTGCGGCGTTCGCTGCTGCTCAGGGGCTCCTGCAGCAGGGAAAAAAAAGCTCTCTCAGCTCCGGGAGTGCCACACACTCTGGAAAGGTTAAAATTCAATGGATGGAGAGCCTGGAAAAGCACCGGGCGCTGCTGTGGATTCACCTGGCAAAGCAGAGCTCCAACGATCTTCTGTCAGCTCTGCCCTGCCGAGCCAAAAACCAAAATATCAAAATTGGCGTTTAATTCAATTGTGCCCAAAGCGGAGCTTTGTGCTGTCACCTCCCGAGCGGAGGAGGAAATGTCACAGCCCTGCCCCTTCCCACGGGGTGCAAACAACAGCAGCGCAAAAATCACAGCTTTGGGAGCAAAATTTTCCCGAAACTCCTGGCAGATCCAGGCTGGATCAGTGCTGGCCATCCTGAAGGGTTCTTTACCCGGCCAGGACCGATCTCAGTGAGCCTCAAATTTACCTGGGCTGAGGAACAAAACGCCTTCACCTGCCCTGGGTCAGAAATTCAGTGCCTGGGTGTCCATAAATCCATGGAGTGCCCTCCATGCCCATGGCTGGCACCACTTTGGGGGTTTTAAGTTATAAATCAGGTTAAAAAATAAATGCAAAACTGTGCCTGAGTGAGGAATTCAGAGTGCTGAGCCCTCCCGGGGTGACAGTCAGACACCTGAACAATTCCAACAGGGAAATGCTGAGCCCAGGGAGAGCCCCAGCGATGGAAAATGAAATAAAATCACTGAGGGCTCCCCAAACATCAACTCCAGTGGGATTTATTCATCACACCCAACCCAAACAGCCACAAATCTGCTGTGAACAGGATCTGGCTGTCCAGAGGGGAAAACTGAGTGGAGGGGAGTGGGGAAAAAAGGGTAAAAATCAGAATGAGAACAGCGACAGGGGGATAATGTCACAAAAAATGTCCTAACATTTCTAGGAGGGTGATTCCAACCCTCCCTGCTGCTGTGGCACTGAGAGTGAACTCCGCGGTCACCGGGGTTTGGGCACCCGCTAAATGTGTCACTGTCACAGCTCCGGGGTTTGGTGTCATTGTCACAGCCCCGGGGTTTGGTCACCCATTAAAGGTGTCACCATCACAGCCCCGGGGGTTTGGTGTCACCATCACAGCCCCGAGGGTTTGGTGTCACTGTCCCAGCCCCTGGGCTGGGCTGGTCCCGGTGCTGTCACACCCCTGGATGCTCAGCAGGGCCCAAATTTCTGCTGTTAATTGGGGCAGTTTGATGATGCTCAGTGGGAGTTCAGGGTTGGTCACAGGGTCCTCAACAGGAGCGACCTCGAGCGGTGCCTTTGTCCCGGGTGGAACAACATCGGGAAAAACTGGGATAAAAGAACCTCAAATTGTGCAAAAGCTGCAGCTCCAACTCACAGAAAGGGATTTTTAAGGGAATTGGTGATTTCGTGGAATCCCGGAGTGGTTTGGGGTGGGAGGAAACTTAAATCCCATCCAGTGCCAGCCCTGCCATGGCAGGGACACCTGCCACTGTCCCAGGCTGCTCCCAGCCCCAGTGTCCAGCCTGGCCTTGGCCACTGCCAGGGATCCAGGGGCACAAACAGCAAATCTGGCAATTCCATCCCAGCCCCTCCCCAGCCTCCCAGGGAACAATTCCTTCCCAATCTCCCATCCATCCCTGCCCTCTGCCACTGGGAAGCCATTCCCTGCCTCCTGTCCCTCCATGCCTTGTCCCCAGTCCCTCTCCACCCTTCTCACAGCCCTGTCCATCCTTTCCATGAGGCAGCAGCAGGAAGGGAGGAAGGAAGCAGAGACACCCCATGACCCACTCACATTCCCAAAATTTGTGCAGGAAAGCCAGAGTTAAACCCCAAATCCCAAACTGGGTTTTAGGTTTCTTTAATGCCATCCAATATTTTCATTGTTTCCTCTGAATTCTGCCCTTCACGCCGAGCAGTCCCCAGGAGGACACCGGGGATCCATTGGCACATTCCCGCTGTCCCCAGCTCCATCCATGGGAACAAGCACAGCCCCGTGGGAACAGCACAGGGATAAATCCAGCAGGATGCAAATTCCCATTGCCTCCTGCCCTGCCCTGCCAGACAGAATCCACGGGAGCAGTGGGGTTATCAGGGAGGCGTTCACGGGAGGTCTGGGAAGGGATGGATAGAGACATCCTGGAGTTAATAAGGGAGAGCAGGGAAAATGCATATTCATGGAGCCTCCTGGGAAGGCAATTTGTAGGAATCAAATCAGTTTGCAGAGTGGAGAGAGCAGCTGGATGACACCACGGATCCTGCTGGGAATGACTGCGGAGGTGTCAGAGTCAGCAGCGCTCCCTGAGCTCTGGGATTGGGATTGGGATTGGGATTGGAATTGGAATTGGAATTGGAATTGGAATTGGAATTGGAATTGGAATTGGAATTGGAATTGGGATAGAAAGGCTGAGCAGGTGTCGGAGCCACAGCTCTCCCTGAGCTCCGGGATTTGGATTGGGATTGAAAGGCTGGGGAGGGGTCAGAGCCCACAGATCTCCCTGAGTTTTGGGATTAGGACTGGGATTGATGGGCTGGGGATGTGTCAGAGCCAAGAGCTCTCCCTGAGCTCTGGGATTGGGATGGGGATTGGGATTCAGTGGCTGAGGAGGTGTCGGAGCCCACAGTGGAGCCTCTCCTGTCTGTGCTGCTCAGGGAGTGACCCCAGCTCTGCAGGGAATGTGGAATGGGAGTGTTGGAATTCCCGTTTTTCCAGGCTCTGCCCCATCCCCTCCACGAGGAGCAGCCCCTGGGATGGGTTTGTGCCACTTCCAGAAGCTCCGGGAGCCTTTGGCAGCTCGGGAGAGGCAGGTGCTGATAACGAGAGATAAAGAGCAGCGGTGATGGGGTTTGTGTTGGGCTGGGAGCAGCATTCCCGGCGGGCAGGGCAGGAATTCCAGCCCCTCCTCCGCGCTCGCTGGAGCTTTTGTGCTCTCCAAGAGGCTCCACGTGCTGCCCATGGAGGTGGAACATCTGCAAAGGCTCCTGCAGCTCCACGCTGCCAAAGCCCTGGATCTGAACCGCGTTTGGAGCCGCGTTATCGTTATTTATCCATTTGCTGGAGAACCAGAGCTGAGCTCGCTGGAAATGCTTTAAAATGTGGTTTATTTCCGAGGAGGCCATAAATAAACCCCATTACGGGAGGTGCTGCAAACGGGCTGAGATAAGCCTGGCACGGAGCTGGTGTTTCTGGGGGGATTTGCAGAGATCGATCCCCCTCTAATTTCCCTTAAAAAAAAACCCCAGAAATTGTGGCCTGGGGGTGATTTGGCTCCGGGCCTGCAGCTTTTCATACCCAAGGATTCCAGAGGCTCCTCAGTGAGGAGCAGCTGGAATTGTGAGGCTGCAGATCTGCTGCTGGCAGCTGTGGGGTCACTCTGGGTGTGCTCAGGGATGTGTGGGGTTCGGGGGGTGGTGACAGCTCCCAGAGTGTCACTCCAGGGACACCAGGACATCCTGAATCCCGTTAAACCCAAGGCACTGGTGGCACTGGGATAATTTTTATGGCTCTTTTATGACCCTTATTTATCTTTTTATGCCATTTTTTGCTGGTTGGTGGCTCCCAAGAAGTGTGAAATGCCTGGAAATTTGGCGGAATGAGGGGTCAGAACACGGATCCATCCATGCCTGGGTTTCCTCTGGGGGATTTCTCTGCCTCCCAACTGATCTGGAGGAGCTGGGATGGGGAAAGCCCTTAGAGAAATGAGGGCTGGGAGTTCCCAAGGAAAGGAGAGGCTTTGCTGAGCTCAGCCCAGTGCCCTGAGCCCAGCACGGCCACAGGGGAGGGGTGGGAGTGAGCCGAGGATACGGAAAATTCACCCAGAACCCATCCTGGAGGAAAGGCAGGAGCTGAGGACATGGGAAATTCCCCCAGGATTTTCCTGGAGGAAAGGCAGGAGCTGTGTGGTGCTTCCAGAGGCTGCAGGGTGGGTGGGAGATTGCTGCTCCCAGCTGGGATTGAAGGGGAGCAGGGAGGAATTTCCTCCTGGATCAGACAGGGCTTGGTTTTCCAACCCATCCCTATTCCCAAGCAAAGCATTGGATAGGGATAATGTCCCCATCGCAGATCACTCTTCATTCCCACTCTTACACTCCCAGAAGTGCTCAGCACTGATATTGTCACCAAATCCCTCTTCCCAGAGTTCCCATTATCCCAAAATCCTGGTGCTGAAGAGTGGGGTGTAAATCCAGAGGCAGAGCTTGGGCACAGGTAACAATTCCCAAAATCCCTATTCCCAGAGTACCCTTTATCCCAAAATCACAGTGCTGAAGGGTGGGGTGTAAATCCAGAGGAGGCAGAGCTTGGGCACAGGTAAGAATTCCCAAATTCCCAGTGGGATCTGTGCTGGAATTGGTGCCCATGGCCTCATCCCAGGTGGGAGCTGCATTATTTTTGGCCTGATTTTCTTCCTTTCAGCCTCCTCTGGATTCTGCCCCAATTCCCAGCCGTGGATAACAACCCCTGATCCCGATGGCCTCGGGCTCTGGCTGCTTCCAGGAGCAAATGGAATGGGATGAAGGGAGCTGGGATTTGTTTTAATGAGTTTCCATAAATAGCTAAACTGGCTGCAAAATGCCAGCAATTATTCCCAAAAAAAGCCTCAGCCGGCTCCTTCCAGGAGGGATATCCATGGATGGATCCTGCTGGCATTTCATGGGAATGTTGGAGGGTGCTCCTGTGCTGTTTGGGGATTTGGGTGACAAATTGAGTGAGGACACTTCGGAACACGAAGGAATTCAGGGATTTGGGTGGCTCCCCGAGGGTTCGGTGGCTCCTCAGGGATTCCTGGGCTTTTCCGTTTAGCTCCACAATTCCATCTTTGGGATGAGGTTGTGTTGTTGCCAGAGCAGCTCAGGGCGTCATTCCCGTTTTTCCAGATTGGTTCTCCCAGCAGGGAGGTGGGATGGGATTGGATCAGGTGCTGGATTTGGGATGAGTCCCTCGGGAAGGCCGGAATGGCTCTCACCTGGAGATCGATCCCAGGAAACCCTGCCCTGACCTGGCAACTCCCACCAGGAACTCATTAGGAATTAATTAACTCTGATGAGGAAAAAATCCCGGAGAACGAGGTCCAATATTCCCAAAGTTGGCTCTGGAATGTATTTTCCTTCTCCTTGACATTTCTCTCCTCACTCCTGGAGTATTCAATGACTGATTAAATTCCCTTTGAAATGATTAATAAGATCCTGACCCTAATTCCATCCCGGGATTGGAATGACGGGATCAGCGCCGATGTTCTCCCTTCTTCCTTTCTGCTCCTTCAAAGAGAGAGGCCAAAAATAAAGAAAAAAGGGAGAAAAAAAGATAAAGAGAAAAGCAGGATACGTTTGGATTTAAACTCCATGGAAGTTGTTGTGCTCAGGACTGAAATCTCCCCTCCTGCTCCTGACCGTGGAAATGCTCCTGACATCCCAACTCCAGCGGATTTAGGCTGGGAGTTTTCACTCCCCTGGAATGTTAATGGCTCTGGGGCACTTCATTCCTTTGGGATCCGTAAATCCTGGCTGGAATTGAGAGGTGCTGGGTGGATTTCAGGGTTTCCTTGCCCTGGAGCAGCCCAGGAAAGGGGTGAAAATGATGGGAGAACTTCGGGAATGCTGCTACTCCCTAGGCCCATGGAAGGGAAATCATCTTCCTCTTCCCTCCCCAGGCTGGGCCTTGGTGTTCCCCTGCAAGGAGAAAAGAAGGCTGTAAAAACTGCAGGATTTCTGTTTTTAATGGGATTTTTCTTGGGGTTTTTTGGTTCTTTTGGGGTTTTTTGGTGGGAGAATATTTTTTGTTTTTTCTTGGCCAGTTTTGGATTTTTTGTTTGAGTCGTTTCTGTTGAAGGAGGGATGGAGGCACAAACTGGACACTCTGGAGATTGAAACATTGGGCAGAGCCTCCAAGAAAGGAAAAATTCCTGCAGAAAAAGGGAAAAAATCCCAAGGAGCTGGGAAATGTGCTGATAAATCCTAATTCTGCTTCCTCCTTTTCCTTCCTTGCTTTTGAATTCCATCCCTGGCCTTTTGCTGCTGAACTGTGCCGAGGATGAGCCCGGAGCAGCCGCAGGGTCCTTGGCATTCCATGCCTGGGTGCACTGGGAATTCTCCCGCCAGGAATTCACCCATCACAAATTCACCCGTTGGGAATTCAGGGAATTCACCTCCAGGAATTCACTCAATGGGAATCCACCTGATGGGAATTCCCCCATCAGGAATTCACCAACTGGGAATTCACCCATAAGGAATTCAACCAATGAGAATTCACCCGCCAGGAATTCACTTGATGGGAATTCACCAGCCAGGAATTCACCCACCAGGAATCCACACAACGGGAATTCACCCAGTGGGAATTCCCCCACCAGGAATTCACCCACCAGGATTTCACGCAATGGGAATTCACCTCCAGAAATTCAACCAATGAGAATTCACCCGCCAGGAATTCACCCACAGGAAATTCACCTGATGGGAATTCATCACCAGGAATTCACCCACAGGAATTCACCCACCAGGAAATCACCTGTCAGGAATTCACCCAACGGGAATTTATCTGTCAGGAATTCACTGCTGCCCTCGGCAGGGCCGTTCCCCATCTCTGCCCTCCAGGCTTCCAAGGCCGGTGATGGATTCAGCTCCGGGAAAGCCGCAGGGATGAGAGGATGCTCACAGGGAACCAGAAGTTGTTTCTTTGCTCCAGTGGAGGGGGGAAAAGTCCTGACCGTGCTCTGACCTTTCTCCAGCCTTCCCTGGAGTTATCCCAGAGTTCATGTGGAGCCCCCCACATCCCTGGGCTTTGGAAGGAGCTTCCTGAGTTCCGGTGGCCCGGGGGGCTGAGCTGCTTTTCCTCCTGGAATCCTTCTACGAGGCTCTGCCCTTCCACAGAATTTGGGATTTTTCCTTGGAAAACCAGGGACAAACCTTTAAATGAGTCTCTGTCCTTCCACGGGATTTGGTTTTGTTCCTTGGGAAACCGAGTACAAACCCCCCAGTGAGGCCCTGCCCTTCCATAGGAATTCAGATTTTTCATTGGAAAACTGGGGTCAAACCTTTAAATGAGGCTCCGCCCTTCCACAGGCTTGAGTTTCTTTGGAAAACCAGGGACAAAGCTTTAAATGAGGCTTTGCCCTTCCAAAGGATTTGGGTTTTTTCCTTGGAAAAGTGGGAGCAAAGCTTTAAATGAGGCTCAGTCCTTGATTTGTTTTTTTCCATGTAAAACCAGGAGCAAAGATTTGTGAAGATGGGGATGGATTTCCAGCCCTCTGGTGATGTGGGGGAGCTTTTCCCTTCCCTCTTCCCTGTCCCAAAGATATCCCTGCAAAGCCAAGGATGGATTCATGGCAGCAATAATTCACCCCTGAAGACTCAGGGGGAGCCCTGAGTTGATGTTTTAACTCTTCTTTCCAGCAGAAAACCTTCTGGAGGCCACTCCGAGCGAATTGCTGGGAATTAGGGTGGCTCTGCACTCCCAAGCGATCCATTCCCTGTTGGAAAACACGGCGTTACTTCACTTTTTTATTCCAATAAAAACTTTCCTTGCTGATTTCAGTGACGTTTCCCAGAGAAGCTGAAAACTCCAAAGTTCTCATTAAAAAAACCCAAAAAATTGCAGGATTTTTTTATTTTTTTTTTTAAATTCCTTAAATCGAAACTTCTGTAGGATTGGGAAATTAAAAGTTTAATATTCAGGTGTACATTTCCCAAATTTAAATATAGAACTATGGAGCGCTCCACATTTTCCTGGGATTTTTAATATTAAAAATGACATTTGCTATCCAAGCCCAGCCCAGCACTGACAGCTCTGAGGAAATTTAATCTCATCCCAGCTCCAGCTTTGCACAGCCCCTTCCTGGCAGATAATTTCCATCCCCTCTTCCCAAAAAACCTTTGGAAACGGAGTTTTTCCAATCAATCAGCAGGAAAGACTCAATAATTCCTGTCTGGATATTCCTGGATGGAGGAAAATCCCTGATTTCTTGTCCTGTCCCCAAAGCTGATTGGGCGGTGGCTCGTTCCTTTGTGTTCATCGTTTTCCTTGGATCCGTCCCCCACTGTCTCCCTGCTTTCCCAGAAAATTCCTTCATGGAAAAATCCATCCTTTAAGCATGGAACAGCAAAGCCATGGAAATCCCTGGTGCTGGTTTAAACCCCTGGTAAAGCCAGGCCTAGCAGCAGTGACAAATTGGCTCATTAGGGGACGTTAATTCCGTGTCATTTATTTCAGGGAGTGATGGGAATTGAGGATTCCCTTTGCTCGTGGAGACCCCGATCCCAGGGCAGGGAGAGGTCACCGGGCCCCAGGAGAAGGGAACAGAACATCAGGAAAAGAGGGAATGAGGAGAAAATTAATTAATTACTGCACCCAGGAGCTCTGGAAGGGCAGTAATTCCATCTCCCTCTGCCAGGGGAGCTCAGCATTCCAGCTGGAATTCCAGCAGGAATTTGATATCTGTGGGGCCCATTCCTGGAGCATCCACACCCACGGGATCATCCCAAACTCTCTGCATGGAAAACCAGCCCCAGACTCCTCCAGGAAAGCTGTTCCGGGTGATTTTTTTGCCTTGGCAGGGAATTGTGCCCTCCTGGATTCACCTGAGGCTCCTCCCAGGCATCTCCTGGAGCCTTTTCCTCTCTGGTATCCCAGGTATCAGCCCCAGGCTCCTCCAGGGAATGTACCTGATAGGACTTTTCAATTTTCATGGAACCTGCATCTCCCAGAGCCTTTTCCTCTCAGATTTAGGCACTTGATACCCTGGGGAGCAGCCCCAGACTTCTCCAGGGAAGCTCTTCCAGGTGTTGGGTTTTTTTTTGGCAGGGAATTGTGTCCTCCTGGACTCACCTGAGATTCCTTCCAGGCATCTCCCAGAGCCTTTTCCTGTCTGATATCCCAGGTATCAGCCCCAGACTCCTCCAGGAAAGGTACCTGAGATGATTTTTTCAATTTTCATGGAACCTGCATCTCCCAGAGCCTTTTCCTCTCTGATTTAGCACTTGTTATCCCAGGTATCAGCCCCAGACTTTCCAGGGAAGATGCCAGAGGTGATTTTGCTCTTTGCATGGAGCCTGCATCTCCCAGGATTTATGTGAGACTCCTCCCAGGCCTCTCTTGGAGTCTTTCCCCATCTCCTGGAAGGAGCCAAGATCCCAAACTGCAGCCTGGGACTCCTCCAGGGCAGGGATTTGTGAGCTCCCAATAAAAACAACAACATGGGCAGGGGGGGCTCCAGGCTCTGCATTCCAGGGAATTGTTTGCCATTCAGGATTTGGGATGGCACCCGGAGCACCAGGCTGGAAATCAGAGCTGGGATCAGTTCCTGAGCTCTGACTGACTTTCCCTCCAGGCCAGCAGCACCTGGAATGTCTCTGAGCCTCGGGATGAAGGGATCTGGGAATTCTCCCTGCCTGTGCTGGCTGTGCACTTTCCCCAGCTCACACAGCACATTTCCCACTCCATAAATTTGTGGAGTAAATAAATTATTCATGAAGGGAATTATTTTTTCCCCCTTAAATGTATTAGAAACGCCGTGATTCCATTTGAATCCTTGATGAGCTGAGCACTGCTCAAAATTCTTTTAGTGGCTCCTGGATTCCCAAATCAGCCTGGAGAGACTGCTCAGACCCGCTGGGAAAGGGATGGAACCACAGGGAATGTTCTGGGGCATCTCCCATCCTACAGGGCTGACAGAAAGGGTTTTAATCTGATATTTTCACACCTGGATTTGTAAATCCAGGCCTGGAGATCACAAATGAGTGAGGCTGGTCCTGAGCTCCTCAGCAAATCCCATTTTTGGGGGTTGGGAAAGGGGAAGCTTTGTTTCCATGTTGGGAATCCCATTGCAGGGCTGGGTTTGGGATTGAATCCCAGAGCTCCTGGGATCGCAGGATGCTCTGGTCCTTCCTCCTCCTCCTCCCAACAGAAAGGGGATCCCATCCCAAAGGAGAAGGGCACAAACCAGGGAAGGGTTTGGGATTTGGGAAGAAGCTCACTGGAGCTTTCCTGTGTTCCCAGGAGTGGCTCTGCCTGGAAATCCACCCCCAATCCCTGCGAGCACAGGGATGAGGTTTGTGACTCCTCTGGCATCTCCCAGTCTGGGAGCCGGGATTGAGCCCCAGCCCAGCCAGGCCCAGCTCAGAGCCCGGCCCAGCTGCCCCGACGGATGGGCAGCACCTCCCAACCCCCTCCAGGCGCTGCTTTTCCGCCCAACTCCTCTGGTTTGGAAATGGTGATTTTTGGAATCGGTGCCAGCTGCTTTTTCCAGCACAGAAAAGGAACAACGACCCCGTGCTGGGACAGGGGACACCTGGAGAAGGCGCTGGGGACAGGGGACACCTGGAGAAAGTGCTGGCTTGGCCTTTCTAAGCTGGGCTTTGCACTTTCCCAGTGGCTCAGGTGTCCCCAGAGCCACAGCAGCTGAGCAGGAACCTGTGCCAGGACCCCCACCCCCTTCCCCCCCATCCCCAGAGGGGCTGGAACTCCATCCCCACATTCACAAGCCTTTGCTCCTGGTTTTACACGGAAAAAAACAAATCCCATGGAAGGGCAGAGCCTGACTGAAGGGTTTGCTCCTGGATTTCTAAGGAAAAAACCCAATTCCCAAGGAGGGGCAGAGCCTCACTGAAGGGTTTGTGCTTGGTTTTCCAAAGAAACCAAATCCTATGGAAGGCCACAGCCTCGTTTAAGGTTTGATCCCAGTTTTTCAAGGAAAAAACTCAAATCCCGTGGAGGGGCAGAGCCTCATTGAAGCGTTTGTGCTTGGTTTTCCAAGGAAAAAAAAACAAATCCTGTGGAAGGACAGAGTCTCATTTAAAGGTTTGTCCCTGGTTTTCCAAGGAAACCAAATCCTGTGGAAGGGCAGAGCCTCATTGAAGGATTCCAGGAAAAGCAGCTCAGCCCCCAAAGCCACGGGAACTTGGGATGCTCCTTCCAAAGGCGAGGGATGGGGAATGCTCCACATGAATTCAGGGACCCTTTAACCATCCCCTTGGATTGCAGTCCCCTCCTTTCCGTGTGGGAATGACTGATGGGAAGATCCCAATAAAATAAACAAGGAATGAGGGTGGTTGGAAGGAATGGCAAAGGTGAACTTGGAGTGCTTGGATCTCTTAATTAAAAATAAATCATTTATAGGGAGTGAAAAAAGCTGGAGGCACTGGAGGTGTTGCCTCCTCCTGATCCCGTCTGGAGCTCCTCCAGCACCAAACTCAGACTGGATTCTCCCTGGGGAGGGATTCTGTGACCTCAGTAAATGTTTCCTTCTCCAGGGAATGGCCTGGGCTGCCCTTGGGTGTGATTTCACTCTGGGATGGGTGACGAGCAAGGGGTTGATTCCAGCCCCAGGGAATGGGGCCAAACAGCCTGAAACAACTCCAGGATGTGGGAAAATCCTGCTGGATTTGGAATTATCCCTTTGGTGCCCCTGCAACCCCAACCCTAAAGCCCTGGAGAGAGGGGGGCATTGTCATCATCCGGAAATCTCCAAGAAAAAGGACCCATCCAAAGGGATTTTCACCCAGGAAAGCTGAAAAATCATAATTTCCCACTTTTTATTCCCCTCCCAAAACATTCTTTTAACATTACTCCAACATTCCCTGTCCTAAACTAAATCCCATTCATTTTAAGACTGAGACTTCAGGTTTTAGGCTGGACCAGGCCAGGTACAAGATAAAATTTCCACTCTGCCACAGGAACATTTTTAGGAAGTTTCTTTTCCTCTGGGGATTTTTACATCTGGACTGTTTGAGTCTGGATTTGGGCTGAAAAAGGAGATTTACCAATGGAATATAAAATCTGGGACTCAGCCAGTGCCAATTAATGGCTCTGGTCCCAGGCTGGGGGGAGCAGCTGTGAAGATCAAACCCAGAGGAGGACAGGACAGAGCTTCTCCTCTTCCCTTGGGTCCAATTTTAGGTTTTGGAGCTTTGCAAGTAGAAAACCAGAAGGTTTTTAGGTCATTTGCACAATTAAACCCCCAAAGATCACCCCACAAAACCCACCTTTGTGCTGGGCATTGAACAAAAGCGCTGCAGGATGGACTTGGGGCATGGCTGGGATGGAAAAGGGACCGGGGCTGGGATGGGAGAGGCCACCAGGGCTGGGATGGAAAAGGGACCAGGGCTGAGGTGGAAAAGGCACCAGGGATGAGATGGAAAAGGCACCAGGGCTGGGGTGGGAGAGGCCACCAGGGCTGGGATGGAAAAGGGACCAGGGATGAGATGGAAAAGGCACCAGGAATGAGATGGAAAAGGCACCAGGGATGAGATGGAAAAGGCACCAGGGATGAGATGGAAAAGGCACCAGGGCTGGGGTGGAAAAGGGACCAGGGCTGAGATGGAAAAGGGACCAGGGCTGGGGTGGAAAAGGGACCAGGGCTGGGGTGGGAGAGGCCACCAGGGCTGAGATGTCACCGGGGTCAAACTCATCCATGTTTCCCCCAAAGATCTCCAAGTCCTTTATAAATTCCATTATCCTCAATTATCCCTCGGATTTGATGTGGGCAGCAGGGGCTCAGCTGGCAGAAGAATCCTGTCCTGCCTAATTCCAGCGCTGTCCTTGGGAAGGAGGCTTGGGATCATCGCTGCTCTCCACCAGAGCTCAGGGAAGAGGCCAAGGGGGCACAGCTGCTGCTGAATTTCAATTCCTAATTCTCCACCGTTAAAAAGAAAGAGGAGAATTAATCTTTATGGGCTCCTCCATCCCAGGGGGGATCTCTGTGCCCTGTTCCCACCGGGATCAGCCTCAAATATTCTGTGATCCAGAGGTTTTGTCCTTCAAAACTGGACACTGAGCTTGGAAAACTGATTTCCACAGCAGGGAAAGAGAATGGAGATGAAAAAGGACTGAACAGGACCCTGGGGTTGTGGGACACTCCAGTCCCAGGTGGACAGGCAGCCCTGGGGAGGGGAGTTATCCCAAATATCTCATGGAAGCCTGGGGTTTTCCAGCCCCTGTCGAGAGAGACAAGTGCCACCTCTGTCAGGGGACAGGATGAGGCTGTTCCCTGATTTTTCAGCTGGTGGAGATGTTGAGGTTTTCCCGCACAAAACCATCTCCCAGCTCCTCTTGCAAGACTCCAAATGCTATCCCTGGAAGCTGCTGAACATCCCAGAGTATCCCTGGAAGCTGCTGCTGCTCCCAGCCCTGTTCAGATGCCTGACACTGCTCCCATCACCCCCAGCTCCAGGCTGGCACCCCTGTCATTAATTGCTAATTATGTTTTCACTTTATTTACAGCATTCAATTTTTCTTCTTTAGTGATTATCAGCCTGGAGCTCATTTGCATTGGAATTTGGGTGAAGGATTTGATCCAAAATCAAATCAGTGTTTGCCCAAGCCAGGGCTGGGTTTGGGGAGTCACAAATTTGGCTTCCCCAATGTCCCCAAGGGGACAGGAGGGAGCAGAGAGTGGTGCTCAGCACCTGAGAGGGTTTTTGGGCTCTGTCCCAGTCCCCAGGATGGCTTTTCCTGTCCCAGGAGGGGCCTGGGGGCCAGGGCACAGAGGGACGTGCTGGGCTCAGCATTCCAGCTGCTGCAGCTGCCTGGGACAATCCACAGGAACACCAAATCCTGACCCTGCACTGCAAAATCCTCATCCCACACCACAAAATCCTGATCCCAGGATCACCACTCCTGATCCCAGGTGACACATCCCTGCTGTGTCACCTCCCTGCCCTGTCCCACACCAGTGAGGCTGCAGGACTGGGGTTCACGGGGCTCAGGGTTTGGGGAGCCCTCACAGGGATCCTGCAGCTCTCTCCGTGTTTCCCTGCAGAGCTCAGGCTTTGTCCTTTCTCCCAGAGCTGCAACCCTGCTCCCACAGCAGCTCATCCCCTCCTTCCTCCCCTGCCAGGATTGCAGGGCTGGCAGCTGGAATTCTGCTCCCAATGTCTGGAAGAACTTTCCCTGCTCAGGAGCTGAGCTCTGCTCCATCCCTGCCCCTGCTCCTGCTTCAGCCCAAGGGTGCCTCAGCTCTCCCCAGATTTTCAGGATCTTCCCTGATCCAAGAAAACTCTGCCCCAGAGCCCCCTCACACCTGGCCCCCTCCTCCCCATCCCTGAAGGAGTTACCCTGCAGAAAATCACCTCACTCTTTATTTTTTTGGCATCGCTTTTTGGCTTCCAGGATTGGCCCCTGGATTTTCTTTGTTCTTCTGTTGTTTTTTGTCACCTTCCACCTTCTCGGGGAGCTAAAAATATCCCATTTCCTCCTCATTAGCAGCCAGCAGCTCTGCCTGCATTGTTCTTGGAGGTCTCCCTGCGTTTCTCGGCTGCTTCCATAAACTTCAGTGTCGGAGTCCAGCGCTGCTCGTTCTCGCCTTAATTGGGAGGCAGCGAGAAGCCCCAGCTCTGCCAAAAGGTTTTATTAAGGAATAAAAACAGCCAGGCAGGCATCCAGAGAGCCAATAAAACACCCCCGGTGTGCCCAGGCCAGCAGCACACGGAGTCACGCCTGAACCGATGTTCGATCTGGGAAAGAAATCAACCGTGACCCTCTGCAGCCCAGGAAATTAATGGGGCATGAGGGCCCCGTGCAGATCCATGCAGATCCCTGCAGATCCATGCAGATCCGTGCAGATCTGTACAGATCCATGCAGATCCCTGCGGATCCGTGCACATCCCTGCAGATCCATGCAGATCCCTGCAGATCCATGCAGATCCCTGCAGATCCGTGCAGATCCGTGCAGATCTCTGCAGATCCGTGCAGATCTCTGCACATCCATGCAGATCCCTGCAGATCCGAGCAGATCCGAGCAGATCCCTGCAGATCCATGCAGATCCGAGCAGATCCCTGCAGATCCGTGCAGATCCGTGCAAATCCATGCAGATCCGTGCGGATCCCTGCAGATCCCTGCAGATCCGTGCAGATCCATGCAGATCCCTGCAGATCCGTGCAGATCCATACAGATCCCTGCAGATCCATGCAGATCCCTGCAGATCCGTGCAGATCCATACAGATCCCTGCAGATCCATGCAGATCCCTGCAGATCCGTGCAGATCCATGCAGATCCGTGCAGATCCCTGCAGATCCGTGCAGATCCCTGCAGATCCGTGCAGATCCCTGCAGATCCATGCAGATCCGTGCAGATCCGTGCAGATCCGTGCAGATCCCTGCAGATCCCTGCAGATCCGTGCAGATCCCTGCAGATCCGTGCAGGTCTCTGCCACCTCTGCAAGTCAGGAGCCGAGGGAAAATCATCAAAATTGGCACTGAAACCCCAGAGGAGCAGTGGGACAGAGCCCAGGACAGGACAGAGCCCATGGAACCGCCCTGGCACCAGCACAGCCTGTTCAGCACGGCCACCGGTGTGCCAGGGATGGGGCACTCAGGGTGTTAATGTCCCCTCTGTGCCAGATCTGGGACACTCAGGGTGTTAATGTCCCCTCTGTGCCAGGGCTGGAACACTCAGGGCGTTAATGTCCCCTCTGTGCCAGGGCTGGAACACTCAGGGCGTTAATGTCCCCTCTGTGCCAGGGCTGGGGCACTCAGGGCGTTAATGTCCCCTCTGTGCCAGGGCTGGGGCACTCAGGGCTTTAATGTCCCCTCTGTGCCAGGGCTGGGGCACTCAGGGCGTTAATGTCCCCTCTGTGCCAGGGCTGGGGCACTCAGGGCGTTAATGTCCCCTCTGTGCCAGGGATGGGGCACTCAGGGCTTTAATGTCCCCTCTGTGCCAGATCTGGGACACTCAGGGCTTTAATGTCCCCTCTGTGCCAGGGATGGGGCACTCAGGGCGTTAATGTCCCCTCTGTGCCAGGGCTGGGGTA
Source organism: Eopsaltria australis (assembly GCA_034509425.1). NCBI lineage: Eukaryota > Metazoa > Chordata > Aves > Passeriformes > Petroicidae > Eopsaltria > Eopsaltria australis. The sequence continues at coordinate 19,824 of JAVTVJ010001159.1, read as the reverse complement.
ACTGGGACCTGCTGGGATCAGGACAGCCCCGGGTCACAGCCCCAGAGCTCCAGGAGCGCTGGGACAACGCTCTGGGCCACATGGGGGGATTTTGGGGTGGTGAGGCCTCGATGATCCCTGGGGGTCCCTCCCAGCTCAGGATCTTCTGTGATTCCCTGATTTTAAAGGGGTTTGATCCCATGTGGCTCCTCCTGTGAGGTTGAACTGGGAGTTTGGAGCCTGTTTGGTGGAAAATGCCCTGGTCGGGACCTTCCTGTGTCTTCCCATACCCAGGCAAATCCCAGCTCAGCTCCCAGGGGTTGGGGACCAGCCCTGCCCTTTGCCAGGACAAGAGGCAGACCCCCAACCTGGGCCCTCCTGCAGTGGCTGAGCCACACTCATTAGGGAGGCTGTTAATTATCTCCAGCCTTATCTGCATCCTACATTTCAAGTTTTGCTAATTCCAGTCTCCAGCTGCTGGATTCTCCAGGCTTTTTTCCGCTGGATGAAAGCAGCTCCCAGTTCCCTGCTGGTAATTACAGGGCTCAAGGAGCTGCTGCTGCACCTCTCCTTTCACAAACCCCACACTTTTCCTGGGAAATTTGTCTTTCCAGGGCTCTTTTCCTTTTCCCAGCTCCCAGCTTCTTCAGGTAGCTCATCCCTGGCTTGGGGAGCAGCTTTTCCACGCTCTGAGTCCCACGGTGGGACAGTGGCAGCTCCAAAGCCCAAGGCAGGGATGGTTCCCATCTCGGGGTGTTCCTTTTCCCTGCTCTGCTGTGCCCCAGCCACGGCCTCGCTGACCTGGAGCAGGGAACGGAGCTGGATCTGGGACTCAAACATCCCAGCTTTAAGGATTTGGCCAGGTTCTGGCTCTGTTGTCCTCCCTGTCCAAATGAAATGGAGATGAAATCCAAATGGGATGAGGAAGAGCCACGTGCAGCTCTGCCAGCCCCCTCCAGGGGCATCTCCTCACCCCTGCAGGAAAACAGCTGGAAATGGGGATTCGTCCTGTGGCATCTGCCCGGAGCGGGATTTAGGGGATGTGAATGGTGTCGGCAGGAGCCAGGTTCAAAGCAGACCAAGGCTCTTCCTTCATCGTGGAGCTCCTGGCTGCGGGAATTCCCTGGGGAAGTGGGAAGTGCAGGGAAGGAAATCCCTGGAGGGGAAATGACTGCACAGAAACCCCAAAGGCTGCGGTGGCACCGAGGGAGGGGAGGGGGATCTGTCTGTCCCGCTGTCTGTCCCGCTGTCTGTCCCGCTGTCAGTCCCGCTGTCCCCCCGCCCTGACATCCCCGTTGTCCTGGCTGGGGCAAGGGACAGGGACGTGCAGGAGGAGCCACCCACCCCCTGCTGCTCCACCTTCCCTTTCCAGCCCGGATTCAGCTCCTTCCCGAGTCCCCTGGGGCTCCTCGGGGGCGGGGGGAGGGACCAGCCTGAATGTCCCTCTGAGAGGTGTCAGACGAGCTGTGACTGTTCCCGTCCATCCCTCGGCGGGATGTGCTGTGTCTGGAAGCGCAGCCAGCTCTGATGTCAACATTTGATCCCAGCCGGGTGACAAATCGCTGTCCCCGAGGGTGGCAGGGCACCCGCACACCGCGCTCCGGGATTGGTGTCAGTGCCTCGGGTGGAATTTGATTGTTCCAGCCCCGGCCGTTCGCAGGCAGCGGAAGGAGATGGAGCTGCCAGCGTGAGGAATGGTTTGGGATATCGCTCCGGGCACGTCCGTGGATGGAAACGAGGAGTGGCAGCGCCTGTCAGCGTGAGGCGGCTCCGCTGTGTCCCTGCTGTGCCCCGGCTGTCACAAACCGCTCCTCACAGGCATTTCCCAGTCTCAGCTGACCATTGACACCTCCCGGGCTTTCACTGCCTCTTTTCCTGAGGATTTCCCAGCTTTTTTCCACTGGGGACACGCGGCAGTTCCATCCGCGCCGTGCAGTGACAGACGGAGCGGGTGCCACTCCCCGCCGTGTCCTGCCCGCTGGGGACATTGCCACGGCCCTCGGAGGGACCGCGGTGACCGCACAGGTGTCCCTGTCCCCGGGGCGGGTGGGGAAGGGAATCCATGGGAAATCTGTGGGAATCCCTGGAATATCGGGACTGGGACCTGTCCTTCCCTCTCCGCCAAAGGAGGGACAGTCACGGAAATAATTGAGCAGGAAGTTGACGTTAATGAGCAGCTAATTCCTTCAGCATAATTACAATCTTTATGGCCTCATTTACATTAATTTGCATATCTGAAGATAATCAGCTGCCGGGGAGGGGAGGGGAGGGCTGGGGGCTGGTGAGGGGACGGTGCCAGGGGACAGTTTGGGGACGGCCACCAGGGAGAGGACCCTTCCCTTCCCCGGGGGCTCTCAGGGACCGGGTGACCCTGCAGGGACGGGGACAGGGCCAGCCGGGGGTGCCACCTTCTGCTCCGGACTTGGATCCTTGCCCTGGATGGGGCAAGTTTTCGGCTCAGTCCTGGTGCAAGATGAAATCCCAGGGGTTTCCCTGGAGGCAGGAGATCCCTGGCTCTGCTCCTTCCATCCCACAAGGATGAGGAGGGAGAAGTTTCTCCAGGGGGTTTGATGGGCAGTGGAGGTCAGGCTGTTCCTCACAGGCTGCCTTACACCAAATGAATTGTTTATTCCTGCAGAAACCAGTAAAATTGGGATACATTTCTGCTATTCCCAGCCCTTCCCGATGAGTTTCCAGGGCTTGGATTCTCCCCGAGTCTCCTCCACGTTTCCCAGGAGCCGAGGAGGGACGGGGCTGGAATGTGTTGCTACTCCAGCCTCCTCCAGTGCCATTTTTACCATTTTTATTTGACTTATTCTATTTTATCCCCCCCTTTCACGCCTCCTTTCCCAGCCAGCTGCCAGGAGACTGCTCTTTCCCTGGATCCAGGCCTCCCACTCCGGGGTTTATGGAGTGTTGGGTGATCCGTGGGGCACTCTGTGGGTGACTCTGCAGAGCCAGCCCTGATGTTTTCACTCAGCCACGCCACTGAGCCATCCCAGAACTCCAGATTTTGGGGTGGGGCTGAGTTTTAGAGGGGCTCTCCACTACTTGGGGCTGGATTTCAAATCTGTAGCCAGGTCTGAGCCCGGGGTGGGTTTGGGGGGCTGGGGAGGGCACAGCTCCTCTGATTTAGGTGCCAAACCCTCTCCCTGTGGGCCCTGTGGGCTCCTGGTTGTTCCTGGTTGTTCTCGGTCTTGCTCAGACCCCACAGAGCAGCTCAGGAGGGGATTTATTTTTGGTGTAACAAAGCTGAGCTTTGTCAAACCCAGCAGAGCAGGGACAATTCCCACCCCTCCACGTTTGTCCATCCCTGCTCCTCAGTTCCCTGCTCAGGGAAGGGGCTGTGATCCCTGGACAGGCTGCCCATTCCCAGCTCTCCATCCCTGATTCCCAAAAGGAGAGGGATGAACTCCTGGGGGCAGGAGAGGAGACCCCAGGGCTCAGCAGGGTGGATCCTCTCCCTGCAGGGACTTAAAATCCACCTGGAGGTGGCACTTGGGGACATTCAGTGGTGGCCTGGGCAGTGTTGGGGATGGTTGGATCCATGACCTTAGAGGGTTTTCCAGTCTTAAATTCCGTGCTTCCATGATTTTCTCAAGGGTTAAATCCCACCAGGAACTCAGTCCCTGCCACCCTTGGGAGCCTCTGGAAAGGACAGAGGATTTTCCAGTCATTGTCCAGAGGTTCCTGGAGTCCCCCAGGCTGCTGTTGAATGAGCTGCCTCAGAATGATCCCAGAGCCTTTCCCAGCCCCCATCCCAGCTTCAGGCACAAATCCCATGGATTTGGAGCTCCTGTGACCCTGGGTGGAGATCCAAGGAAAGCTGCAGAGTCATTCCAAGCTGGGATTCCCCAGGATCTGCCCACGATCTCTTCTGCTGTGGGGGCAACACAATCCAGGCCCTGCAGGTGCTCCCAGGGGATGTGGGCACAGGAACCCCCTCCAAGGGCACCCAGAGGTGCAGATCGGACTTGAATCCCAAAATCCCAGTTCCAGGCTTCTTCCCCAGCCCACGGACTCTCCTGGAATTCCTGAGCACAACCCTCACACACCTGTGCAAAGCTCCCATCCCTAAACTTCCTCAGAGCCCATTTTCCATCCAATCCCGTATTTACTTCAAATACGAAACCCCGAGGATTCCATCAATTTTACGGAGAGCCCCGATCCCAATCCAGCCTGGAGTCTCCCTTTTTTCCCCATCACCTCCCGTCTCCAGCCGTGAGACACGAGCAGCAGCAGGAACATTCCATGAGCAGCCACTCAAAGCTGAATTTCCCTGCGTTCACCAAGGTGCGACCGTGGAGCTGAGCCGAGCCCAGCAGCCAGGCCAGGACCCAGACCCTACAGGACACAGGGACGAGGTTCCTTTTTTGTTCTTTTCCATCCCGCTCCCCCATTTTGGCCCTGTTAAAATCAGGGTTTGCCTCTTCCCCAGGAACATTCCTGAACCAAAACCTCGGATAAAACCAGGGAATGTCGCTGCTCAGGACAGGATGGGGCCACCCCCCCATTTCCATGGGGCTGCTCTGTTATTAGGGCCATGTTCTGTCTGTTCCTGCACCATTAAAGAACCCTTTAGACCTCGGTATTTTCTCCTGGTGTGGTTTTTAGGTGGAATAATTGATTTAGCCCTCGATCTTCCCGGGATGAGCCAAAAACAGGGAGCACAGGAGGCAGCTCTGCTGCTGCTGACAGCCTTGGAAGGGCTCCCACTGCGCCCTCGGGTGTTCAACCACCTTTGCAAAATCCAGCACCAAATTCCAGGACTTTCTGCCAGCCCCTGACCCGGGCAAAGCCAGTTCCCAACTCCCCACCCACTAATTCCCCTTTTAATATTTAATATTTAATATTTAATATTTAATATTTAATATTTAATATTTAATATTTAATATTTAATATTTAATATTTAATATTCAGCCCCATTTTCTGTGGGGCTCCTGCTCAGCTCTCCCATCCCACACTCACTCCCCTGTTGGAAGCTCTGCTCCCACAAATAATTTTGTATTTCCCAGGCCTGGCCCTCATTTGTTTTCTCCTCAACAAGTGACCTTGAGTTTATTTTGATTCCAATTCCATCTCGTTTGAATTAATCTGAATTATTTAGGGCATCAGGTTGCTCTGACTGCAGCATCTTCCCCGTTGTTGATTGCTCTGCCAATCCTGGCGTTATCCGCGGTGATTTTGCTGCAGATCATTGCTGAAAATGTTGGATAATTTGGCCTGGAAGAGGCCTTGGCACAACCGCCAGGTGCCATCCCCACTGAGCTCAGCTCCCATCCCCAGCTCATTTCACAGGATTTTGGCACAGGATTCACCGTAAATCCGTCAGGATGTTGTGCAACAGGATACCCAGGGCTTAGCAGGAATCAATTCCTCTTGTTACCAGACCTAATTCCGAGGAAAACAAAGGAAAAGGAGGAAACAGCAAAAATCCTCGATGGGTTAATGCCGACCTCAGCATCCTCCTGCGAGTCCTTCACCAGCCACTGCTGAGGTGAACAGAGTGGGGAGAGAAACAAAACCCGGGTCATTGACGCCCCTTTGGAATCTGCCACACCTCTGGAATTCATTCCATGTCCTGCAGCTCTCCCAGGAACCCAAGAGGGTGAAAAATCAGCACGGCTGGGCCAGGGCTCCTCACAGCCAGCGACTGCAGGGGTCCCGGGTGGAAATCAGCTTGAAAACTTTCCCCACTCCCAAGAGCTCCTGCAAGGAGCTGGGAATGGCTGAAATGAGTGAATTCCAAGGAAAAAAAAAAAAATGAAAGGGAGACTTGAAGTGGGCTGGAAATGGCGCTGCAGCCCCAGCCAGAGGGAGAACAAAGAGCCCTTTCAGCCACTCTGCAGAATTGGTCTCTTTGTCTCCCTGCAGTGGAGACATTTCCAGTGGGATGCCCTGGAGATTAAAGGCAAGGATGCAATTGTCCCAAAAGGAAGAGTTGTGGTGGCAGGAAAAGCAGGGATGAGGGAACACCACCCACAAAAACGCTGGGGACGTTCTGTGGGACCTGACTTGCAAAACACCAGCGTGGGGGGCAATTGCTCGAAACCAGCGGCATTTCTGAGGGAAAACAGGGAATATCCATGGAGAAAATCCCACTGGGAGAATCTCCCCTCTGCCAGGGCGTGTGGGATGAGTGGGTGGAAGGTTCCTAAAACCTAAATCTGGTAGTAAGAGGGATGTGATTCCCAAAGTCTGGGGGTGACCAGGTCACGCCCACGCTGCTGGGGAGGTTTTGTGATGGGTCCAAAGTGGAAATCAGCAGGAGAAGTTGGAATTCTTCCCTTTTCTGACACCTTTCACTGCTGGGGGAGGGTGGGGGGAGTCACAGCTCCCAGTTCCAGGCTCTTTATCCCTGCTCCAGCTCCTGGGCAAGGATACAGGAGGAGGAGGGCTCTGAGAGCTCCTCGGCTTCTCCTTCACCTCCTCACCGAACCTTTTCTCCTTCCAAAACCATTCCTGGATTTAATTCAAGTGCGAGGCCATGCAGGGATGGGAGAAGGGGTTTGGGTTAGATGGGAGATTGGGAAGGAATTGTTCCCTGGGAGGCTGGGGAGGGGCTGGGATGGAATTGCCAGATTTGCTGTGGCTGCCCCTGGATCCCTGGCAGTGGCCAAGGCCAGGCTGGACATTGGGGCTGGGAGCAGCCTGGGACAGTGGGAGGTGTCCCTGCCATGGCAGGGGTGGCACTGGATGGGATTTAAGGTCCATCCCCACCCAAACCATTCCAGGGTTCTATTTATTCCCTGGGAATAAACCTTTAAAGCCAAACCTGGACTCTTTTCAAAGGCACAGATTGTCATTGTTCTCCGGATTGTTTTCTATTTCAAATTTAATGGAACCCTGCAGGAGCTCTTAGGCAGCAAATCGGGTGCAAGGAATGGGCTCTTCCGGAGTGGATTGTATTGGGAAGGTTTTTTTGGACAACCAGGCCACAGGAGCATCGTGGAGCTGCCAGAACCATCAAAAGAATGGTGGGGAAAAAAAGGTGGATGAACTGAAGCAGTTAAACAGGATCTGGATAGGGAAAAGCAGGAAAAAAACAGGGAAAAGCCTGGCCTGGAGGGATTTGGGAATGGTCCCAGCAGGACAGGCTGCGTGTGGAGTTGGAGTCTGTCCCCACTGTGCTCCAGGATTGGGGCTTTTACCTAAAGGGGCTCCAGGAGAGCTGGAGAGGGATTTGGGACAGGGAATGGAGGGACAAGACACAGGGAATGGCTTCCCAGTGCCAGAGGGCAGGGATGGATGGGATACTGGGATTGATGGGATACTGGGATGGATGGGATATTGGGATGGATGGGATACTGGGATGGGTGGGATACTGGGATGGGTGGGATACTGGGATGGGTGGGATACTGGGATGGATGGGATATTGGAATGGATGGGACATTGGGATTGATGGGATTCTGGGATGGGTGGGATACTGGGATGGATGGGATACTGGGATGGATGGGATACTGGGATGGATGGGATATTGGATGGGTGGGATACTGGGATGGGTGGGATACTGGCATGGGTGGGATACTGGGATGGATGGGATACTGGGATGGGTGGGATATTGGGATGGATGGGATATTGGGATGGATGGGATACTGGGATGGATGGGATATTGGGATGGATGGGATATTGGGATGGATGGGATATTGGGAAGCTCCCAGCTTGTCTGGGCACCTGTGCCAGTGTTTTACACCCAAATCATAAAAAGTCTCTCCTTCCACTCAGTTTAAACCGAAGCTCCTTTGGTTTCAAACCCTCCCCCTTCCTGTGTCACAGCAGCTCCTCCCTGATCCTGGAAAACAGGACACAGCTCTGAGATCCTGGGAATGAGGATGATTTTCTCCCATTGCTCCTGGCAGCCCCAGATCCTCGTTAGGCTCCCTTTTCTTGGCTAATTGAGTTCCAGCTTAATGCACTGGATGCTCCAGGACTCCAAGTGCCGCATCCCAGCGCATTAAGATTTTCTGCTCAGATTAATAACTGCTCCGGATGTGCTCCCATCATCCTGCAGGAACGGCAGGAGGGCCAGGAGAGCATTCCGGCCTCCCCTAATTCAATAAACAAGCAGATAATGATATTTTCTGGGAGCCATCCTGCAGAAAGGAGCGGAGATTCCCCTCCCTGTGCCTAAACTCCAAAAAACACCTGGAAAAAGGAGCTTTTTAGGAATCCTGGGATGATGGAGCAGGAACCAAACAGAATCCATGGGATGATTGAGCAGGAACCTCTGGGATGATGGAACTGGATCCCCCTGAGCTGATGGAGCAGGAACCCAACAGGAACCCCTTGGGATGATGGAGCAGGAACCCTGGGATGATGGAGCAGGAACCCCTGGAATGATGAAGCAGGACGCAGCAGGATCCCCTTGGGATGATCAAACAGGATTCCCATGGATGATGGAGCAAGAACCCAGCAGAATCCCCTTGTGATGATAGAGCAGAATCCTTGGGATGATGGAGCAGGAACCCCTTGGGATGATGGAACCAGATCCAAGCAGGACCCCCTGGGTGATGGAGGAAGACCCCAGCAGGATCCCTTAGGATGAAGGAGCAGGAACCCATGGATGATAGAGCAAGAAGCCTGGGATGATGGAGCAGGATCCCCTTGGGATTATGGAACCAGACATAAGCAGGATCCCGTTGGGATGAAGGAGCAGGAACCCAGCACGACCCCAGCAGGATCTCTGGGATGACAGCGCAGGAATCCATCAGAATCCCCTTGGCATAGTGGAGCAGGAATCCCTTGGGATGTTGGAGTAGGAACCCCTTGGGATGTTGGAGTAGGACCCAGCAGGAACCCCTGGGATAATGGAACTCTAAGGTCCCTTCCAACTCCTACCATTCCAGGATTCTCCGGCTCTGCAATTCCAGCTCCCTGCACGTGTGAGATGTTTTCAGGCAGCAGCGGCGCTTCCGTGCTTGAGCCCTCGAGGTTTTCCCCAGCACCTTTTGGGATTGGTTTGGAACTGTTAGGAATTCCCAGCCCTGCACCGTCCCGGGTTGAGGAGTTCCAGCAGAAAAGCACCAGGAACAGTCTCCTGTTGTTTGTTTGAACTTCATTCTTGTGCTGGGAATGGCCTGGGAACAACAGCCCCTTGTTCAGCTCCCAGCCCCAACCCCAGCTTCTTTCAATGCCCACTTTGCAGAAAAAAAGGGTCACAAAGGCCCCTCCTGCCAACCAACATCCCCTTCCCGGAGCGAAACCCACCCAGGACAAGGAATTATTGACAGGGGAAGGGAGAGGAGGTGAAATCCCAACGTCCCGGCCCCGCAGCTCTCCCAGAGCCACCACAGCTGCCAAGGTTTCCGTTTTCCCTGAGGTCCCGGCTCCGTCTCCAGCCGGTTTTGTCCCCAGAGGGATGGAAGGGCAGGAAAAGGTCGAGTGCTGGGTGCTGGTGCCCCAGCCCAGCTGGCAGCGCCCGTCCCTGGCTGCTCCTCCAGGCAGCCCAAAGGTCCTTAAAGCTTTAACGAAGCTCAGGAATTCCTCTACCGAGCTCCTGCCCCAAAAATTCCCCACCCAGCAGCACAAAAGGGTTGATTAAGCCTCAATGGCCCTGAGGAAACAGATTTGGGAATGGTCTGGAGCTCACTGGGGCAACAGGATTTATCCAAAGAGGATTTTTCCACCCCACCAACCACTTGGAAAAAAATTCCACGTTCTGCCAGGAAATGTTCCCAGTGAGAAGAGAACTGGAGATTTGTGGGATCGCTGCACCAAGGGCTGCTCCCCACAGGGATGAACCAGGCTGGAGGATTTTTGCTGTGGCCCAGCACAAACTGAGGCTGAAAATGGGAAGGAAAATTGTTTCCATGGCTGTCCCTCCGTGTGAGTCCAGGCTGCAGGAAAAACCAACCCAGCAGCACATCCGGGGTCACTCCGGGATATTGGGAGCACATCCCATTCCTCTCCCCACATCCCCTTCCCCACATCCCCTCCCACACTTCCAGGACCTGCCTGTGCCTCTTTCCCATCAGGAAAGAGAGGCCAATGTGTTTTGGGCAGGAACCAGAGGATGACTGGAAACAGCCCCTAAAATCCATCATCAGTGGGCACCTGGAAGAGAATTCAGCCTGGCAGGAGAGCTGCTGGATTTATTTATCCCAAAGCTGCCTCCAGAGGAAGAATGTTTCATTTTGCTGCCTCTTCCTGGGCAGAGATTCCCAAATTCCTCACTGTGCCCTCTGCCCCCATCCTGTGCCACGCAGAATCCGTGGATCCAAGCACCCAAAGCTCCTCTCAGGGTGACCCGAAGCTCTCCTGGTGTTTTCTGGACTGGAGAAACCCTTGCAGATCCCAGAGATCCCAGTGAGGGTCCATTAAACAGGAGCAAACTCCCCTGTCCTGCCTTTCCTGGCCGGCTGAGGCTGATCCTGCTTTAGCCAAGGGTTGGGAAAGGGCTGGCAAGGGGTGGCTTTGCTCCCTGAGGGAATGGCAGCAGCGGGAATTTGCCTTTGGGCAGGATCGCAGTTTGTTTATGGGGTGAAAGCAGAGCTGTTCCTACAAGGACACCTCAACTGTCCCTGCAAACCCAGGGGCAGCTCGTGCTGAGCTGGGATTTTGGCTCAGCCAGTCAGGGATTACTTAAACTGAGAATTCCACATCCTTTCACCAACTCTTTTCCCAAAACAACCTCAAATCCAGCCTTTAGATAAATATTTCCATTTATAAGGACTTTTTTCTTACATACCAAGAGAGAGAATCAAGGCTTCCAAGGTGCTGAGAGCCCCAGAGAAATGCAGCTCCAAGGAATGGAATATTGCAACTTCCAGCCAGCCAGGTTAAGGACTGGAGCTGGTCAAGGAAAGAGCTGGGGGTTCCCTGAGCCAAATCCTAAAGATGCTGGGCTCTTTAAAGTCAGGCTCAATGCCCCCAGCCACACCAGGGCTGCTCATCCCAACATCCCCAGCAAATCCCACTTTCCTCGGAGGTTCATCCCCACCTCCCACCCCAAAACCACCCACAGAGGGAGCTTTTCCCTCTGAGCTTCCAGTCCTATTTGGGTGCACAGTATTCCCTAAATCCCACCTTTTTCCTGCCTCACAACCCCAGAGCCTCCCCCTCCCCTTCCCTGGGATTTCAGAGCAGTAATTGAGGTGCTGCTATTGAGGCTCCATTACTGATACAAAACGGGTGACACAAAACGGGTGACACAAAACGAGTGACACAAAACATGTGACACAAAATGAGTGACACAAAATGTGTGACACAAAACGTGTGACAGCCCCGCTCGTGCCGCTCTCTGAAGTGCCGTAAATAATTAAACTCCAGCCAGACCTGTCAAAACAAGCCAGCAGAGCTCCGTGGGGCCTCTGCTTGTGTTTGTGTGTGTTCCACCTCCTTTTATTTTGGTGCTTGTTAATCCCGGCCTCTTACAGGGTTCAGGGATTCAGAGGAGCGCTAAAAGGAAGATCCCAAACCGACCAAAAAATAGGATTTAAGGGATGAGCTTCCCTTTGGAGACAGCTCGAGGCAATGGCAGGGAATTGGATGGGCAGGAGGGAAGGGTGAGGAGCAGGGATGCAGCCCCTGGCCACCCTCCAGAGGGGCTCACACCTCTCATTCCTGCTCCTCTCCAGAGCTGTTCCAATTAATCCCAGCCTTTTACAGGGTTCAGGGATTCAGAGGAATATCCCAAATCACCAATAAATAGGATTTAAGGGATGAGCATCCCTTTGGAGACAGCTCAAGCCAATGGCAAGGAGTTGGATGGGCAGGAGGGAAGGGTGAGGAGCAGGGGTGCAGCCCCTGACCAACCTCACACCTCTTGTTCCTGCTCCTGTCCGGAGCTTTTCCTCACTGGAGCTGTTCAAAATAATCCCAGGAAGATCCCAAACCTTCACAAAAATAGGATTTAAAGGATGAGCATCTCTTTGGAGACAGCTCAAGCCAATGGCAGGGAGTTGGATGGGCAGGAGGGAAGGGTGAGGAGCAGGGATGCAGACCAGGAGAGCAGAGACAGATCAGGGGTGGACTGGAGAGTTGGAGAATTAGGATGAAGATATTTGGGGTAAATTCCCTCCTGTGAGGATCAGGATCAGGATATTTGGGTAAATTCCCCCCGGAGGGGATTAGGATGAAGATATTTGGGATTCATTATTTTCAGACGGCGTGGAGCCCTTCCCAGACTGAAATTCTTTCATCTCGCCGCGGCTCCTGGCAGATTTTGGGGTGAAACAGGTGGTTGCAAACATGTAAAAAATTCTGTTGCCAACAGGTGAATTTTCCCAGGCTTGGGAATGCAGAGAGCGATGCTCCGGCTCCACGTGGGAGATGAAGCGAGCTGGGAACGCCAGGCAGGTTGTCAGGCATTAATTAGCATTAATTACCCCCCTCCCCCGCGCAGGCACCTCCAGCAGCAATCAGCCCAAGGGCCACCCCTGCTTTTCTCTGTCTCTAATTCCGTAATTGGAGGGGAGGGAAGAGGGAAGGGAGAAATCGGAGCTGAAGTGGAAATGGCTCCGCTGATCTGCCGAGCGCTAATTGCGGGTTTGTTCGGGATAAATTCCCCCCTGTGAGGATCAGGATGAGGATATTTGGGGTAAATTCTCCCTGTGAGGGTGGGAGGGGCTGGGATGGAATTGCCAGATTTGCTGTGGCTGCCCCTGGATCCCTGGCAGTGCCCAAGGCCAGGCTGGCTGAGCCCCTGCTTTCCCTTTAAACGGGGGTTTGGGGTTTTTTGGCTCGTGGGTTGTGCTGCTCACCCCAAATCCCCTCAGCCCCTCTCCTCTGGGCATCCCTGGCTTGCTCCTCTGGAGGATGAAGATGTTTGGGATAAATTCTCCTTCTGAGGGTGGGGAGGGGCTGGGATGGAATTGCCAGATTTGCTGTTTGTGCCCCTGGATCCCTGGCAGTGGCCAAGGCCAGGCTGGACATTGGGGCTGGGAGCAGCCTGGGACAGTGGCAGGTGTCCCTGGGGGTGGCACTGGATGGGATTTATGGTCCCTTCCAAGCCAAACCATCCCTGTGGCCACAGGCCCAGGATCTGAGTGGAAAGTGCAGGACAAGGAGCCAGGAGAGGGAAGGAAAAGCAGGACAAGCCCTTTGTGGGGAGGTTTGAATTCCCAGCTCCATCAAAAGCCCCTTTGAGGCTCTGTCTCTCTCCGTGCCATTTCCAGCCTCGTCCGTCCCCTCTCCTCCAGGGTCCTGTGGCTATTCCTGAATGGGACAAAGCCAGGAAAATGGGAAGTCAGGGAAGGGCAGCAGCCAGGATTTTCCCTGCAACTTGTTCCACTTGGGACACACATCCTGAATTCCCTGAATCCATTAGAATATTTATGGTCTGTCCTTTCTCCCTTCTCCTGCCTCATTTTCTCCCCTGGAATGCCCCTGCTGCCATCCCAGCCTGAAAGGGAATTGGGAATTCAGGATTCTCCCTGAGCCATCCCAGCAGGGCTGGGAATGTTGGTGAAGCAGTTGAAGGAGGAAGGGAAAGGAGGATTTTGAGGTCAGGAGTGGGGCTGGGGTTTCCTTTCAGATGAGGAAGAGCCGGACCCTTTGGAACATTTCTCCATCCCTGGCTGGAGAGGGCTGGAAAACTCATCCCTGCCCCTTCTCCCAGCCACGTTCCCTGCCAGTGTCACCAGGGATTCTCCAGATGTGCCTGGGAAGGAGTGAGAGCACAATGAGGCTGGAGAGGGCAAATATTCCTGGATTTACCCCAAACAGGGCAGCCCTCGGACCCTCCCAGAGCAGGGATCTGTGCCAAACATCCCTCGGGAAGGAGCTGCAGGAGCTGGGATCCCACATCACCTTATCCCAGGAATCCCAAAGTTTTCCTTCCCTCCCTGCTGAGGGAATCCCTTCCCTACAGCTTCCAGAGCCCAAACCAGGCCAGGTGCTCCACCCAAAACCCATCTGGGACAATCCGAGAGCAATTCCCATCACCAGGATAACTGGAAAAGGGATCTTTTCCCTTAATTCCCATCACCAGGATAACTGGAAAAGGGATAATTTCTCTTTCACAATGATCCCGTGGGACCCCACGGATCCTCTCAGCTCTTCCTTGAGTTTGTGATGCTCCTTTCATCTCGGGTGGGGAAACTGAGGCACAAAGAATCGGGGCCTTTAAGGCTACAAAATCCCACAAAAATTGCCACATCCTTGCATTTTTTTGAATCCTTAACACAGGGAATCAGCCACAGCCTCTCCAACCTGTCCTTCCTGGAGAGCAATTCTGAGAAAATGGACAATCCATTTCTTATTAAAATAAAATTTAGGAATTATTAAAATGAGCCGAGCATCCCCTCCCCAAATTTACAACCACGGCAGAGCTTCCCCAGACGTTTTCCAAGCACGGGGTGACCTTTTCCATGGAGACAGAGATGTTTATTCAACCCAAACACGCTGTGCCCGAGCCTGGGGATCCTGGCAGGCGTTTTCCAGTTTTCCCTGATTTATGGAGAGCCCGGGAAGAGCTCAGTGCTCCCAGCCCAGCCTCGGGAATTCCCTCCCCCAGCTGGTGCTGGATCCGCAGCAGCTCCGGGAGCCCTGCCCGGGGTCTGGAGCAGCAGAGCTCGCTCAGCTCAAAGGGCAAGGGCTGGGAATGGAAGCACGGCCTGGAAAAAGGAGAATTCCCAGGAGTGAGCTGTGGTTCACACCGGGAAAATCCTCCTGGGTAAAGGCTGCAGGGTCGCTCACAGCCCGGTCCTGCCGTGACCTCCTGGTTGTCACCTGCCCTTGGATTGAGTGGCTCGGGAAGGGCTGGGAGATTCCCGGCTCTCCATGGATCCATTCCCACCCCACCGGGAGCTGCGGAGCCAGCGGGGGCTGGGAAGGAGAGAGGGAGAGAAGAAGGGAGAAAATGAGGGGAGGACGGAGGGAAAAGGCAGCGTTTCCCTGAGATCCCACAGGAAGCGACACCTGGGATCCCCCAGGGAGGAGGGAATCGCCTCCAGGCAAGCTGGAGCTGCCCCGCATGGGGACAGTGCCCAAGCTGGGGTCTCAGGGCTGGGCTGTGACACTCGGAGGTGACCCTGGCCCGTGTCACAGGTGGCCTGGCTGCCCTTGGCTCCAGCCGGGCTCTGCCGCAGGATTTGCTCCACCCTGGGGTCCCCAGAGCTGCCCCAGGCACAGCCCCCGTTTGCTGCTTCGCATTTCCAAAATTCACGGAGCCATCAGGGCTCAGCGGCTCCCCCGAGGTCAGACCTGCCCGGGGGTGACAACAGCACAAAGCCAGGCTCAGCTGAGCCACAGGCTGAGCTCTGGATCACCAAAGAGGAAAATGAAGCATTAAATCCCCGTGGTGTGGGACAAGGAGGTTCCCATGGGGCTCTTTTGATCCCTTTCCCCTCAAATCCTTGATAAACACTGGGAATTTTGACATGGAATGGCAACTCCTGTCCCAGCAGGCCTGATTCCACCCAAGCCATGAGCAAACCTGGAATTCCCAAGGAAGGATTAATTCCAGGATGTACAACGGGAATGATCTACATCCTACAAATGTAGATCATTCCTTTATAGACCTCCCTTGCAGGATCCACAGGCTCCGTTTGTGCAGATGGTGGAATTTTTGGGATGTTCTGTGCAGGGCCAGGAGCTGGAATCAATGATCCCTGTGGATCCCTTCCACCTCTGGATATTCCACCATTTTATGATTGGATTTTAAAATAATTTCCCACCTCTCATTCACACTCCTGATGGCTCTGCTGCCCCAGATTCCGGGGTGTCTGTGCAGGGAGGGAGTTGGAATCGATGATCCCCGTGGATCCCTTCCATCTCAGGATATTCCACGATTTTACGACTGGATTTTTAAGCTGTGTCTGACTTCCCATCTCCTCTGCCACGCTCCCATCCACGATCCCGATGGCTCTGCTGCTTGGCTGCCCCAAATTTTGGGATGTTCTGCGCAGGGAAGGAGTTGGACTCGGTGATCCCCGTGGATCCCTTTCACCTCTGGATATTCCACGATTTTATGATTGGATTTTGAAATAATTTCCCACCTCCCTTTCAAGCTCCCGGTAACTCTGCTGCCCCAAATTTTGGGGTGTCTGTGCAGGGCCAGGAGTTGGAATCGATGATCCCTGTGGATCTCTCCCACCTTGGGATATTCCATGATTTTACAATTGGATTTTGAAGCCGTTTCCAACCTCCCCTCCTCTCTGCCCCGCTCCCATCCACGATCCTGATGGATCCAATTAGGAGCCAATTAGGCCAGCAGGGAAAAGCACACCTGGATTCTGTGGGAATAAAGAGAAGGAGAGCTCGGATCAGGCTCCTCCAGGAAATCCAATAAATGGCGCTTTGTGAAGATTTCTCCTCGTTCTTTTTGTTCTCTCCACTTTCTTTTTTTTCCCCTCTCTTTTTTGGCTTCTTGCCACACGAAGGAAAAAATTAAAATCTGGGGCAAGGGGTGATGAGGAAACCGAATTTGTGACGAGGAAACTGAATTTAGGTCAATCATGAAAAAAAAACCCACCAGGCAAATTAAAAAGAAATGGATTTCCTTGGGATTTGAAGCGTTCCTTTAAACTCCTGGAAAATGAAATGGAGAAAAGCCCTGATGGGAAAGGTCGTGGTGAAGCTGAAAAGGGAACAGCGGGATTTTCCTTCATGTGTTTAACTGGGAGGGAAGGTTGGGGTCTGAATCCATGATTTTCACAGCTCCAGGAATGGCAGAACGGCCATCCCAGTGCATCCCAATCCATCCCAGTGTATCCGAGTGCATCCCAGTGTATCCCAGTGCATCCCAATCCATCCCAATCCATCCCAGTGCATCCCAATCCATCCCGATCCATCCCAGTGTATCCCAGTGCATCCCAATCCATCCCAGTGTATCCCAGTGCATCCCAGTGTATCCCAATCCATCCCAATCCATCCCAATCCATCCCAGTGTATCCCAGTGCATCCCAATCCATCCCAGTGTATCCCAGTGCATCCCAATCCACCCCAATCCATCCCAATCCATCCCAGTACCTGCTGGCAGCTGGAACAACCCTTTCTTTGCATGCCCCTCTCTTTTCCAGGTAATTTCCAACCCTTGGGGAGCTGATTCCAGCTTGGCCAATGCACATCCCACATTCCCAGTGCCACCCATTCCAGGCAGGAACCACCTTTTCCATGGATTTCAGGTGCCACCAACCCCTGGCAGCCCTGAACTGGGACCAGTGCTTGGACTGGGAAGGGCTCCCTGATCCCTGGGGGAGCAGGAGTGGGGTGGGAGCCCATCTGGGCTGCTGGGCAGGGAGGTTTTCCATGTGCTGCCTCCATCCAGGAGGATCTGGGAGAGGAGGAACTGGTTCCTCCAGGATGTGCCCCAGAGCAGCAGGAAGCTGTGGGAATGTCCCAAACCGTGTCCCAGCTGGGTTCCAAAACATCTGGGGAGTGCTGGAACAACCTCAGAGCTCCAGGCGGGAATACAGAGGGAAAGTTATGGAATAAGAGCGAAACAAATCCCAGACCATGTCTGGAAAGAGGAAAAGCAGACACAGGGACAGCACAGGCAGAGCCAGGGCAGGGAGGGGAGGAAGAGTCACAGAGGGAATCTTGGAGGATTCTCCATCCAAGCGCTCCGGGAGGGAGGCAATTCCTGTGTCTGCCTCATCTCCTGCCGCGATTCATTCAGGAATAGCAAATTCCCACTCTGGCTCATCAGCCGCGCTCTTCCTTTCACGGCTGCTTTCCATCAGCTCATCCATATTGAAATATCCGGGATCTGGAGCTCCCTCCTGGAAAAGCCACGCTCCAGCGGAGCCCAGCGCTGCCACGATGACAAAGGACAATCATTTGACATCGGGACGAAAATCCATGGCTGGCTTTACATCCAGGCAGCCAAAATTCCCCACTTTCCTACGGCGTTTTGAACTGTTTTCCATTAAAAGGTTGAGGTTTAACGGTGGATATTTGAATCCCAGAATCACTGATGGATCAGTTCGTGGTGCTGCAGGGAGTCTTGGACCACCACATCCTGCTCAGACGGGCATGGAAAGGGATTTGTGCAATTCCCAGGAGCTGAGGGAGGTCCTGGTGCCTGGCACAGAGCGGCTCCTTCCTCTGGAGCCGCCAGACTCCGCGGATTCCCAAAAAAAACCCCGGCAAACAAAACAAAGCCACCCGTGGGGAGCGCGGCCGGAATCCCGGGAATGTCGGCAGTGATGTCAGCAGGTGGTGCTCTTCACCTGGGAGCCGTGCCCGGGATCGGCATCGGGATCGGGACTGGGGGAGGCTGGGAATGGGAATTCAGGACCTCTCCGTGATCAGGAACGGACCGGGCTCGGCTGCTCCATCCCCGCTGGCACCTCCCAGCCTGGGTTTGAACCCCGGAATCCCGGGATCACTGAGGTGGGAAAAGCCCTCCAAGGTCATCGAGCTGTGCCTGATCCCCACCAGAGCTCTGAGTGCCACGTCCAGGAATTCCTTGGACACCTTGGACACGTTCAGGACACGTTCAGGAACACCTCCGGGGATGGGGATTTCAAACTTCCCTGGGCAGTTCCAAGGCCTGAGCACCTTTTCCATGAGGAAATTCCTCCTGATGTCCAACCTGAGTCTCCCCTTTAATCCCGGCCCTGGTTTTCTGGGAGAAGCCGGCTCCAATTCCCACCCGGAGCTGGTGGGGTGGATCCAGAGCTTTCCTTGAAGCAGGAAAATGAGCAGGAAGTGGGTTCGGGTTTTCTGCTGTCCTCCCAGCCATTTCCATCTGCTCCCCATCATTCCTCAACTCCCTCCTGGCAGCAGTGGCACCCTGCAGGTCCCCAAAATGTGGGATCCTGTAGGGATTCAGCACCAGGAGGAGCGGGATGCTCCTGGCTGGGCATTGGGAGCACCCTGGGGATGGGAAAAAACAACATTCCAAACCCAATCTGACTGGTCTGGAGCTCCTGGAGAGCAAACAGGGAGCCTGGGGTGGCCAAACCTGAGACATTTCCATGGGAAGATTCCAAAATTCTGCTCTTTGAGCACCCTGGGGATGGGAAAAACCAACATTCCAAACTGGTCTGGAGCTCCCGGAGAGCAAACAGGGAGCCTGGGGTGACCAAGCCTGAGACATTTCCATGGAAATATCCCAAAATTCCACTCTCCAAGCACCCGAGGGTCAGCACTGGTGCTCTGGTGTCCCCAGCTGGTTTTAAGTGACTCCACTGCAGCCCCAAACTGAATTTGGGGTTTCTGAGACAAATCCTCAGCCAGGGCAGTGGGGTCTGAGGCCTTGGAGAAATTGCCAGAATTCCCAACCCTCTGGAGTTCCTGGCACCCCTTTCCAGCCCTCCTGGCCAGCTGCTGCCACCTCTCATTCCCAGACACTTCCAGCCAATTCTCAGGGATATTTCTGCCATCACAGGGTGTGAGAGGAGGAATCTGGGGAGAGCAGAGGATCCCACATCAGCCCCAAAATGCTCCTGGTGCTGGGCTGGGGCCGTGAGGAGCAGGGCAGGAGGGTTTGGGGGCAGAGCTGATATTGCCAATATTGGTAATTCCTCAGGAAAGCCTTTGGAACAAAGGCAGGGGGATGAGGGGGTGAGGCTGGCAGGGACAGGGACAGGGACAGGGCTGGAAGGGACAAGGACAGGGACAGGGCTGGAAGGGATGAGGACAGGGATGGGGACAGGGACGAGGACAGGGATGGGGACAGGGACAAGGACAGGCACAGGGATGAGGCTGGAAGGGATGGGGACAGGGACAGATCTGGCAGGGACAGGGACAGGGACAGGGGCAGGGACAGGGACAGGGACAGGGACAGGGACAAGGCTGGAAGGGACAAGGACAGGGACAGGGCTGGAAGGGATGAGGACAGGGATGGGGACAGGGACGAGGACAGGCACAGGGATGAGGCTGCAAGGCACAGGGATGAGGCTGGAAGGGATAGGGACAGGGACAGGGCTGGGAGGGACAGGGATGACACTGGAAGGC